>SPJY01032216.1:447813-489320 GCA_005191435.1 Raddia distichophylla | reverse complement strand
CCGCCGCGAGCAGAGGAATTGGGCGGCTCGGGGGCGCCGCCCCAAGCAGTGGAGAGGCGACGGCGCCGAGTAGGGGTGCCGCCCCGGCCCCTGGAGCAGCGACGATGGCGGCCGGGGGCGCCGCCCCGGCACCTGGAGGAGCGCGGCTCGGGGACTCCGCCCCGAGCAGTGGAGAGGCGACGGCGACTGCCAGGGGCGCCGCCCCGGGAACCGCATCGACGGCCGTGTGCTCTGCCTCGGTGGTGGCCGCGTGTGAAGCTTCTCCGACGAGGCTCGAGGACGCCGCCCCAAGCCATGGACGAGCGACTACGACTACCAAGGGCGCCACCCCGAGTTGGGACACAATGGCAAATTTTTCAGGTTATTTGCCAATATTCCCTTCATTTCCTTCTCCGATGTGGAGATTTTCAGTGCCATGAATGAGATCTTCTAGCCCTCCAATGCCAAATCTTGGAGTTATATTCCTCCATTGTGTCATTGTTGAAGTTGAAGGACCTGCTTCTCTGCCAAATGCAATGATCTGTGGGTTTGCAGAGACATGGAAGGGGGTATCGACACCAAATCGAAGAGAAGCAAGCCAATTTTGTTCAGCCTCCCTTGCCACGACGTCATCTGCCGAGTCCAAAATAGTGTGAAATCCCGAGTGATCCGGTGATGGCCTGTACTCCGGCAGAGTCGGTGAGTATTCCGGTGACCCGTTCACTGATGAAGATGGACTTGGCACATGGCGAGGGTAAGGAGTGGCTTCCCTAGTGGCTGTGCGTCTCCATCCTGGTGCATGGTATCTTCTTCCCCTTCTTCTTCTTCTTCCCCGCCGATTCCTTCTGTTTCTACGACGACGACCATGGCGATGATTGATTCTTCTGGTGGAACTCTCACTTGATGCACCAATTTCAGTCAATAGTGCATGAAGTTGAGCCCTACCAAGGATGATTATGCCATGTGGGCAGCGTGACTGGCGAATCCTCCTTCGGATGCAAAGTTCATCCATTCTTTTCCTCCCTTTTCCCTTTCTGACACAAACTTTGATTGAAAAGGACTGGACTAGTACGTACCGAGCAGCAGTGCTGATAACGTGTTTGATGCCAAATCAACTCAGTGTTTATATGTAAACTTTCTTTATTGATTAATGATTCGATCAGTCAGTTACAATGGGAATACTTTCCCTTTTATACAAAAAAAAATGGCAGTTTCTTTCCCATGCTTTTGGCGTACGCAATATGCATGGAGGTTGGGATGGTTGCGTTCTCTTCTTCAGCGTATGAATTAAGCGCCCTTGATTAACTGTAAATTAGTGTTAATCCTGTAATTAGATAATTACTATTTTGCCCATAATAAAATTGTCTCAATTTATTTCTCAACAGCACATACATGTCTTGCTACTCTCAATTCTTAAATCAAACTAGCTAATCAGCAGCCCAAACATATCTTGGCCCAGCCCAACAGCTCTACTAACCCTAGGGCCACTTATACCCCATTTCTCTCTCCTCTCCCCACATCCAGCCGCCACTAGAGGCTACCCAGCTCCCCACCGCCTCCTTCCTCTCCTTCCCCAGACAACGCCACCTTCCCTCTCCTCCCAGCGACACCGCGCCTCCTCTCTTCTCCCTCTCCTACAAGCGACGCGGCGCCTCCTCCCTCTCCCTTCCCCAAACATCACCGCCTCCCCTCTCCTCCCAGCAACACAGCACCACTGCGGAGAGGGTAGAGGTTGGCGGTGGAGGCACCAAAGGTGGGCGGCGCCGCTGCATATGGCTCAGAGCTCGACGACGGAGGGAGCAGAGGTGGCCACTGGCCGGCATCGCGACGAAGGGAGGGAGCACCGGAGCAGAGGCGGACGTGCAGCAAGGCGAGGTGTGGCCGTGGCGACATGGACGCCCAGCCTGATTCACCACCTCTAGGCGACGCCTTAAGAACCATGTGAATGGGATCATAATTCTTTTTCAGCGGAATCATTGCAGCAGCTCATAGTACATTTCATTATTGAACCTCTACCAAACATTACAAAAACATAGATTACACTTTGGCGTGCTGTCCAATGAACTAATACAAAACACGATTCGCTTTGGTCCAACAAACTGTATAGAAGCTTCAACTCAAATGGTCAGCACGCATCAAACCCTTCTTGTGCTCATAATATACTATTCTTCATCAGCTCTATAAATTCACCAAAAGCTGCAGCAACACATAACAAAATAATTAAACCAGTTAATTTTGCTTTATTAATCATATAGATTTCTTAACCACAGATAAATTTCTTAACCAGTTAAATGTGCTAGAATCTAGGCCGTATGCCATTTATTGGTCTAGAAAAATCTTAAAGGTGTGGGTATCAGAAAATAAATGTACCTAGATCTGAATCGTGTGGCCCTGGGGAGGACTCCGGATGGTACTGAAGAGACATAAGCTTCATTTTGGGGAATTGAAGTCCAGCACAGCTCTGGTCATTTAGATTGACGTGTGTTACTTGTACACCTTCAGGAAGCGATTCAGGGTCCACGGCATAGTTATGATTCTGGATTGGAAGTCAATTGTCAGTATGTGATAACCACGTTAATTGGTATGCAAGGATCAACCAGTAATTGAAGAAAATACATATATAATATAACACTACCATTAACAATTAATAAAATAACAAAATAATGCAGTATACCAGCACTGAATCACTGTTAACATATAGAATATGCGTAAATTATTAGTTATATAACACTTGTTAATTGTGCCTCACTGATTTGGTACCAGTATCCCCAAACCAGCTGGAATGCAGTTGCTCAATTTTGTCACGTGGTGACTGACCCTGGTAATGTAAATGCTGCATTCCTGATAGCAACGAAACCTTCCCAATGCAGAAAGCTTAAGGTCTTGTTCTCTCTGGCCAATCTTATTTGACTTATTTAGTTATTTAACTTATCTTCTAAATTTGAGAGCCTGGTCCCTTTTGTTTGACTTGTTTTAGAGAACTTTTTGACACGCGTTTGAGATAAAAAAAGATGTATTGAAAAACCAAATTATCATATATAAACAAAGATAAGCAAATAAGCATATAAGTCAGATAAGTCAAATAGGCTGTAGAGAACAGGGTATGTGTGATACAAAACCAACATTGAAATTCATTAGCATGATTTTAAAAAAATAGTACCCACTCAAAGAACATGAATACCATAATTGGCATGAAACAACTAAAGTAACCCAAGTATCTCTCAGAAATATAAAAGTTGTGTGACTGGCTGACTGCAGAAAGTTAAGCTAGTCATGTTTATTTCAGCTATGGCAGAACGGCTCGGCTAAAATGCTAGGATTCAAGAGCTTCAAGAAGCAGGAATGTTTAGTTCAACTGGGCTTGGAGTTTTGAAAAGCAACTTCTAGATATCCAAGAAACGACTTAAGAGAGGTCGAAGCATTTGACTCGAGAAAAAGGAAAAAAAAAACATAAGCGAAACTAAACAGGGTAAAGAATGTTTTGCTTTGTTTGACTCAGCTTTATAAACTAGCTAACTGAGCTCTCAAGCTTAAAATATAAACAAATGTTGATAACCTAAGTTTTCATGCCCTTGCAAGCCCCAATCTCCCACTTGCTTAACTTTTGTTTCACCTTGTTGTTTAACTGCTATTTACAAGGTCAACTGGCCAAGTAATGAAGTAATGCCTGAAGCTGATTTACATAAAATTTGATGACAAGCCTTGATGTTCTTAGGCCAAATAATCATTGGCCTTAGTATGGCTTACGGTCTAGATTTCAGCGAGGCAACGATCCCAATTCCAGTGGGGCAGCGACTCGGCCTCTTCCTGCTTTCATCCTCGTTGCTTTCTTCATTTTAGGTACCAAATCCATTTCGTCTTCTTCCTCTTAAGAGTCATGATTTGCTTCTTCTTTTGCCTCGTCACGATGTGCATAGAAATGCTAAACTCAGAGGTCCACTATGGAAGCATGTAGAAATTTTAGAGGGCCATGGTCCAACCAGCGGAAATGTTAAATGGAAATACAAGTATTGCAAGCATGTTATACTATTAGCTATTCAAGAGTAAGGGCACATTTGCTGAAAGTTTCTAATAGTGGAATTAGAACATGCCCAAAGGTTACAGTACCAATCTTCGCACAGCTTAAAAATGAAGTGGCAAAAGCAGAAGAATTAGGGAGATTAAGAGATATTCCTTTGCCAGTCCCTACTAGTTCTGGAACTGGAAGTGTTGCTTCACTAAGCATGAACTCATCCGTTGGGAACAGGTGGAGAAAGACTCAGCAATAGAGAGAGATTTTAAAATAGAAACACGCAACCAATTGGGATGCCTAGATTGCGAGGATGTTTTATTTTTCTGATTTCTATGTTTCTGGTTTCTACCTTACAAGCTGCAGCATCCCAGTTAAAATAGTTCAATAGTTTACTCACAAAATAGAAACCAATATATGTATTATTTACAACATACAATTATATAAGTGTGTGTTTATAAATAAAGGTCATCGTATCATGTTTTTAGGAAAATAGTGAATCCCAGTATTGTCGTCGCAAAATAGTGTCGACATATCCATATCAATGCTACATAGCTTAACTGAAACAATAGCACAACTTCGTGTACTCAAATTTATGGTTTTGAAAGTTTTGGATCTAAGTGTAAACAGGGGACAACTTTAAGTACCTGCAGTGCAATTTACTCTAAAAACAACCATAATAATAAATATTTGTTAATAAATAGAAAGAAAAATAAAATTTTAAAGCTCTTGTCGAAATAATAATCAAGGATTTCGCCATCGTTTAAAATTTTTACAGATTTTAAAAATAAATAAGCCAAGCAGGGAGGGGAAGCTCGGGAAGTGCTGGATTTGCAGAAGCAACAGGGGACTGATAGAGTCGCATGCAGCTTGCAGCTGGAGGCTGCAGCCGCTGAGAAGGAAAGGAGAAGGCATATTAGGGTTGGAAAGTGAGCTGAGTTGCTCCGGGCTAGAGAGCTTCGCTGTCTGGCCTTTAATTCAAATAAGCCAGAAATTTTGGCCATTACAGAGAAATACCAGGCCTCACTGATAGAAACAATTTTCACCAAATTTCAGCCGGTTACGATTACCAAACCTTTGATAATAATAATCCCGCAAATTGTACAATGCACAATTGAAGTCCAGTAGACGACACCATGTTAAAGATGACAAAATTTCAGACTTGAGAAAGAAAACTAGTATGTTTGATTTATACTTTCTAGAATTTAAGCCCAACACTACAGCTCACTATAAATCCTATAAGTTAATTCCATAAACTTACTACCAGAATTCACGAATCCAAGTACCAAATTTATTTTCTTTAGCCTACATAAATATGGGGTATAAGACAAAAAATATAAGCCAAAGTAAAGAATCCAACTAAAAGCTAATTTTGGTGGCACCTGAAATCTGCTATACTAAATGATCACAAATACTACTCAAGAATATAAATAAAACATGACCCACCACAGAATTCAAAGTAGTAAAATTAAGTTTTATACATCTATAAAGAGAAGTTGCTGATAAACCTGTGCACTGATGTCCACACGTCCAGTCCTGTTATCGCGGACAGGATGGTTTCCTCCATGATGACCAAATTTCATTTTATATGTCTTCCCACCAAGTGCTTGCCCGATCAATTGATGGCCCATGCAGATGCCAAATACAGGGACCTTCCCTATTATTTCTTGTACTGTTTTCACAGCATATGGAACTGCAGCTGGATCTCCAGGGCCATTGCTGAAAAGGACTCCATCAGGCTTCAAATTAAGTGTTCCTGAAGCAGGCCAACTTGCTGGAACAACAGTTATTTTGCATCCATATGATGCCAGGCGTCTCAAAATATTATGCTTGACTCCAAAATCATATGCAACCACCTATATAGTTTAAAAAATAAAAAAATAGTAAGCATAATGCTTATTTTGAATATCTCTAAAGGCTCGAGTGATACTGACATGAAAATTTTCACTTGACTGCTTATTCTTAAACTCCCATTCTGAATCAGTCTTGTCTAACCATTCATATGGAGAATCACATGAAACATCACTTATCAAATCGAGGCCTACAGAACAGCATGACCAAAGAACCATGTTATGCAACAGGAAAAAAAAACATTGGTATTTAAAGATCACTCTGCAGCAAGAAAACAATCAGTGATCAGGTAATAAATTTCTGATGTAACATGCAAGGTAAGATAGCACAGTACAAAAAAATATCTCATATTCCAAATTAAATAAAAATTGTTTTTTCATGAATCCATATAACAAATTTACAGCGATTGAAATAACATCAGGGACATGACCATTCAAATAAGTTATTCCAAACATATCCTACAAATTAGACTGAATAAGAATAACTAAAAAAGGACATGAGGATAGTGAAAAAGAATAATATGTTAGTCAGATAACCATAACAATATGGAATACAAAAACAACATTTTTTGACAGTGAGAAAAATGACTTCAATGACATTATTATTGCTTATATGAAGCTTGACATACCAACAATTTTCCACTTTCGGGTCATTTCCAACAATTCCTCATCTGTGCGAGATTGATCGGTACTTAGGACACCAATAAGACTACCATCTTCTCTTAACTTGCGTGTAATTGCACGTGTGTCCACATCATCTGCATAAAAAAAATCAATGGTGAATTTTCATGAAAGAAATGATTCAAAGGTGTTCCTCTTTGTTGATGCTATCACTTACATAAACCCATAATGTTCCTCTTTGTTAAATAGTCCTCAAGTGTTTCTGTGAACCTCCAGTTGGAAGTACTAGAAAAGATAGAAGGTGAGTATAGACGTGTAAAACTAGAGCATTTTTTCATCCTATTTCTAACAGAAAGGCCTACCATATGCTTAAGTTCCGTATGATCAAGCCACCAAGGAAACATTGTTTGGATTCTTCATCGTCTTCAAGAAAAGTCCAATATAATTATCATTAATTCGTTACAGAGGAGTATCTTCCATCTCTTGAATGTGGAAATTACATACCAGGGTTAACACCAGTATTTCCAATATGAGGATTGGTCATCAAAACAAACTGACCAGCATAGCTGGGATCAGTCAAAATCTCCTGATACCTGTGTTCATGAGTCATGCAAGTTGCAACGTTCACATTTCCAAATCCAAAGAAATATCAATACAATTGGAACTTTCTTAGACCTAATCCTACAACCGCCAAATAAAGGATTTATAACAAGACAACTAGACAAGAAAAGCCAAACATTAGGTCATAAAAAATATGCTGGTTACATCAGAAGTAGTACTATCAAATTATAGCCCTCGCCTCTCAAACTTGGAAAAATAAATAGAGTTTTTTCATACACAGTTTCATGGCAGTGATACGCCAAAATGAATTAATTTTGATCCCAATACTACAAACAGATTGTCTAGCATTCGCAATACAAATGACACAATCCTACAAAAAGTTATCCAAAGCTTGCATAGGTTAAACATTGAGATAGTTGTGGTCTAGACAAGGGTAGCATCTAGATAGTAGATAGGACAATCAAGTTTCTGAAAAACTCCTTCCCAAGCACTTGTTGGCATGACAGATTAGGATGTGACTGAAATACCATCCCCTCCTATATCTTGCAGTATTGCTTATTATAATTTTACACTTTCCCCGAACTCTAATTAATATAACATAAAGCATGCTCGGTGCAGATGAAGATTCTAATCGCCGAGCATACTATGTTTTGGAAGGCGCTAGGGCACCTAATCCCAGCCTAGGAAAGAGCCCAAGGCCTAGGGGCCACCTAGGGTAGATTTTTAGCAAAAAATAATGGATAGTGCATCCTTTATTTTAATCTATTGTGGTAATAACAAAGCAATTGATGATTACTATTTACCAGAATCTTATATACCACCAACAAAAGAGCTAGCCACACATCAGATTTCCAATCACAAAACAACATACAACAAACGAGTTGGCGAGTTCCCTGAATCATAAGAAGGAATATACACATCAAATTGCAGGAGTAAACAGAAGCAAATGATATATACCCTGTCAATGATGTATTGAATACCACCTCGCCGACTTGTGTCCCTGAAGCGCCGAAAGACTTGGCCATCCACACAGAACCATCTTCAAGCACAAGCCGAGCATCGCTAAGCTTCCAAGGTCTTTGCTCTACACAAATATATGCATCAAAGAATAATGGTGGCGCAAAAGAGGTAAGCAATTGTAAATATCTCAAGTTTGCGCCTCTCCTAGCAGAAGATGGTTGCTGAAAAAAAATACTCGATATTCATATTCGAAATCATTGGCGGATCCAGCGCCAGGCCAGGGGAGGCAGCTGCCCAGGGGTACCTGCTGGCTGCTGCGGTTGCCGGAGACCTAGTGGAGGGGAAGCCCACAGCCGCGTAGTCCGTAGGCAGGGAGAGGACGATAACGGTGGTGCCGTGCAGAAGGCCAGCGTCGTCGCTGGCGTGCGGAGGAGCCCAGCAAGGTCAGCCGGGGAGCGGGCGGCGCAAGCAAAATAAATGCTTTCAATGATTTTCTTTATTCTAGATCATTTGCATGTGTCATACTGATGTTGCCTTTGCAGGATGGAAATTGTAGCATCATTTTGGATTTGCTTCCAAGTCTTGCTGCTAAAGAGCAGAATTTAGAGGTTTTGGCTTGCTATTACAGGACATTACAAGAAAGATTAAACTATGAATATATAATGGGTAAAAAGCATACATGCCACTGTAGAGTCTCCTTTGGACAGAAATACCATCGTAGAGTCCTTTATATCCTAAACGCCATTATAAACAGCAAAAATGTGCACAGATGCTATTATTCGAGCTGGGAGAAAATTTTGGACGAAATACATGGAGAAATACGGTAGAAAATACGGTCTGACATGTGGATCCCACATGTCAGCCTCTCATCTTCATCCTCCTCCTCCATCTCTCTGCCCCCTCTCTCCCCTCCCCCCTCCCGATCGGCATGGCGGCCAGGGCCATCTTCACCCTTCCACGCTTCTTCGTGCCGTCTCCGGTAAGGTAAGGGACTAGCTCCGGCGCCACCGTTGCCAGAATCCTCACCGCGTCGACGCGTGCGTCGGAGCCGGAGCCGTCCTTGGCGAAAGAGAGGAGCGCCGGCACGGCGGAATCAAGATCAGCCAAGACGGCAGACGCCGCGGAGGCCTGCTTCCCTTTCTCCGGCGCAATTTTAGTGGCCAGGGAGTGCATGGCCTTCTCCGCGTTTGCTAGCTCCCCATCAGTGGCAGCGAGCTGCGAGAGCACCTCCTCCGGCGAGGGCGAGGGCGGCAGCATGGCGGCGTGCAGGTGGATGAGGCGGCGTAGGAGCAGGTTGGGACCAGGTCGGTGGATGACTGGATGCGAGCGGGATCGGAGAGAGGGGGAGAGATGGAGGAGAAAGATGAAGAAGATGAGAGGCTGACATGTGGGACCCACATGTCAGATCGTATTTTCTATCGTATTTTTCCACGTATTTCGTCTGAAATTCTCTTCCAGCTCAAATAATTGCATATGTGCACATTTTTGTTGTTTATAATGTTGTCAATGATATAAAGGACTCTAAGATGGCATTTAGAACTCTAAGATGGCATTTCTATCCAAAGGGGACTCTACAGTGGCATATATGCTTTTTACTCTAACAAATATTGTTAATATGCAAGTTACTACCTTAGTTTTTTTATTTGACGTCTTTGCCTTTTCGACGCGCCTTTAACCATTCGTCTAATTCAAATTATTTTTATAAATATCATTTATTTTGTTGTGATTTGTTTTTGTCGTCGACGTGTCTCAGACAATACTTATAGTGTCTCCCCGTAAGGAAAGATCACTAAAAAGGGAATAATAAGGCTTTGGACCTGGAGACGCAATGATGTGTTAGGAATAAATGCCCTTCCCCAATGAATGGGGTGCTCTTGTATTTATAGGGGTGCCAATGATTAGAATTTACATTCTGGAAAATAAAAAACCTCTTTACCCCCACAACTGGACCGTTGATACGAAATCAACAATCCTTACAACAATTGGTCCCTTGGGGGTATGCAAAAAACCCTATCTACCCCTAAGTAGTTTCTAGCGGCTTATGGTCCTTATTGAACTATTGGGCCAACCAATGGTAGGCCCATCTTCCAACAATCGCGTCCAAAGCCCATAATATGGGCTTGGCTCAGATATGAAGAGACCCTTAGGTATCACCCAGGATCCACCGTCTTCGGCTCTTTCAAGAGATCTTCGGGCGTTCTTGCTCTTGCCCAGGCAAAAGCAACTTCGGGAAAATCCTCTTCCGCCCTCAGCTTTGTGCCTGTATTCTTCCCCAAGAGACCCTAAGGATCTTCGGGAACTTCGGGTTCTTCAGGCTCGATGGCTATATCTTCGGGATTTCCACCATAAACTTGGGAAAAAAAGAGGGAGGCCTTCCCCCAACAGAAGCCCCTTGCAGCCTCGACTCGCCTTAGCGTCGTGATGAGCTGCCACCCAAAGACTGTCCCCTTTTTGCCATGCTGGGGTGAAAATGCTGAAGATTCCTAATAAATCTGCAATGCACTTAGAAATTTAAAGGTTAGCCAGTGTTACCTGAGAGTTTGAGCGGCTCATTTATTACGGTGGGCCCACAATCCATAAGATGTGACAGTTGATATAACCCAACAGTACATTTTTCGAACCGCACGCCATGGGAACAGTGGTCGCGTGCACCATGCGTCAGTTCCTGGGGACGCGTCTCTTGGAATTCTTTTGGCAGGAAAAAATTTTATTTATTCCACGGACGGTTCGGATTATGACCGCCCGAGATGACGCGTGTTGCCCATCCAATGGATGACCCCATCCATAAATACCCTTGGATGGGTTTTTTTACCTTTCATGCTCCCCATTCTCGCCTAGGATTTCTCTCTGCTCTCCCTCCTTCCGCTCTGGCGCCCGCTGCTCGACCTCTACTGCAGCTCCGCCGCTAGCATCTCTCGCTTTTCGCTGGTGAGAAAAGATTTTTCACAGCCGCGTCCACATCGCTAGCTCCCCCAGGCTTTTCCTAATGGCCCCCAAACGCATTTTAGCTGCTTCTTCCCAAGCCAGTTTGCCCTAGGAGCTTGGAGAAACACAAGTCACAGAGGAGGGTATAGCGGCTTTGGCGGCGCGTTCAAGGGTGGCGGCAGAGGCAGTCCGTCGCCCAGGAAGGGAGACAAGCCCTAATCCCCGTGAAGGGGAGGTCGTGCTATTCCTCTGCCAGCATGATGCGGGCCTTCGGGCCCCATGCGTGCCACTGGTGGGGGACATGCTGGGCCTTTATGGGGCCCAGCTTTGTCAGCTCTCCCCCAACGCGATAGCAAGGATGACAATTTTCGAGTGGGCCATCCGAATCCATGGAGGAATCCCTTCAGCCCGGATCTTCGCGCACATCCACGAGATTCACAGGCAAGGAAAAAGCCAAGGGATTCCCTTTGGAAGCTTTAACTTTGTGGTGAAGAAGGGATGTGAAGATTGTTCCCCCCTTTGGCCACCAACAAGAAGTGGGAGGGATTCTCGGGACTGTCTTGGAAGTTGTTATGGTTCTACCAGAGGATGGATGAGGGGGATCAGGGTTTGTGTATTGTCAGGGCGATATCACCACCATTTGCGCTCCCGAGGTATCCCTGGATGGCGCCGACGAAGCCCAGGTACTGCTGCTCCGAAGAATTAGCAAAAGATTCAGCATGCGGGTATTGGCTGAGGAGTACACCACCGCGAGGATCCACCCACTCCAACGAGACTTGGGTGCAGCCCCATCATCGAAGAGGAGGGAGTATGTGTGTCCCTCGGGGGGCGTTCTACTCTTTACCTTCAATGGACCGAAGAGTACATTGATTTTCTCCTCAGCCCCACTCTTGCCGAAGAGATTGCAACGGCTACCAATGCCGGGGTGAACACAAAAATCAACCGGGTGCTTGGGACCGAGGTCCCTTTTTTCGAGGTAGGCCGTAAACGCAAGAAGAAGGGGGCCAGCTCTGGGGAAGCGCCAGCCCCGAAGAAGGCTCGTGGCCCTCGTCCTCCGATCGCTGCTAGTCCTATCAGGGCTCTTTTGCCGGGACCGGGGACTAGCAGCGAAGGTTATGACGATTCCGGAGGGGATCAGCGGCCCTTGGGTGCTGGAAGCACTGCGGGAGGCACCCTCCCTAGCGAAGATGACGCTCCCTCGGCCTCTAGCCCTCCAACCCTTGCTCCTGGAGATGGTTTACACCATGTGTCGAACGATCCCAAGGGTACTGGTGGAGCAGGGGCAAACCCTTTTTCCCTCCAAGATACTTTTTTCTGTGGGGGAAACACAGCGGCCGGAAGTCACACCGGGGGCGCCTATGCCGTGAACGATATCTAGGGCGACGAAGGTACATGTCTTCTTCTACGTTTTGACTATCTATTAAGACCTCGCCTAACCCCCTCTCTCTTTTTCTTTTTACACAAATTCTCCTCTTCCCTCGATGGGGTGCGAGGAGCTACCACTCCCCAGGGCGTCTTCTCCCTCTCAAGCCCTTGGCGGAGCCGAGAGGACAACTCCTTCAGCCCCCACCTCGGAGGCCAGGGTTCCTGCCGTTCCTGGCGTCGCCGACCCTTCGATTCCTACACCTTCGGGAGGAGCAACCTAGGATACGCCTGCTTTGTTTGTAGCAATGTTCTCGGAGAACCTAGTCGAGAACATGCTCTCGACCATTCCCGAGGTTAGGCACCTGTGCGAAGGCGTCGCGCCTGAGGTTCTGCTCCATGGCCTCCAAGATAATCTTCTTCAGGTACCTTTACTCCCTCTCTTTTCTCTCTCTTTTTTCTTTTTTTTCACTATGCTAATCCACCATTGTTTCATAATTTCTAGGGAGCGGTTTGGTCGAAGATGCTTGCTCTTCAGACCGGAGAGGTCCTAGCAGATCAACGCCGACGCTTCCAAGAATTGGAAGCCCTTCGGGAGGAAGAGGCTGGAACCCATGCCCGGGTGCTCTCGGAAAGAGATACTGCTAGGGCGGAGCTTAGTGCCTCGTGGGAGAAAATCAACGAGCTGGAATCTCGAGTCCTCAAGCTCAAGGGGCAGCTGTCTTCTTCTCAGTCTGAGGTGGGCCGGCTCTGCGAAGATTACTAGAAGATCTCCGCCGAGTCCGACACTCTCCGCGTCACCCACAAGAAATTGCAGAGGACGCTGAAGGGTACTCAGGCGGAGGCCCTGGCAGTAGCTCGACGGGCTCACCAGGAGTTGTCAAAGCTTGGCACGGTGAGGGTACCGGACTCTCCCCCTTCAGTCCGGAGAAGGCGCTATCCTCGCTTCGGGATGGACTTTCCGTGTTGCCGAAGGGCATCCTTGCCTTCGAGACAGAATCGGCGACGGGGGGGGTGTGCTTACTTACTCGATGATGTTGGAGTCTACGGGCTGCCAACACCGGAAGAGTACACTCCTCGGCGACCCTCCAAGTACCCCAAAGGTTATCCCTCTAGCTAAACCTCAAGGATTTCATGAAGCGATTCTGGCTCCCCCGAGGTAGAGCTTTTGCTGATACTTTCATGGCCGCTGCTCGAAGGGACGCAACCATCAGACTCAAGGACTCCAGCGGCCAGGGATCCTCGGGGGCCAAGGGTGCTTCGGGAGCCAAGGATGCTACTGATCTGAAGGGCAAGGGTCAAGAATAGTTTCTCTATATTTTGCATTGTATTCATGAAACCTTGTTATGGAAACTTTTTTAATGAACTTTTGGAAAGAAATAGCGTAGTCTTCGCGCATCTTCATGCTTTGTTTATCTTCCGAGCGTATGATTCTCATCCCCCTTTGTCAGCTTGGCTAAATTTATTTTTCCCAAGGTGACATTTAGACATTAATACGCAAGGAGTAGATAAAGCGATTTTATCTTCATGTATTAAAATTCTACGATATTAGTGGTCCAGCCCCTTGGCCCTTGGTAAAAAATTTGCACGATAATACTGCGCGATGTTCCTTGCTTTTTACCAAAGATTGACAGGGCACTATTACACAATCAACTTGTATTTAAATTATGGCGCGAAGATTTAGCGATGCTCGCGACAGCCCCATAGTTTATTAGGATACAACTTCACAATAGACTGATTTGTCAGCTGTCTTGCGAAGATCCTCTGATCCGTGCAAACCAGGCCCTTGGTATTTGTTTCAAATTGCCAAGCCACAAGGCGCTATAACGTGATCAACCTGTTTTTTGGACTCAAGTACGAAGATTCTTTTGATCTTCGTGATAGTTCCTTACCTAGGCGCTTTAACGCAATTAACCTGGATTTTTATGCAAAATCGCAGGTGGGGTTGGTCATGATTTGCAACGGGGCCCATGCCAACCCCGGAGATCTTCATCCCCTTAGGAACTTTTCCAGGTGCTATAACGCAATCTACCTGGGTTGCTATTGTAGCATCGAATCACTTCGGAGAATTTATGATGCGAAGTTTGATTATTCTTCGCTGATGGTAGCCCCTGTATTACTGTTTTGGCATCAGGTTTTCCACTTTATAGCGTTTTACATTTATGGATACATGCCCATCCTCGGGCTTTTAACTAGTTGCAGCTGGCAATTAGGGATAATATTTATTGAGACTTTGCGTTCCATGTATGCGGCACATCCTTCCCTTCCTCTGTGACAAGATGGTATGACGCTTCTCTTGTCTTCTTTTTTTATGACAAATGATCCTTCCCATATGGTTTACAACTTGGATGGTCGCTGCAGCATCTTCTTTAAGACAAGGTCTCCTTCTTCGAGCTCTCTTGGGCGAACTCTTTTGTTGTATGCCTTCGCCATCATCTCGTTGTACTTGTTCAGCCTTTGCTTTGCAGCTAGCCTGTCTCCTTCCACAAAGTCCACTGATGGTACATCTTCGGGGTTGCTCCCTCCGGTGATGACTTGAAGTGTCCTTGCCTGCACTTTGGTTGGAGTCACGGCTTCTTCTCCGTAGACCAACTTGAATGGCGAAAAGTCAATGGGCCTGGTTGGGGTTGTTTTAATCGCTCATAGCACCTTATGCAGCTCATCTGGCCATCTTCTTCTGCTTCTTCTACCAATCTTCGCTTCAGAGCTTGCATGACATTTTGGTTAGCTCTTTCCACTGCTCCATTTGCCTGAGGGTAGCCCACGTAAGCGTAGCATATTTTAATGCCTAAGTCTGCGCAAAAAGATAGAAATTTAGATGATAGGAATTGCGAGCCATTGTCAGCGACCACTTCGAGTGGCACTCCAAATCTGCAAACAACATTGTTCCATAAAAATGCTAGGCCTTAGCAGCGGTGATAAATGTTAGGAGTTCTTCTTCTACCCACTTAGAGAAGTAATCAATTGCCACTATGACCCCTCGGTATCCACCTTGCAAGGTCGCTAGATCTCCTACGATATCTATCTCCCATCGGGCAAATGGCCAAATTGGTGTTGATGGTTGCAATATACTGGTTGGAGCCTTCCGGGGATTGCCCATCCGCTGGCACCCTTGGCATCTCTTAACCAACTCCTCTGCATCAATGTTCGCTATTGGGCAATAAATCCCCATTCTTAGTACCTTCGCGGCCAAGCCCCTTG
This sequence comes from Raddia distichophylla, assembly GCA_005191435.1. Taxonomy (NCBI): domain Eukaryota; kingdom Viridiplantae; phylum Streptophyta; class Magnoliopsida; order Poales; family Poaceae; genus Raddia; species Raddia distichophylla. Next base: position 473,852 of record SPJY01032216.1, on the reverse strand, counting down.
GAGCTTGGTACGCTCCACAAAGTCCCGCGTGAACTTCGGTTAGCACTCTTCTTCCTTCTTCGCGGGATACACATTTCATCCAAGGTGCACGGACTCTATATTTATACAACAGCCCGTCTAGCAGTACATATGTTCGGGATCTTTGTTGCACTGCTAGCGCTTCTTTCTGATCTTGGGTAATATTTCATCCCGAAGGTATTGCACTATCTGCGTTCTCCAATCATCTTGGGTGATTTTTCAATGTGTTGTACCTCGGGGCATATGGATGTCCTATTTGTCTTCGTAGAATTGCTGCTATCTTCGCTAATTCATCTGCCCTTGTGTTTTCTCCCCTCAGTATTGTTTTTACTGTTATCCCTATAAAATACTTTTCCACAGCTCTTACCGCGTCCAGATATTTAGACATCTCCACATCTTTTTCTTGAAAATTCTTTGATATATGACCTTGCACCAACTTCGAGTCTATGCACACTAACACCCTTTTAGCCCCTAGTGCTCTTGCTTTCCGAAGACCCAACATAAGCCCTTCGTACTCTGCAGCATTGTTGGTTGTTGGGAAGTTCAACCTTAGCGCGTACTCCTTTATCCCACCCTCGGGAGCTACTACCACTGCTGCAGCTCCTGCTCCTTGTGCCGTCCAAGATCCTTCTGACTTTACAGTTCATAAAGGTGGCATCTTCGAGTCTTCCGAAGGTTCGGTTGTCCACTCTATTAGGAAATCTGCTATTGCTTGTGCTTTTATGAATGTTCTCGGCGTGAAAGTTATTTCGAAGGGTGCTAGCTCCGCCGCCCATTTTGATATCCTTGATGTTGCTTCTTTATTTTTGAAATTTTAACAGAAAAACGGTTGGTACTTCAATTTTGAATTTTTGAAAGTAGTGTCTTAGCTTCCTTAATGCCATGAGAAGTGCATATGCTATCTTTTCTAACTCCACATAATTTCTCTTTGCCCCTGGAGTGCCTCCGACACATAGTCCATCTTCGTGTTCTTTGACTAGTACGGCACTTACTACGTAGTGACTCGCAGAGAGGTATAACAGCAACTTTGCGGCTCCCTTTGGGCTTGTTAGCTTTGGCAATTGTTACAAGTGTTCCTATAGTTTTTCGAAATCTTCTATGCACTTCGGTCCCCAATTAAAGGGATCCGTTCCTCTTAATGTGGCGAAGAAGTGCTTATGTTTTTCTTCAGCCTTCGGCAAGAATCTTCCTAATGCTGCCAATGTTCCTAAAAGGCTTTGCACCTCTCTCTCTTGTTTTTTTGGTGGATTCATTTGACATATTGCATCAATTTTCTCTTTGTTTGCTTCAATTCCTCTCTTCGATACTAAGAAACCCAATAACTTTTCTGTTTCAACACCAAACACACATTTCAACGGGTTTAACTTTATACCTTCAGCCCGAAGACTTGCGAAAGTTTCCTTGAGATCCTCGAAGTGGTCTTGTCGAGCCTTGCTTTTGACGACAATGTCGTCCACATATGCTTCCATATTTTGACTCATCTGCTTAGCCAACACCTTCGCTATGAGCCTTGCGAAGGTTGCTCCCTCGTTCTTCAGGCCGAAAGGCATTCTTCAGTAGCAGAATGTTCCAAAAGGCGTCACAAAAGCCTTTTTCCTTCATCTTCTTCTCTCATGTACACCCGGTGATGTCATGAGTAAGCTTCTAGGAAATTCATTAGTGCACATCCAGCTGTGAAATCCACGAGCTGGTTAATTCTCGGTAATGGAAAATCATCCTTCGGGCATGTTTTTTTAGATTTGTAAAATCAACGCAAATGCGCCAAGTACCATTAGACTTCTGGACCATGACGACGTTTGCCAGCCACTCCGGGTATGTGATTTCTCGAATCACACCAGCCCGAAGAAGTTTCTGAACTTCGCTTTTTGCTGCTTCAATCCTCTCCCCTAACTTTTTTGAAGCTTCTGCTTATGAGGCTTGGCGTCATGTTTCACTGCCAGCGAGTGTTCAATTGTACTTCGAGGTACACATTTTGCTTCCTCAGGAGCCCACGCGAAGATGTCTTCGTTTTGCTTTAGTATATCTAGCAAATTTTCTTCCTCTTGAGCTGTTAGCTGAGCTCCCAAAGTCATTGCTTTGCTTGAGTTTTCTAGGTTTAACTGGTGTTGCTCTGGTTTTGGCCTCGGTTTCCACCCCTTTGGGCTAAGGAAAGGATCCATTCTCTGCGTATTTTGGACCGGTTTGGCCTTTGGTGTTGCTTGAATCTCCGATTTTCTTGCTGCTTGCAGGTCCCCCCTTATGGTGATAATCTCCCCTTCGGCTGGCATCTTCATACATAGATACTTGTGGTGTATTATGGCATCAAAAGCGTTAATGATTCCTCTCCTGAAGATTGCATTGTATCTGTATTCCATGTCAACTATGTCAAAACATATAGACTTAGCGATCCTTTTTCGGCCTTGTTGGAACGACACTTGCAGAGTGACTTGACCTATAGCCATCACTAGCTCTCCTCCGAAGCCTATCAGGTGGTAAATGCGAAGGCCTCACTCTATCTTCGGGTAAGTTCAATTGTTTGAACGTGGGTAGGAATATGATGTTAGCTAAGCTTCCTCCATCTATCAACGCCCTCTCCACATGATATCCGGCGATTTCAGATGTGACAATTAGGGGGTCTTGGTGAGGGAATCAAATTCCCCGCCCATCGTCGCTATCAAATGCTATTGCTACTGCATGCGGTTGCGAGTATGACACATTTGATACCTCTCTAAGGTATTGCTTCCTCTGTCTATTTGATGGCAAGTTCATTGAAAATCCTCTGGATATGACATGTATCACCATTCTTTGCTCTTGCTGAGGTTGGTCAACATTGTAAACTCTGTCTGGCGATCTGTGCCCATCTTCATTTCTTCTATCCTTCTCCTTTCTTCTCTCTCTTCCCTTTCTCTCATTCCTCCTATTTTCTCTCCTGTTGTCTTCTCTTCTGTTGTCCCTATAATACTCATATCGTCTTCCTTGATTGCTTTGCCATCTTCGATTATGGTCCCGCTGCCCCTCTTGTTTTGGCCTTCTCATGTAGTTGTTTCTTTGACTGATGATGTTCCGGCAATCTTCGGTGTTGTGGATTTGGTTTTCTCCATGCAAGGCACAATAATTCGTCTTCTTTTGACCCCTTCTCGTTTCGGCCCCTTTTGCTTCTTTTTGTTTATCTTTGATATGGTGAATTTTCTTACTTTGGTCATAGCGACATTGCTACTTATCGTCACCTTTTCTCCTCTCTTGCTTCTTCTCATTGTACTCTCTCTTAGCCAACGCCTCCCTCCTTAGATTTTCTTCTTCTCCTCAGGCATATCTTTCCACTATATCATATAACTCCGAGGCTGTGTTTGGAGGAATGCTAGTTAAGTCATGGTATAAAATTCCAGGTTGAAGTCCCACTATGAATGCATTGATGATGGTAGAATCACTGATGGTTTTAATTTTGCAACGCATGTTCGCGAATTTCTTGTAAAAATCCCGAACACTCTCTTCCTTCGCCTGCTTCATTGCAAATAAGTTACTCTCTTACATTCTTGCGACATAGTTACCTTGGAAGTTATTAGCGAAGGCTTCTCTTAGCTATTCCCACGAGTGGATAGATCCTGAAGACAGTGATGTGAACCAATACAGAGTCGTTCCATTAAATGCTAGGAGAAGACTCTTTGCCTTTATATCATCATCACCCTCTGCGACCTCAATTGCAGTTTCGTGTACTTCGAGGAACTCTATTGGATCAGTATCACCAGCAAATTTGTCGATGCTCGGCATTTTAAAGCTCTCCGGCCATCTCTTGGCTCTAAGGAAACCATCAAGCGGTCCCCCTCCTCCGTGTTCTCTTCTGTATGTGCTTTGAGTATTGTCTGTTGCCGGTGATTCTGCCCGGGATCCTTCGGGTTCATTTAATCTTCGCTGGTTTGGCTGAGGTGGTGGTGCTTGGGCGGCTGCTAGCTCTCTCCTTAAGTCCTCAATTTGTTGCTCTATCATCAATCTATGTTGCAGGTATTCTTTGTCTTGTTGGTGATTCGCGAAGGTTACTCCATGGGTTCTGGGTTGCCGCATTTGTTCAGGCTGAATAGGTGGGTTTTGCAGGAAAGTAGGTAGGTTTTGTTGGAGGCTGGTAGATTTTGCGAAGGGTGTCTGGCTGGACTTTGTGGAAGAGGATTGGTTGGGTTTTTCGAGGGGTCATAAGCGGGTAAGGGGTTCTTCGTGATTTCTTCTCTCCCCCGTTTTGCTCGAATCTGGTCCTTTGGGAGGAGCTGGCCCGAGGATATCAGGTACATCTTCGGGTTCCCCCTCTTCGTCTTTACCTCTCGCTGTTGGTACTCTCGGTACCATATTCCACCTTGTCCCTCCGCCACTTCTTGTGACAACTACTGTCACGGCCTCCGTCCCTCCATCTGCAGGTACTTTGCTTGTGGATGGATTCCCACCCCGAACCATCGCCTCTGCGCCAATGTTCCCACGGACGGCGCCAACTGTCGTCGACGTGTCTCAGACAGTACTTGGAGTGTCTTCTCATAAGGAAAGATCACTAAAAAGGGAATAATATGGCTTTGGAACTGGAGACGCGATGATGGGTTAGGAATAAATGCCCTTCCCCAATGAATGGGGTGCTTTTGTATTTATAGGGGTGCCAATGATTAGGGTTTACATTCTGAAAATAAAAAGACCTCTTTACCCCCGCATCTGGACCGTTGATACAAAATCAACGGATCCTTACAACAATTGGTCCCTTGGGGGTATGCGAAAAACCCTATCTACCCCTAATGTTAAGTAGTTTCAGGCGGCTTATGGCCCTTATTGAATTATTGGGCCGACCGATGGTAGGCCCATCTTCTAACAATCGCGTCCAAAGCCCATAATATGGGCTTGGCTCAAATATGAAGAGACCAATATGAAGAGACCCTTAGGTATCACCCAGGATCACCCGTCTTCGGCTCTTTCAAGAGATCTTCGGGCGTTCTTGCTCTTGCCCAGGCAAGAGCATCTTCGGGAAATTCCTCTTCGGCCCTCAGCTTTGCGCCCGTATTCTTCCCGAAGTGACCCCAGGGATCTTCGGGAACTTCGGGTTCTTCAGGCTCGATGGCTATATCTTCGGGATTTCCGCCGTGAACTTCGGGAAAAAAGGGGGGCCTTCCCACAACAGAAGCCCCTTGCAGCCTCGACTCGCCATAGCGTGGTGATGAGCTGCCACCCGAAGACTGTCCCCTTTTGCCATGCTGGGGTGAAAATGCCGAAGATTCCCAATAATTCTGCAATGCACTTAGAATTTTAAAGGTTAGCCAATGTTACTTGAGAGTTTGAGCGGCTTATTTATTACGGTGGGCCTGCAATCCATAAGATCTGACGGTTGATATAACCCAAGAGTACATTTTTCGAAACCGCACGCCATGGAAATAGTGGTCGCGTGCACCATGCGTCAGTTCCTGGGGATGCGTCTCTTGGAATTCTTTTGGCGGGAAATTTTTTATTTATTCCACGGATGGTTCGGATTCTGACAGTTCGTGATAACGCATGTTGCCCATCCAATGGATGACCCAATCCATAAATACCCTTGGATGGGGGTTTTTTTACCTTTCACGCTCCCCATTCTCACTTAGGATTTCTCTCTGCTCTCGCTCCTTCCGCTCTGGCGTCCGCTAGCATCTCTCGCTTTTTGCCGGCGAGAAAAGATTTATCGCGGCCGCATCTACATCGCTAGCTCCCCCTGGCTTTTCTTAATGGATCCCAAGCACATTTTAGCCGCTTCCGCCCAAGCCAGTTTGTCCTGGGAGCTTGGAGAATCACAAGTCACAGAGGAGGATATAGCGGCTGTGGCGGCGCGTTCAAGGGTGGCGGCGGAGGCAGTCCGCCACCCAGGAAGGGAGACAAGCCCTAATCCCTGCGAAGGGGAGGTCGTGCTATTTATCTGCCAGCATAATGCGGGCCTTCGGGCCCCATGCATGCCACTGGTGGGGGACATACTGGGCCTTTATGGGGCCCAACTTTGTTAGCTCTCCCCCAACGCGATAGCAAGGATCTTTGGGAACTTCGGGTTCTTCAGGCTCGATGGCTATATCTTCGGGATTTCCACCGTAAACTTCGGGAAAATGGGGGAGGCCTTCCCACAACAGTTTTATTAATAGAGTTACTTTAAATATGTCTTTTTTATATCTTTACACTAATTTTTTTAATAAGACGAATTGTCAAAGACGTGCCAAAAAGTCAAAGGCGTCAAACAAAAAAAAAACGGAGGAAGTATCAATTATCAAAGGTGTCTCTTCTAACATTATTTTCCAAAGAGGTATCTCTTCGCGACATCTTTTTATTATATATATAAAAGGTTCATCCTACTGTAGGTGTCTCTTTGTTGCATTCTTTTATCATTTATATGAAGGGTTCATCCTATTATATCTCGTAATAGTGACAATCACATTTGAGATAATACAGGATCATTTTGTGTCTTGTTCTCATGTCAATTTTTCTAACACGTTTACATCCATGAAGTTATATACTACAATACATTATCAGCATTGCTCTCGGTAGGATTTCATTTAAGCAAACATTGTTCTTGTTTGTTCTTGTCTTCATTGAAAAATGGAGAGAGCACTACATGGTAGTATGAAGCATGTTCGTCGCTATGGGCAGCAACGAACAGGACCAGTAAAATTCCCCTTGGTATTGCCATAAGAGAGGGTATGTTTGATGTTTTGGCCAACAACGAACGGAATCGGTAGGGTTCCCTCATGCATCGTCCATGGTGTTATTATCCGGTGCATATTTTTGCTACAATAGCACTTCATACATTCAACTTCCTTCATCCATTCAAATATCATCTAAAAGGGAATATTCAAACTCGTTGTTGGCAAGATAGTTGCCAAGGCAGTTATCATCGTCATTCTTGTTTTCCCTATATGCAAATATCTCCATCCATATAAGGGAACCGCCATCACCACGGGCAAGGCAGTTGCCAAACATTCTAGTTATGTGAAGGAGTAGACTACGATCGGCTGTACCTATTGTTCATCCCAAGGATAGACGATGGTTGCACGTCGAGGGGCAAAGTTGATGTTTGATGCTCGAATCGGCAAGCCCACCCAGGGGCAGAGGGCCCGTTATGGCAAGGTATGGCCCGCGCCATACCTTGGCCCAGCAAGCCCAGGGTACCCCCCCTTAGTAATTCCACGGCCCACGGCCAGCCCAGTGCCCAGCAGGGGCAGGCAGCAGCACAGGCAGGCAGGCAGCCGAGCGCGGAGCGCCCGAGAGGCCCAGCCGCGCAGCCCCCTCACAGCCTCACTCCTCGTCTCGGCGTCTCCTTCTCTCTGTCCCTCGCGACTCACGAGCACGAGCAGCGGAGCAGACTAGGGTTAGGGCCGGCGCCGCCCGCCGCGCGCCGCCTCGCGCTCGGTGCGTCACCGCCGTCGCGCCCTCACACCCTCGCGCCCGGCGCCTCGCCCTCGCGTCGCGCTCGCCGCTCGCGGCCTCGTGCGGTCATGGCCCGGCGCCTCGCGCCCTCGCCCGGCCAGGCCTGACGGCCAGAGGCCAGCCGTCGCCAGGTCGCCTCGCCCGGGCGGCCGGGCCGCCGCCTCGGCCGCCTGCCCGCCTCCTCAGCCCCTCGGCGCGACGACGCCTTGCCTCGCCAGTCGCCACCGCCACGCCAAGTCACCACCACTCGGCAAGGTACTTTAAAGTTTAAACTCCTAAATCCTAATGATTTTTGTACCACTTGCCTCCCATTTTTATACCACAATAACTCAATAAGCAATAAGGTACTAGTTAGACTAGTTTCTAGTTACAAAGAAATGTCATATATATGTAATATGTTGATAAGTTGATTATGTTCGATTATGTAATATTTGAAGAGCGGCTGTTCATGGCAATGAGAAGTCAAAGGGGAAGAGGAGGAACGGTAGCACGAGGAAGAGGAAGAGGAGGCCGAGGTGGTTTTTTTTTTTTGTTTCAAGTCTTCTATTCGAAATGTAAATCGAGAAACTGAATTTGTTGAATGGCATTAGGTAATGGTTCATTGCTTTGCTTGTTTCTTTTTTGCAGATTTGAAGAGCTATTTTAGTCAAGATTCTAGTGGCACAACGAACCCTAGTACTCATGGAAGTGGAGTTGGTCAAACGAATGCTATGCCTGCAGAGGTTCGAGGGGATGTTGCAAGTGGAGGGGTCCAAGGGGATGATGTATTATCTTATCGATCGGTATAACTTTATAACTTGCAATCCACTTCTATCTTTTATATTACTTATCCCCACATGTTTAACTACTAATTTATCTTGGATCTTTGTTTGACAGGTTATTTTGGTAATTGTTCATTTCATGTATTCTCTGCTCTGCATTTTGTAAACTTCGTTCGAGGTACATTTCGATAATCTTCTTGTCTTAATTTTTTTTATGCGTGATTGTGTTGAATGCGTCCCCAAGCCCGCCATACCTTAATTTTCCTCCATCCTCCGCCACGCCCACCATTGGTTATCCAATGGAGATTATAATCGCAATTCCTCACTGTGGCTTTGATGTGCCTCTGGGCTTCTTGATAATGCTGGGCACCGAAGTGGGGGTTCTCGGCAATGGCTAGAAGCGTCAAGGTGGCGGCATGCAGCGGCCCACCCGCGCTTGTCGTGGCGGCACTAGATGGTGGCTCGGCATCCTCTGGTAGGGTGGCGTCTGGCTCCGTCCCGACCACGCTCGATGGAGCCGCGCAGGGTAGCGCCATGGACCCCCGTGACTATGGCTCGGCCTCCATTGGCGAGGCAGTGCTGACCTGCACGATGGACCCTAATGGTGGGGCCACACCACCCAAGACGAGAGGCACAGTGGATTTGGTGCCCTATGTGGCATTGACAGATGGGGAGACAATGGCCAGCGGCGGCACATCAGCCTCAAGGAGGCACCATCGGCCATGGAGGCTAGGGTCAAAATTCAAGCCCCGACCAACTGTTGAAAATGAAGATGCCCTGAAAGGCCCAGATTGGCTGGAATAGGATAAAATGTTGTTTTTTGCAGTTTAGTCCTCGGGAAAGAGGAAAATATATTGCATATTAGTCAAGCCACTTAAAGAAAAGGGCTCGTTCTTAATTGACCATTTTTGTTTAGGCCCTCATTGTCTTCCCAAAGTAATATTTGCGTATAGATAGTGTTTTATTACAACATATTAGTCTTCGGACTATGTGGACATATAGTAATATCCTTCAATGCGATTTCATCTTTATGATATTTATAATCTCAACATATATATAGTTTTGATATATTTGGCTACTGTTTTTCTATGCTTTAATTTTCTGGTATTTGTTTTTTTGAATTTTGGCGATTACCCTTTAGTGTTAAATGAACACATGATAATGGGTCTACTCTTATGACATAAGAAGTGACTTTGGAGTCTATGTTCATAGTAAGAATATCTCGCCCATAGCCATAAGATCTACGCCGGTAGTCAATTTGTATTAGATGATGATTACTGTCGGCTTATTTCAGCTGACAGGTTCTTCGGGACCTACTCTGGTGGTTCGGCTGTAGGGGTGTGCACGATCGATGCGCTCCTCTCCTCTCGCGGACGGTTCTCGGCTCAAGCATAGATACTAAGAGTTTACCCAGGTTCAGGCCCCCTGATGGGGTAACAACCCTAATCCTACCCAAGCTTCTTTGCAACGTATGAACTGGTGAAGATCCGAGCTGGGCGGCTAGAGGGGGTGAATAGTCTCCAGTCAATTTTGACGCTTTTTTTGCACATGCAGCCCCTCTAAGCATTCCGCAAAAACTGCTTCATGTCGAAGATCAAACCGCGAAGGACAACATGACAACTATGTGTACCCATGACTTGTATGGATGATATCCATACGAATATGTGGGGATTTTAGAACCACAATCCTGGTTGTCAAGTATCCAAATAAGAGGAACCAATTCAAATCTTGCTTTTGAAAAGAGATTATGACAAAACCTCAAAGCAACTTTTAAAAAGCAAAAGCAGATTCTTTCAGAACTTATCCTCATATGGAGCACGAGGTACGTGGCTTTAAGATGCTCTAAAAATCATTAGAATTTTTCTCCCTATGTGTCAATGTGTCATGAAGCACTCCACAAAAAATCTCCTTAAAACTATTTATATAAAAAATATGAAAATTCAAACACCACAAGCTGCTTTCTGCAAAACAAAAGCAGATTTTTCAGAGTTTGTTTCTACTTGGAGCAGAGCGTTGATGGCTTTCTGTTACTCTAAAAATTGTGGGAATTTTTATCCCAATGCAACCATGAGACGTGAAGCACTCCACCAAAAATCTTCTCAAGAATCCATCCACAGAAAATATGAAAAATCAAACACCACGAGCTGTCAACAACTTCGAGCAGAAAATTTGGGGCTCAGTTTTCACTTCATAGCTCCCAAATGGAGAAACCAGTGGACTTTAAATTTTTACCACAGATGGGTATATGAGTCATGCATCTTTTTCAACTGGAATCATCCCAAAATGACTTTTCTACATTTTTCTAAAAATCTTTTACTGACTACTGCGCGGATAAAAGTTTCTGGACAGATTTGCAACAAGTCAAGAACTTGATCTCTTGCCACTCATATGGTTGCAAAGAGTGTGGTAAATCATATTAGCAACCTCGAGGCAGCATAGACCATCAAGAACTAGAAAGAAATCATCAAGACTCATATCCAAATAAGAGCTCCAAAAAGGGGAAACAAAAAAAAGTAGAACTTGGAGCAAATCAACACAAGGTGATCATGAAGATGAGAGATTTCATTGCATAGAAGTTGGGGGATTACAAACCGCATTCCATGTTATCACAAACACTCTAAGTGCCACCCTTACACACCCAACTCACCCTCTGTATTTTAGAAATTTTCAGCTCTAAGGGGATGAGGAGGAGGTGCTCCCACCCCCCTCTATTTATAGCCCAAGGGTGAGGTGCCCTACACCCTAGAGCCCATCTCCACCCTTCATTTGAGGATGAGTGGTGTACAACATACACACTATAAGACAAACCCCCGAGAGGGAATATTCTTCTCATATCCCTCTGGGAAATATCTTCGCAGCTTCCTCGGTCACCCCCAAGGGTGAGGTGCCCTACACCCTAGAGCCCATCTCCACCCTTCATTTGAGGATGAGTGGTGTACAACATACACACTATAAGACAAACCCCCGAGAGGGAATATTCTTCTCATATCCCTCTGGGAAATATCTTCGCAGCTTCCTCGGTCACCAGATCACGCCTAGACCCACCGGTCAGAACCAGCTTCACCACCAGGTTACCGACGCCGCTGCCTCCAGCTGTCTCGGATTCCTTGCCATGGTTAAGCTTCTCGAGTACACCACCACATGTGATCGTCATGTCATCGAACCCGGTCACCTGCACGTCTCCAAATGCACTAGCCTCCAGCTGTCCCAGCGAAGCGTCAGCCACGTACTCGCCGATACCTGCATCACTGAGGTGAACACTCACGAAACCAACACACCTTACCTCACCTGTAAGGTTAGTTCATCACAAAATTACCAACATCATAATCCCTTCATGACATCACAATTAGGAAGCTCTAACACATCATGTGTCAGCTTAACAAATTCCACCGGACCACGTCCGATTAACTATTATCTAGCCCAAGCTCAGCACAATGGTCCGTTTCCAATTCCACGGCAATTTTCACTAACATACTTCAAAACACTTCAAAATCCATCTTGTCACATATATTCATCATCAAACCGGGATACCCTCTACATGGGTCTCAACACTCCCCCTTGATGAATATATTGACAAACCCTCAAAAAATATTTTGAAGTTTTTTAGATTTGTCGAACAATGCATGATAGAAATACCGAATCACGCTTGTAGCAAAAGATAGGAACACATATGTTCAAAATCTCCAAGTCGTGAAAGTCAAAACTTTCTAAGAAATTATCCTCTTTTTTCAAGAAATGAATGTTGATGACTTTTTTAATTCTCCCCCTTGGCAATATAGACATCAAAAAATTTGAGGGAACAAGCACAAGGCATAATGCAAATGCAAATGCAAGTCCTAGGGAGTTTTAAAAATTATCCATTTGAACGAGAAGCACAAGGCAAAAATGTTCGAAGCAATGTAATTTTAGTTCGGTGCTCACAAGTTCAAGAGATGCTAGTAAATCGATTTTTCATATTGAAAGATGTGGCTTAGAAAAATCACAATCAAATATCGTGGCATGATAAGGCATAACGACGGCTTCAATAGAACACCACATGCAACCTTTTAAAATCCAAGTAACTTCAAATCGACAACTCAACTTCAAATCGGAAACGTCTGCGCGCGTGGGAAAACGACGGTCGTGGCGATCGTGGTACGGCTCCATAATGCTTTCATCAGGGACGGTTCCACTTCCACCGCCACTCAAAAGCCAAAGCGTTGGCGCCTCGCCTATAAATTGGGGACTTAGCCTCATGGCTTACCCATTCCAGACTTTGCCAACTCTCGCGCCGCTGCATCTTGCCCTCAAGCCTTTAGGGTTCCCGCACTTGAGCACTTTTCTCCCCTTTTGCCACCGTAGCAAATCCCTCGCCACCATTGCTATAGAGATTCTTCCTAGATCCTCCATTGAAGTCGAGCGCGTGGGCAAGATCGACCTAATCGCACCCTGCAACGCGCTCCACATATGCCTCGGCGGCGTCAAGCTGTCGCCCCGGAGCAGCGAGATTGTCACCTTTTTGTGGCTATCCTGGTGGGGCTCGTGTCGCCATACTCCAAGTTCTTCCTCTCCGTCCTCCCCTTCTACAACATCCACGCTCTTCACTCCCCCAACTCCATCATCTGCATCACCATCTTGGCACACCTCTACAAGATGTTCGTGGGGGTGGCGCCCAAGCTCCCGCCCTTCCGCTACTTCTTCTGCGTGCCCCAACCCTGACAGCCCTGTGGCAGGAAGCTGCCATGTCCGGCTCCGCGACAACCTCAGCGGCCAGTACATCCCTTTGTCGGGGAGATACAACTGGCGCAACTGGAGAGCAGACTAAGTCTATATCAGTGACAATAGCGGCCTTGACACCCTGCAGCTCTCTAGGAGAGGACGATCGCCGCGGACAACTGGACCGCGGTGGTGGAGGATTCGGCGGAGCTCTGGACAACGGTGGCGCGCATTAAGCGACTGCGCGCCGCCAAGCTGTCTGTGGCCTTGGTAGTCCTGGACTACCTTACCCATCGGATCAACCAGCTCCGCCGGCGTGAGCGCCCCTCCTACCTGTTCACCGGTACCAGCGACATGACCCCCAACTGTCCCCATGGTACGCTGACGATCCTCCTGTCTTTGCTTTATTTTTTCTTTGATTTGTTCAATCTTCACGAACCTCCTTTTTGGTTTTTGCTCTTGTTAGACCTAGGGACCTGAGCGGCCCTGAGTTGAGGGAGATGTTTGAGATCCTTGGGGTTGTTACTCCTGAGCGTTGGACGTTTCCTACGAGAGCCAAGCCGCTCTGCGAGATCGACCCCTCGGAACATACTCAAATCCTGCGCTCCCTGCCCCCATGGACTCCACCGGCGTGGTGACCACCCTATGCTGGGGCCTCCTGGTGATCCACGACAAACCCGCTGCTGGGGGATCCAGCCAAGGGCCAGCCGGCGCTGCCATCGACACCGAGCCCAGTGCTCGCGCCGCCACCCCTAACCATCGCCACGCCGCAGCCTCCGCCGCCAACAGGAGCGACGACTGGGACCACCGCTGTGTCGCCGCCAGCATAAGAAACCGATGGCCTGACGCTGCCCATCGGCCAGACTCTCGTCCTCTCACGCCGCAGCCGGTAAGTTCTAGACTCCCTTCTAGTTTCTGCCTCCTGATCCTGAACGCACACTTCTTTTTCTTGCAGTCCTTCCGCACCTCCTGCTCTCGGCAGCCTACTGCTTCCAACGACGCCACCACGCGGCCCCGCCGAGGTTGCCGCCAGGGGCAGCTCTGCACCAGTGGCTGGCTACATCACCCGCGCCAACATGACCCACGCTGACCTGGTCCGCTTCATGTGGACGGCGGTGGGGATACTGGGCACCCACCACGCCGCCGTCGAGCAGACCGGGACAACGACAGTGCTTCAGGCGGAGCTAACACGGGAGCACGCTCAGGCCAAAGCGGAGCTGGCGCGAGAACGCGCCTGCGCCCAGGCAGCTGAGAAGGCAACGGATAAGCTCCGGGCGGAACACCGCCGTGAGCTGCACAACATCCTCGCCATGCTCCAACCTACCTTCCATCTCCTAAGCCACCACATTGAGCTGCTTGGGGTGTCGGTGAGCGGGCCTCTGGAGAACTCCACCGCGCAGCTCGCGCTGGCGTTGATGCAGGTGGCAGATGGCTTCAGCGGCCTGGGGTTGCCACTATCAGCGCCACCGCGTAGTACGAGCTGGCTTGTTGCGCCGACTGCGACCCCAACTTCGACGTTCGCGCCGTCATGGAGAGGGCTGACGGCGAGGCCAACGACTTCGCTCCCCTCTGCGTGCGGGACGCCGTCGACATCGTCGCCGAGATCCTACGGGTGGAGCCTCCTCCGCCATCGTCCGCGTCGACGACGGCGAGGACGAGTAGGGGGCTCTGCACCACCCCGCTACCTTTTACCTTTTTCTTGTTCTTTTTTTGCCGCGAGCCAATGTAAACAAAACTTGTTTAATCTCAGTGCCAGCTTCTCTTTGCCCTTGGATTCCTTGCTCGTTTCGACTCCGGCCCCTTAGGGCGACCACTACCGAACGATCACGCCGCAGCGATCTCGACGGAGTCCAGTCCCCGAGCACTCAGCCTTTCCTCCTGCTTCTGTCCAAGCTAGCCGCATAGCGGCCACCATTGATCCAAGCAAAGCTTCAAGCGCTCCTTAGCCTTCAAAAGCACGGCCTACATTCTGGCCATCTCACGCTCACCCAAGCACAACAATCAAGGTTGAAGTTAGATAGTTAAATGAACGACGGGCGCCAAGTTTTAAAACTGAAAACTATCAATCTACCAGCGGACGTGCCTTGTCACGCTTTCCTGATGCCCCTTCTAGCCAAGCACTTCCAGTCTCTTTGGGACTGGTCGCCGTGCTGCGCGGCTAAGGATGTAGGTGACCAGAGGTGGTCATAGGCCAGCGGTGCCTGACGTTGGCGTGAGGTGCCCAGGCCATGAGAACATCATGCCGAAACGCGCCCTCCGATAACCCCCTTCTTGCCCGACGTAGGCGCAGGACTCCCACACTCACTATCAAGGCAGCAACAAGATGGCCAGTACTTACGACGACTACACAGAACAGAAAACTAGGGGAAGCCCCACAGAGGTACAGACGGCTGACAGAACTTCCTTTTTCTTTAAAAACACAGGAACTACACCGAGTTTCAGACCCGGTACAACCCCCGGCCAGCTAGCATGCGGGGAACACTGCCCGCCAGCTGGTCTTTTACAAAAAATGACTTGCAACTTTTAGGGATAAAACTTGCGGAGCTTCTTTTTGTTCCACGAATTGGATAGCTCACGCCCATCTTCCATCGCCAACCTGACCGACCCGGGTCGAGAGACTAAGATCACCATAAAGGGGCCCTTCCACTGAGGAGACAGCTTGTTGTGGCCGGCCTGCACCTGAACTTTTTGGAGGACTAGGTCGCCTGCTGCTAGTGTTATCTCCTGAATCCGAGTGGCGTGGTACCTTCTGAGGCTTTCCTGGTACCGGGCAGCACGCAGGGCTGCGTGGTCACGGATTTCCTCCAGGAAGTTCACTTCCTCCAGCCTCCAGGCTCCCTGATCTTCCTCCTCGAACGTCACCGTGCACAGCGAGCCTAAAGACAGCTTGGACGGGAGGACTTCTTCCACGCCGTACACCAGGAAGAAAGGTGTTTCTCCCGTCTCTCGGCTGGGTGTGGTGCGGAGCGACCATAGCACTGACGGGACTTCCTCCGCCCAGCGTTTCCCACGCTTGTGCAACCAGTTAAATGCTCTTGTCTTGAGGCCCCCTTAGAACGAGCGCATTGGCGCGCTCCGCAGAGCCGTTGCTCCAGGGGTGAGCTACTGACGCGAACCACACCTTGGTGCCCATGTCCTCACAGAAGTCCTGGAACGCGGCACTAGCGAACTGGGTGCTATTGTCAGTTATAATCTGGTTCGCAACTCCGTAGCGCATGAAAATCCCCCGCATGTACTTGATGGCGGCCGAAGCGGTGATTGCCTGGACGGCTTCAGCTTCAATCCACTTGGTGAACTTGTCGACGGCGACAAACAGGTGGGTATAACCCCCCGTGGCCCGCGGAAACGAACCCAGAATGTCCAGCCCCCAGACCGCGAACAGCCAAGAGAGGGGGATGGTTTGCAGGGCTTAGGCTGGTCTGTTGATCTACCTGGCAAAAAACTGACATGCCTCGCATCTCGTCATCAGCTCGCAAGCATCCTGGAGAGCGGTGGGCCAATAGAATCCCTGACGGTAAGCCTTACTGACCAAGGTATCTTGCTCCTATTAATTGAAAAACCAAAAATATGCAATTTCAAGTTTTGAAGAATTTTCACCGGTTACCCTGCACGAGATAGCTTGCCATTGCACACAATATGCATGAATTTGGAAGGGAATGTGGTAGCCAAGACGTGTGATTCCTTCAGTATAATGCTGGGCACTGTCGGCCATTAAGGCTAGAGGCTCTCCCACCTAAATTCAATCAAAAATAAAAAACACACGCAGGAGGAGAGTGACCTAGGAGGCCATTTTGAGTAACCCTTGGCATGTGTTTTGCTAGTAATTGCTATCTCGAAACCTGTGGAGGCATTCAAAATTGTTTGAAAGAATTTTTTTAAAAAAGAAAAATGCTAGTTAGTTGAGCTATCGATTTGAAGCTACTTTACTTTGAAAAGGTTGTATGTGGTACTCTATCGAAGCCACCTTGATGCCTTGTTAGGCTGCGACATTTGGATTGCAATTTTCTAGCCACATCTTCCGATATAAAAATCGATTGACTAGCATTTCTTGTACTTGTGAGCACCAAACTAAAGTTGCATTGCTTCGAGCATCTTTGCAATGTGCTTCACATTCAAATGGTTAATTTTCAAAGCTCCCTAAAACTTGCATTTGCATCATGCTTTGTGCTTGTTCTCTCAAATTTCTTGATATCTATATTGACAAAAGGGGGAGAATTGGAAAAAAATCAACATGCATTTCTTGAAAAAAGGGCAGAATTCTTTGGAAACTTTGACTTTCACGACATGGAGATTTTGAACACATGCGCTCTTATCTTTTGCTTCAAGCGTGATTTGGCATTTCCAACATAACTTGTTCGATAAATCCAAAAACTTCAAAATATTTTTCGAGAGTTTGTCAATATAATCATAAAGGGGGAGTGTTTGGACCCATGTGGAGAGTGCTCTGGTTTGATGATGAATATATGTGACAAGATGTAATTTGAAGTGTTTTGAAGATTCTTTAATGGTGCATTTGTGAAAATTACCGTAGAATTGGAACCGAACCATTGTGTTGAGTTTGGACTAGGTAATAGTTTTTGAACAGACATGGTCCGGTGGAATTTGTTAAGCTGACACGTGTTGTTTAGGGCTTTCTAATTAGTGTCACGAATGGATTATGATGTTGAAAATTTTGTGATGAACTAACCTTTCAGGAGAGGTATGATGTGTTGTTTTTGTGTGTGATCACCTCTGTGACGCAGGTATTGGCGGGTACGTGGTTGATGCCTCCCGGGGACAGCTGGAGGTTGGTGAGTCCGGAGACGTGCAGGCGACTGGGTTCGATGACTTGGCGTTCACATAATGTGGTGTACTCAAGAAGCTTAGCCATGGCAAGAAATCCGAGATAACTGGAGGCTGCAACATCAGTAACTTGCTAGCAAAGTTGGTTGGACCGGTGGGCCTACACGTGGGCGGGGAAGCTGCAAAGATATTTCTCGAGGGAATATGTGGAGAATATTCCTCTCGGGAGTGTATCTTGTAGTACACTACTCATCCTTAAATAAAGGGTGGACATGGGCTCTAGGGTTTAGGACATCTCACCCTTGAGCTATAAATAGAGGGGGAGGGGAGCACCTCATCCTCATCGCCTTAGAGCTGAAAATTTCAGAAATAGAGTAGATGAGTTGGGTGTGTTTTGGGTGGCACATAGAGTGTTTGTGGCCACAAGAAGTGTGGCTTATAATCCCCAACTTTTATGCAATGACATTCTTCTTCTCTATGAATATCTTGTTTTGATTTGTTTCTAGTTCTTGTTACTTTCGTTTTTCTTTTTGGATATTGTTAAGAGATGAATCTTGGTGATTTCTTGCTGGTTCTTATAGGTGTATGATGTCTTGATGTTGCTAATATGATTTGCCACACTCTTTTCAACCATATGAGGCAAGAGATCAAGTTCTTCATTTGTTATAAATCTGTCCAGAAACTTTTCTCCGCGCAGTAGTCAGTAAAAGATTTTTAGAAACATCTAGGAAAATCATTTTGGGATGATTCCAGTTGGAAAAGATGCGTGACTCACATACCTATCTATGGTAAAAATTTGAAGTGCACAAATAAAGTCGATGGCTTGTATTTGGGAATACATAAGCAATTGCTCCTGCCATGGCTGTGTCTTAATCAGTGAAAATTGTGCTTGGATGCTTGCTTGACATTGCTATCATGAAGGTTTCAAAGAGCCAAAAAATGATTCAACAGTTTCATTAAATAACAATGCAATTTTCATTAAATAACAGTGCAACCCAAAAATTATTGTCTGCTTGTGATGGTTGGTTCCAAGGCGTGGAGCAAACGACATTTCAAACTTATTAGTCTGAAAGGTGTTGTCAAATGACATAGCATCGCCAAAACATGCGTAATCCATGATAGACGGACCATCTGCCCAAAAGAAGTTAGCTATCCGTTCATCTTCCTGATCTATTTCAATGGCATAAAAAATGTAGGATCCTCTATCTGTTTATTTTTCAAGTATTCCAACAATGTTTGCGTGTCATTGGATTCTAAGTACTTGTTGTGCTCGCGACCAATCTGATTACCGAAATCCATCCTTGAGAATGGCACTTTGTCGGCTCCTCCGTAAAACTTCTTCATGAACTCATACACCTGGGCTGTCTTCATCCTGGCTTCCCGTATCTGCCCAATTAGCTTTCTATCTGCTTCTATAATACGCCATTGAGACCTGAGCTTGTGCTTCTTATTTGGACTAGCAAGATAATGGTTGTGATCAAGCACAATCTTTTTCACTGTCCAAGTCCCCTATCTGCAGACACTAAACTGAACATGAGTACCACAACCCGCCCTTGTAGTCTACTGTGATAACTCATTTTCTAGATGACCTTGGTTACTGCAAACTATATATTTGTGATGTATAGTTTTATCTACTCGGCACTTTGTCTAGCCCTTTCTAATACTGAACCCAACTTTACTATCAAAGGTGTTGTACATGTCATAAGCTTTTTCCTCTGATTCGAAACACATTCCAACTTCGGGAACGATCAAAGTTGACCCAACTTTATCAACCACCTGTTGTATGATGAGTTGAGAATTAAAGTACATGACCACATTACAGAGTACTATTCCTCTAATATGATTTTTTAAATTTCATTACCTCATCCAGTCCTTCGTCTTCCATTGGATCAGGTGTGTTGTCATCGGCATGAGTATTGGCATCGATAGTGCTGATAACGTCTACTCCCATGGTGATCAATTCGGTATTCTGTACAATATGCGCACAATATGCATGACCAAATCACATAGATGAAATTATGAAAAAAGAATACAATCAAAGAATTAGACGATGACCGTACCTGTGTCGTCTGCTCTCCGTCGACTCCACGACCATCGGTGACGACGTCATTTGCTATGGACGAAGAAGACGATATCATAAACCCGATGATTGTGTCGTCTTCCTGGCCACCTCCTCCTGCCATCACAGCCGTGTCGTCAAGCGAAGAAACGATGTCATCGAGTACCGTCGTCAGGCGAAGAAACGATGTCACCAGGTAGGGCTCTAGGCGGGCGTCGCGGGGTATGATAGAGAGCAACACGCAGGAAAACGCAGCGGAGACCGACGTGCCGATTAAGCCAAAGCCAAGCGCGAGGAGAAAACCGCTGGAGCCGAGCCAAGCGCAGAAAAACGCTGGTACGATCAGCAGCTAGGAGGAAAACGCTGGAGCCGAACCGAGCGAGTAAAATGCTGCGTATGATTGGAAGCCTGGCCATGCGTTGGGAATCTGCTTCGCGTATACAGGAGAGCCCGTCTGCATCCCGTGTGTACCAAACTAGTTGCATCCGCGCGCCCATGGCGCGCGCGAGCGGGGCAGTGCGCCGGCGAAAAACGTGCATGCCCGTGCGCGCGTTCTCTCCGCGGGATTCGAACCCTGGCCACCCAGGCGGCGAACGGGTGCACCTAACCAACTCGCCCGCGTGCCTGTGAGATGTGGCCAAAAAAAGTTTTATAGGCTAAAGCGAAACGGACGGTCGGATCTGAAGGGCGCGCGCGATCGGACGGCTGCGGCAGCGCCTGGCGGGGAGGCGGGTCCGTGGCGAGATCGCGAGGCGGGTGTTCAGACTTGTAATTTATATAGATTCTTTTCCCTAGTCTAGCTAGCGTCGCCATGGATAGGCCACCCCCTAGTTTCCTGTCTTCGCGCGAGGCAGCCTGGCCGTGCCTCACCCCAGTTTCCTGTCTTCATGCTAGGCAGCCTGGCCGTGCCTCCTCTCGAGTTTTCTGTCTTCGCGCGAGGCAGCCTGTCCGTGCCTCTTGCCTGCCACCATCCTAGACTTCCTAGTCCGAGGTGGCCTCTCTATGCCACACCCTGTTGCCGTTACCGTGGGTTAAGACCGTTGTGTTTCTGAATTGGCCTCACTTTGTGCCGGCTAGATAGATAATATAAAGCTTTTATAGTTGAAGGAGAAGAAGGAGACGAGAACAATGATCGCATGAAAAAAAGAATGTGAGGAATGGTTAGGAGTTTTTTTGTAAAGACGTATTTTAAAGAAAAGCAATTTAGGAGTCGTGCTAAACCTGAAATTTACAGTGGTGTAAGAATTCTCGCAGAGCTGGCCAACGGGCCGGCTCGGTTCGGTTACTATACGAATCGGGCCAACCAACGGGTTGTGGTCTTGGCGCAGGTTCGGTTCGCACAGTGAATTGAACCGAATCAGACCGGCGTTTTTTATTGGCTAGTTTATCTTATTTAGAAATATTAAATATAAATTAAGAAAAACCATTATATTTCACCAATATGCATTATAAATTAAATACATATATTATTTATCATAAGAAAATAAATATAGAAATAAATATGCGTTTCGAACCGAGGCTGCTCAATGGGCCAAGGTTCCAGCCTAGATTCGGTTCACCAAATCACGGTTGTGCGGACCGGACCGGCCCATTTAGTGGCCTCTCGATTATCGAAAAACATAAATCTTTCCAGCCGCCAGAGCGCCCCTAGCACCTTGTGCTGCTCGTGGGCCCTGAATGGCTGGGCCCGGCTGGCACCACCAAATCACCAATTCCAGAGAAATTTTTTACTGTACTGACTTTAATTTAATTCAAAATTAAAAAAATAATTTCTCATTTAAAAAATTAAAAAAATAGCCGCGCGACGCCGGTTGACTAGGCGTTATTTATAAAACGCCGGGCAGACTGGAGCGTAATCAGAAAACGCCCGGCCAATGGGCACTATTTAAATAACGCCCGGCCAGTGGGCGCTATTTAAATAACGCCTGACTAATGGGCGCTTAATATAAGTCGCCCGTTGATAGGGCATTTTTCGGTCCAGTAGGCCCTGCTGCCATCGCTCTGATCGTATTTTTGTCCGCAGTGTTTTTTCCATCAGATTCCTGCCTGCCATGTGCTTTCACTTCGAATTCCTGCAGGTGAACTGTTGCGCCATCACTTCCTGCCTGCCACTCTCACTTCGGATTCCTGTTATCTGCTCACACGGCTGCACCATCACTTCCTGCCTGCCAAATATGTACTCTCACTTCGGATTTCTACAGGTGCTCACACTGTTGCGCCATCATTTCCTGCCTGCCACACTCGCAACTAGACATTTGTCGTAACGCGTTTTGCTAATAAATTAATAATTAGGGATGAATTAATTAGATGATTTAGATAATTTAATGGACACACGCTCGGCTATAAAAAGGGAGCAACAGGCAAGGTATTCAGACGAGCAGAGTGTTGGGAAGCACTTCACATTAGAAACAACCTCTGTCCACGAGTAGAGGGACATGGAGTTCCCATCGCCACCAAGCGAGTCTGTTCATGAATCTGTCCCATGAGATGTTCAGCCACCCATGTCTCTGCGGCAGTCTTTGTATTTTAAGAATGTCTCAAGACATGTCTTACATTTACGGGAGACGGTATTGAAAGTGCGCAAACTATGCGTACGACCGAACACCCGATATGGAGAGGAAGGCAAAGTACCTTGTAAATGACTTCTTACTTATTTGTTTCATAAGGGAGACGCAAAAGCTAACTTTAATCTTAATAGCCTCCATTGTGTGTGTTTGTCCAATATTTAGATGCGGAGTAGACTCCCGACCAGGAGTGGAAAATGCAAAGAGAGGCAGCGAGGCGCCGTGCTATGGCCAGGAACGTAGGCAAGATGCCCTCAGGGAAGAAAGAAACAAGGTTGCGAGAGAAGAGTTTCAAGCACAGCGCGAAGCAGACCGGCAGCGACAGTTGAATGAGCGTGAGACCGACCGTGCCAGAAAGCGCGAGAGGGCTGCTAGAGCTAGGGAAGCAGGACTTAGCGCGTTTGCGAAGGGGAAATACCCCCGCTGTACCCAGTAGAATGATTATCATGTGGAACAACTATGTTTTGAAATCTCCTAAGATATGTAGGTTTAGTTATGATGCGCTAATATGATAAATTGTTTTATGCATCATACGTGCCATGACTTGTATCATGTTAATGAAGTTGTTTTAATATTTAATTATCGGTTCTGAAAAACCATAAAATTTGACGGTGACAACTGGGAATGATAGGACAAGGTAAAATGGCACTTTGTTTTTTATGACTTGGATCGGAATACAAGTGCGCGTGCATTTAAAGCAATTGATCTGAAAAATGACATAGACAAATGCACCATTTAGTACTCCATAAATGGTTTTGTTCGAAGTCTGGGTCTTCGATGTGCTCATACTCCTTCCGAAATTTATTTCGCCTATATCGCACTAATTCGTTCAGACTGTCGGGGTAGTGACATCCACAAAGGCATGTATAATTAGTGCATGGGGGTTCACCTCATATTGTGGGTCAAAAACTAATTGTCTTCGCTGCTACTCTATCTCTTGTGCACTCAGTAGACCATTTACTCTGTGCTCTAACTGTTGTATTCTTCCATGCAGAGAGTCTATGTACGTCGATGTTGCCATTAGGTATGGATCATCCATCCATTTTGTAAAGCCACAATCCTGTGCCTGCGAACATTTGAGTATATTCCTGATAACCCTTTTATAATGTAATAAGATTATTTTTGATGGTATACGCACCTCAAACATGGCACATCTGTAAAACCTACGCCCGTAAAACCATCTGCAACATGATAAAAAATCTGCACAATCGTGTCAACACCATCTGCAACACGATATAACTACGGATCTCTAAGCATCGTAGGATTTGTGTTGTAGTGAGCTATTGATACGACCGGCAAATCTTCAGAGGGTGCATGTGCTTGAACTCCTGGGCCGTATGAAAGCCACCACCTAGGTGGCACAAATGGACGAGTAGTAGTATGCACGTTATCCATGTACGACACATAAAGAGAACGATAAAACACGTACAACACATATGTAAGCAGGTTGAACATAATAAAATTAAAAATATAGTCACAATTAAATAGATTGAAATAAGAGGCCATCTCCCAAACTCCTGAAGATACAATTCTAGTGCAAGGGATGAGTGTTTGAAAACGAGATATCTGCTGCGGGTGTTTGTGCGGTGCGAGATTCGTGGCCCCGGGTGCGTGATTTAAAGAAAAATGACCTCGGATTCCTAGCAGCGCGTGGGCGAGGAGCTGCTTTTGCTTCGTCGTGTTGTCACATCCAGTGTAGAAGCACTGTGCGAGCAGCTTTTGCCTCTTCGTATTGTCACGTCGCTTTGTGAAACAGTAGGTGCCACTTTGTTGCTAGTCATGTTGTCACGTCGATTTCGGCTGCAGTGTCCACTGACGGAGTGAGATAGGAGACGCGGAAGGATATGTTGGCACCGACGGAGAGAGAAGGGGGTGGGATTAACAACCGTTTGGACTAAATATGTTCACGTACGGAAATGACGATATGATACATAGACTGTTAATAGAGATACATAAAGGCACGATATGGTCTCACAGCACGGAAATGACGATAGCATATAGATTCATAAAGTCTCACAGCACAACCTAACGGAAGCCGCGTTGCCTCCGGCATGCAGAGTACAAGCGTTCCGTGCGGACGTGCAAATCTAATGTACGACTTGTCATTTCGAGATGATTCTCGAGATCTGCGATCCTTGCGTGGAGAACCATCATGTATGCATCTGCTGCCATTGGAAAAGGATCATCCATCCACGATGCCATACGACAATCATTTATCTGTTTCGGAGGATAGAAAGTTATGTTACATCCTAAAATAAATTCGTTCTATATGAAGGTAAGTAAACTCACTGCGTATAGAGGACATCGGTAGAATCTCCTTCCGGTCCAACTAGAGACTGGCCTATCGAATGTCTGCACCACTGCATCAATTTCACATGCACACTTAGGCCAGTCTCGGATGATGTGAGGGCCGGGCCGCAGCATGATTGACTCCGTGCGGTAGTTCTGTTAATTTCATTTTGATTGGAAGGTGCTCCGATGGGTAATGGGTGTGGCATCCTGGGCCGGACGATTCCCACCAACTTGGTCTAATCCATGCGTTAGTGGACCGTTGTTCGACCATTCTACTACGATGGTTTCAGCAGATGGAGAGGGGAAAACGATGCGTAGGTATGAATATCAGTGAATGGCACGGCCTCACTTACATAGGGAGCGGATGGAGAGGGAAAAACGATGCGTACATATGACTATCACTGCATAGCACATGCAGCATCGTCAATTATTGGAACAGTGAAAAGTGATATCATTGGCAGCCACCCCGACCGATCATACGTGATGGGTCGAATCATGGAACAGGTCGTCCTTTTGTAAAGCAGAGAGACAATGCTGACGTGACAGGTCAATTTCATGAACAGTAACCATGAATTATTGCGTACTAGAGATGGCACATGCCGGATGGGTCTCTTTCACAAACAGTGAGAATGCATTATTTGCGCATGCGTGTCAGGTCGCTATCACGAACAGTTACAATGCATTATTTCCCAACCCTCTGTTGCACCATGTAGCCGTTGAAGTATATGTTCGGACTGGCCTATATAAACTCTCCCTGAGCAGAGGCTATGTCCACCAAGTATCTTACGAGAGAATAGAAAGTAGTGTCCTTTTTTACGACTAGCTGGTGGACCGTATGGTGTTCCCCTCTGCCCCGACCTCCTCTCTTCCAACCGATATCCCGTATGGCGTACATGCGCTGATTTGTTTGTGCGGGGATCCATGTTGATAGAGAAAGTCATACCAACTTTCGTGTCACGACCCCCTGCGTCTCCACAGGGAATCCTGCACCATGATCTGATACTAGCCCAGACTAGTACCTCACGATGGACAATTAACGGCTATCATCGCTGGCATTCCATTATTGTTATTTAAAATAACGAAGAATTACAAGATAGCAACTTGTGCTAATACAGTAAGATGTATATTACCAAATAGTAAGAACGAAATAAAAGAACATCAGAGCATCAACAGCCTTCAGCGACGATATCCAAGCAATTGACCCGGACACCCGCAGCTAGTCCTGCACACCTGAGTTCGGACCCTCCTGGTCCTGATCAGACTTGCAACCTGAATAATAAAATTTATCCGCGATAGATATAATGAGTACGCGGCTACCCAGCAAGCAATCCTTAATAAATGTATGCAATGGCAAAGATCGGGAAATTGACTATTTTACACTAAAACCTACTACTAATCAAGTTTTTAACAAAAGTGATGTTTTGTTGAATGCATGAATTGATCCGATCATCTCTAACATCAAGGTAAGGTGCATCATCACACCAG
>SPJY01032216.1:306164-445484 GCA_005191435.1 Raddia distichophylla | reverse complement strand
GGGGGGAGATGAATCTGACTTGGAGGACGCTAGGGTTTTAATCGAAACACGCGTTCGGATGTGGCCGAGGAATATTAGGGTTTCGGTCAAGGAAGGAGATGGATGACTGGTTTAATTAAGGGTTTTAGGGTTTCGGTCGGGGAAGTCGAGCTAGAGTTTCAATGTACTCGATCGAGAGGGGAAAAATATAATCAGCCAAGATTAGGATTTCGGAGCATCGAAAAGTAAAGGTGGGTTCGACCAGGGAATTAGGGTTCAGGTCGAGCTAATTTTCGGTCGAGAGAGAGAAGATTAGAGTTCCGACCGAGAAATGAATAAAAGCGAGAAGATAGTTTTTGTATTTGAAATCGTAAGTTTGGAATTTTTTTATAAATTGTAGATTATAATGAAAAATAATTAACAAAACAAATTCTTAGATATAAATAATTGTTTGAAAATTTAGGGATTTTCATATAGAAAAACAATAAAAATTCTTTTAACCTGGTTTTTATTTTTAGAGAAAACTTGGGACATTCTAATATTTATTAGGATGTCACATTTCGGACATGTTCAGACGACGGTATTGGTCATGCGCGAACCGTGCGTTCGATCCATCCGCAGAGATACGGCGGCTAGGGATACGCCCGGTGAGTCAGGTGTTATTTTTCTCAATATATCTCATTCATACAATGTCGACCACAACATACTGATGTTTTCGAGAATGGTAGCCTCCATTATGTGAGTTTATGCAGTACATGGATGCTGAGTAGACACCGCAGATGCTAGAGGACCTGGCAGTTCATAAGAGTATTGATGAATCCGACCGAGAGTACGAGCAGAGGCGTGCTGCTGAAGAGGAGAGGCACCAGCAGAGGAAGAACTATAGAAAGAACGTTGGCGGGCAGCTCATGAGCTTAGGGCCGAACGTGAGCGCCAAGCTCATGAGCAACATGAGGCGAAGCGATAGAGGGTGGCCAGAGCTCGTGAAGCAGGCGCTTCAGGCGAAGCATTGGGGAAGGGGAAATATCCTCGAACCACTCAGTAGATTCTACAGGTGTCGTCTACCAATGTATCATTTACAATTCCGTAAAAGCATGTTTGGTGAATAACCAAGTATGAGACATGCAATGTTAGTTACCGTAAGGCATGAAAGTAGTATTTGTCCCTTACGAGTTTTGGTTGCGCTGCACTGCCGGCTACGACGTACCTTTCGGGGCCCACCTACTCGGACGCTACGTCGGCGATCATTAAATGTTGCAGGGTACGGTCGAGCGTGGGCAAAATAACAGAAATAAAATAATAACAACAGGATATAAAAGTGACATAGTAGCGGTTCTAACAACAAACAAAAGGTATGGATTAACAAAGATCTTACGCACGACCCCTCTTAGGCTTGATGCCCCAACAGAACCATCAGCTCGAGGCTTGCGCGCACGTCCCTGCGACACTCGGTGGTGGAGCACGCGGACGCTGGTTGCCTGCACGCGACGTATATTTAATTATTACGATTCATATGTGCATGTTAAAGGAAAAAAGATTTTTGCATTACTATACCGGACAACGGGGGTCTGGGGGCCGCTGTAGGTACGGGATTGAGGGCGCCTGGATCTGCGCAACAAGAGGTCAGAAGAATAGCTCGCGTGGTCTTCTCGTAAATCCTTCTGAAGGTGTCAAGGACCTCGCTTGTCGTCATCTGAATACCCCTGGATGCGCTCTATGGCATGGCGTTCCTTGATGCTGGACTGCCGTACAAGGTCATGCTGTTCCACAATGATCGAAAATGCAACATCCCACACATATGTAAATTATACGATGCTGACAAATTAGTAATTATCCGTGGGAGATGGAAAGGTTACCGCTTGATATGCAGCCTGTCGGTGGTGCCGAGGGTATGTGTCGAAGACGCTAGGTACGTGCACGATCTCCGTGGGAGGCGTGTATCCGACATGAGTGCGTGTAGCCGGTACGTACCACCGTAGGTACGCGTGGTACGTGCGGTCATCGTACTTCCGGTCCTCGTCAACGAGATCATCCAGTGCTTGTTCCCACTGTTCTACCCATGGGACCATCATAGGACCCTAACGAGCGCTGGCACTCTGGCCTCGTTTGGTGACCCTACAACATGATTAAATGCTTAGTCCTCACCACTATAAAAAACAACAATTGTCAAGAAAAGCATGTAACGAACGTACTGGTGAACATGAGAGGAACGGTGTGCACGACTGGTAGGGGAAACTGCTGTAGGAGCCCGAACTGATGCATCACTCTGTGCGGTGAGTACTCTTCAACAAAGATGTCGAAGAGTACTGGCTTCCTCGTAAGCCAGTACTCGGAGCGACGATAGACCAAGAGGTGCACGGGCTTGGAGCTCGTCCTGGTAGGGCTGCAACTGAAAGTCGTGGTCCTGCAGCTCGTCCAGCATCCGGACGTAATCCGGGTAGTCCCTGTGGGGCGTGACGTGAGTCCACGTCGGCTGCAAAAGTGGTAAAATTGTCAAATTACAGAATATCAATAAGATAGGAGGACAAATTAAAAGTGTGGTCTATTTCACTACCCGTCGGCGAAAGCACAAGAACCCATCGTTGGTCTATCCTCCTCGGCCTCGTGGTAGAAAACTGCGTCGTACACACTATGGTCCATGAGAGGTCGACCGACGGCGATCCTCTCATACGACCACAACTGAAATAGTAGTGGGCATCCTGTGATCAACGGCTCCGCCTCCTCCGTCTTGAAGACGCAGTCGCACAACCCCCTGTAAGTAGCTGCAAATACCGCGGAGGCCCAACTGTAGGCGGGTACCTGGTCTCACTGGGAGTCAGCGATGGACTGGGCGTACGGAAGAAGAAACTTGTTCACCGCATTGCCAGGCGTGTTGCAAAACAACACGTATCCAAACAGCCAAAGCAGGTAGGTCTCGAGGTGCCTGGACACCGTAGCCTCGTCTGCCTTCGGGTGGATGGTCTCCTCCTGTAAAAAAGGTATTATGCATCACGTCATTTGCGATAAAAGAATGTAGTTTTGCATTTTATTACCGTAAACTGCAGTATCCACTTCTTTGTTGGCCCATGCGTCTCTGAAGTTGGAATGGGCCTGTAGTTCGGAGAACCCGGCCGGCGCTGGATATTGTCATACCGGGCCATCAGCTCAGTCCGCCAAAGTGGCGACACATCCACAGCCACCATTGGGTCACCTGCATAGGGAAGTCCTACTATATAGGACACATCCTGTAGGGTGGGAGCGACCTCACCATAGGGTAGGTGGAAGGTGTGGGTCTCCGACCTCCACCGATCAACGAGAGCTGCAAGTAGAGACCTGTCGAAGCAGAATCGCATCTACTGAAGCCTACGCGGAAGGACCTGTCGCTCATCAAGGGTCGTCGCCTCCAGCATACTGGGAGTAAGCCGGCAAGGCGTAACCTGCATATCCATAATAAATTAGATATCGCAATCTTTCATTAAGGAATATACAATTTTTTGTTCTGACCTGTTAACCCAGCGGGCGTTGAGAGTCAGCAGCTCCTTGGTACTCTAGGACGAAAGGCTGGGAGCAGACGTCCCTCAACGGCACTCTTGCGCGACCGGTGCCTTTGGTCCACAGAGGGATCCAAAAAGCGATTGGCCTGCTGTCCACCACCGTCGTCCGCCATGCTGAAGCACCTGCATTACATAAAATTCACGAATTAATAAAATATTTTGCACCAACATATGGGTCCATGTAAAAGGAAAATACAGGTTACCATACTTCAAATTGCAGATAACATAAATATTAATATGGCAAAAGTTCCTCATCGTAAATAGTACATGTCTACGACAGATATAACATTATTACAATACAACATACGAAGTACAAGTGAAATCTGATGTCGTTACTACATGACATCCATGAATATAAATATTACAAATTTTATCGCATTACATTACATGTCTAGTTAACGAAAAGGACGTCGACCATCGTGTGCTGACCCTGAAGGTCCAGCCTCCAAATAGTACATTCCACCACTGGGATTGTTACAGTTGACGTATGTGTGACCGACCTCATTGCACCTGCTGCATATCTTCACGGGACGCCCTGCCTCGGACTGATCCATGTCATTTCGAATACGTCGATGCACTCGGCGTTCTAAGTTGCATTTTAGCATGTTCCTATCCGGAACATGCCTACAGTTTGGCAAAGGTGGATTAGTGAATGACCCGTACATGGCGTACCCATATATCTCGATATGCCAAGTGTGCAGTATAGCTTCCTTCCTGTAATACTGGGAAATATAATTGTAGGTTGACTGATTTGTCATCGATGCCGCTGCAAGTATATGAGAGCAAGGCTTATGTAGCAGTTTCGGCTTACGACACGAGCACTTGCATTGCTCATCAGTAAAAATACACTCCTGTCTGTTCTTCTAACGTTTGCGCCCAAGGCGAGCCCTATGCATGCAGTGAATTTCATACATTAACTCGTCGGTACCCATTGCTTGAGGTGAGCGTAGTTGTGCCTTCTTAATCTTTTTAACAATGTACTTTGTTACAACCTCAGAAAAAACAACCGATTGTCAGACATGACAGTTGAGGCTGCTCGATACCGGTTCATGAAATACTTGCATGTTCGGTGCAGAATCTCCTCCATAATTGCTACGAGCGGCAGTGCCCTGGTCCCTCTCATGACCCAGTTGAATACCTCCGCCAAGTTTGTAGTCATGATTCCGTATCTACGGCCTTATGAATAATACAGCAATGACCACTTCTCATTCGGGCAGACTTCAATCCATTCTGAAAAGTTTCTAATTCTTCTGTTCCTCACGTTCCCAGCCTCTCTAGTATGCTTCGTGGTCAGCTCGTCCAACATCTGCCACAGCCGATTGAATTTACGCTGCTAATTTTGCTTACACAACCGCTTAAATAGATTCATTAAGTGCTTACTTTTGAACTGGTTAAAGAAATTGGCACCCATGTGTCTCATGCACCACCCGGTATGCATGTCCGGCCACTGAGCAGCTCGATAGTCAGAGCCAAGCTTAATTTCTTCGATCGCCGTCAACAATCCAACATGTTTATCGTGAATGATACAAACATTTGGTCTGCCAATAACAACCGCATGCTTCACCCTCTCAAGAATCAGTACCAGCTCTCAGTATTATCACCTTCCACAAAAGCAAATGCCACCGGCAGAATCTGGTTGTTCCCGTCAACGGCAATTGCAGTCAGGATTTGCCCCTTATACTTGCCAGTTAGGAATGTTCTGTCCACACGTAGAACTGGAGGACAATTTTAAAATCCTCTGATGCATTGCCGAAAGCAAAGAAAACCTGCTGCAGAACGAACTTCCTAATATCATCACCCTCTGCCTCCAACTCTTTGTAATCATAATATGTACCCACATTCCTCCTAACTATGGCCGCCAACAGGGATTTCATATTCGCATAAGATGCTTCATATGTCCCAAACCTCATCTCTAATGCTTTTTGTTTCGCCCTCCAAGCAGTTGCATACGGAATAGTGTACTGAAATTGTTTCTCCATAACTCGATTGATAGACCGAGGCTCGTAGTTCACGTTCTGTGCTATTTGAACCTGCATTATCTGTGCTACCATTGTTGATGTTAAATTTCTGTGCTTCTGTCTTATCTCAGTCACCGTACAATTATGCTTCCTCACTATTGAACAAACTCAGTATTCCATCCACTTTTCTTTAAAGGCATGCACATGCCAAGGACAATCAGGGACCACACACATCACATTGTACACACTTCGGCTAGACTTCACAACCCTGAATTCTCTCATAAGTGATAATGCCCAAATCTTCACGGCTGTCAGCAATTCTTCCTTTGAGGGGTATGTCGCTCCTTGTGTCTAGGAGTGGGCGTAAAAATCCCGATACCGAATTACCGTACCGTACCGAACCGAAAATACCAAAAATTAAGGTATTTTCGATATACGGTATTTGCGTCGGTATCTGTTTTTGCAAACTTCGGTATTATGGTATCGGTACGGTATTTGATCCTAAAATACCAAAATACCATATATACCGTGTTATACTGGCCGCAGCCCATGAGCCGGCCCTAGCAGGCCAGCACTTCACAGGCTCACAGGTCACAGCACGTTCCCCGTTCCCAGTTCCCACTCGGGCACTCCCACTCCACTCGACCACTCCCAGCCGGCACAAACCCTAGGTGACTAAGGCGAGCGGCGCGACGTTCCCCGGCGGCCGGCACGGAGTCTCTCGCAGGCTCTCAGCCCGACGTTCCCCGCCGCCCGACGTTCCAGCCTCCACTCCGCTCCACACCACTCCACTCCACTCTCTCCGCTGCGCCTCTTCCGGCACCGGCTACATCCCCTCTCGCGGTAAGCCTCCTCCTCCTGCTGCTGCCACATGGGCACCTGAGCTTTCCTCCTCGCTTTCTCTCTCTGCTGCTTACTTCCAGGCCCGACTACTTCTCCAGTGCCGACTGCTTCTCCACTCTCCAGTCCTGCCTAGTGACGCAGGACTGCAGGAGGAGGCGCCGTGCTCTCCTGACTCCTCCGATCTACAGACTGCAAGGCTGATTCGCTCTCCTCTCTGTGTGGATCTGCAATGCATGCATTCACTCTCTCCTTATTTTCTTTATTTCTTGATTGGTGTGTAACTAATTGGTTGTTTGCTCAAAATACCAAAAATACCGAAATACCGTACCGAACTAATTCGGTATTTTCGGTATCGGTAGGAATTTTTCCAAGCTTAATTTCGGCATCCATTTTCTAAATACCGAACTTTTCAAATACCATAAATACCGAACCGATAATACCGAACGCCCACCCCTACTTGTGTCACCTCGTTCTGGTGGTATTCCCAGGCTGTTTGAGTGCGTTCTCGGATAGATAGCTCAGTAAAGTTCGATGAGTTCCACTCGACCGGCACGACATTTTAAAACCCACCGGGACTCTCATCGTCTGACACATCTTTCTCAGGGACTTGCTCGTGCTCAGCATCCGCCTCCATCTCCGTAACTATAGCTTCAATATGCTCCCCCTCATCTGCCGCACCTGTGGGTTCCTATGTTGTTTGTTGCTCACTTGATCCCTCCCCTGCCTCCTCCAGCTCCTCCACCTATTCCTGCATCACATGCTTAGTCCCGTCACCATCTTCCCGCATCTCTTCCTACACTACATGTGCTCCTTCAACATCCATACTTTCGATAGTTCATGCAACGCTTTTTCAGTTTGTTCCCTGTATTTCGCCTGAACAAGAAGTGCTAGTGGCAGTCCCCGTTCAGTGGCGATCTCGACACGCCTCCATCCTTAGGTTGCCTTTATCGGTAGCAACTCCCAATAAGGTTTTTCTGTTGAACGGCTAATAACAGTACTGACATCCATACCATATTCTTCGGGGTTAATTTGGAACGTCCTTAACAGCCAGTTTTCTAACCCTGCTAACTTTCTCTCCATGGGCCTAGATATCCCCAACATCACTGACTGGAACATAGATAGGTCTACTCCGTCTGGACCAAAATTGATATCCCCTTGTCCGTAATGAACATTAAAATATTTTCTGTCTTACATGGACCCTGTAAAAAAAAGTAATGAACTACTAATAAATTTTTAATTATTTCCGTACCGACAAAAACATCTTAAAGATTTATCACTTTTAATCCTTTGTACTATGCATTAAACCTACGTGCATTATGCTTCATATAAATCGAGCCTGCCACTACCCTAACAACAAACCTACAAATGCGCTTTTATTCCTTTGTACTATGCATTAAACCTACGTGCATTATGCTTCATATATATCGAGCCTGCTACTACCCTAACAACAAACCTACACATGCTCTCAAAATTTGTAAACCCTAACCGTAAACTGTACAAAAATAAACATAAGCACTAAATCAATGTATATTTTTCCCTTACAACCCTAGTTATAACCCTAAATATACTACCGTACATATTATAAAACATTAAATCCTAAAACTAATTTATATATGTCATACAAAAACCATATTGGAATATTATCCTAATTTAAACCTCTAAATCAAATGTACATAAAAATTACAGAAAATATACCTAATTATTATCGAAACCTAATCGCTATATCTAGTCTTTAAACGGAATATTCAATTTATCATGTGGCATATTACTAACCTACCTTGTTTTCAAACATTACAAAATAAAAATAGAAAAGGGCTTAAAAATTACTTCTTTTTTCCTCTCCTCTTCTCCCTCATCCTCTCCCTCTCCTCTCTTGCTCTTCCTCTCCTCTCCTCCTCCTCCTCCTCCTCTCCTCTCCTCTTTTTTTTTTTCTGCCGCGGGGGCTGCAAATGAGCACTGTGCCGATGCAGCGCCGGCTGGGCGAGGTTGTGGGCGATTTAGCGCCCGCCCATCGGGCAATCCATTTCCGCGCCGCATAAAATGCCCGACAGTTGGGTGGTTTTTACGGAACAGTGAAAAAAAGCCCGACTAACGGGCGATTATTACCTCGAACATATTCCGGGCCGTTGCCCCTATTAAACGCCCGTTGGTTTAGTGCTAATAACTGTGCAGCTTTAATAACGTCCGTCCAACGGACGGTTCATATATGGCGCTGCGGACTCACGCGGGAAGGAGGCAACATGGCCGTTCGCGGGAAGGATGCGAGCTCGCCGGCGGAAGTTTCGGAGCAGACGAGGCGGAGCAGGGAGCTCCCACGGACGCCCTCGATGCATCTCCGGAGCCTGGCTCTCCGGAAACGGCCGATTTGGTCGTATCCGCGGAGCCAGGCCCGAAGGGGTCGGTTGCATCCTTAAAACCCGGCGCAGAAACGAGATTAAGCAACCAAACAAACTTTTTTTGCATCTACAGATGCAAAACTCCAGGGATGCAGCCAACCAAACAGCCTATAAAAGACCGAGACCCTTGCGCTGCTCGTGGGCCCTGAGTGGATGGGCCCGTCTGGCACCACCAAATCACCAATTCGAGAGCCGAGGATAGAAATAGCAGCAGGGGCAGCCAGCACGAGGGAGACAACCTAAGCGGCTGCCTGCCTGAACTGGTAAGTGGTAACGTCTCTCCTCTCCCTCCGGCTGTCACACCTCCTCCGATCCGTTCATCTGATCGATCCTCTTCCTCGTCGCGGCAGCACAACCGGGAGTAGGGACCGGCGGCCGGAGCCGGAGGAGCGGGGCGAGATGGGGCGGCCGCCGAGCAGCGGGGGCCCGGCGTTCCGGTTCACGCCGGCGGAGGTGGCGGAGATGGAGGCGCGCCTGCAGCAGCTCAACAACGCCACCCCGAACCGCAGCGTCATCCAGGCGCTCGCCGACAAGTTCACCAACTCCGCCGACCGCGCCGGCAAGGCCGCCGTCCAGTACAAGCAGGTAGGGTTTCTGTCCCTCCTTCCCATTCTTTCCCCCTTCGCTCCTCACCCTGATTCCTTCCTGGGGGCCATGGGAATGACCCCTCTGACTCCGATCTGTGCTGGATTGTGGTTGGGCGCAGGTGTGGAATTGGTTTCAGAACCGGAGGTACTCGCAGCGGTCCAGGACCGCCAGGGGCCCGCCCGCGCCGCAGGGGAAGATGCTGCCAGCAGGGGCAGATGAGCAGCACGCAGCCTCCTTCAGGTCTCAGTCATCTCCCTCTGCGCGCTCTGGCTCCACCTCAGGTGCTTGCTGTGGTCTGATAACTCGACATTACCTTGTGCTGTTTGTTTCCAAAGCATGTATTTCTGCCTATTAGTTACGACTGCAGTGATGAAACGCTTTACTTAGTGCTAAATCTTTGTGCGAGTCTTGTGCTCCTTGTGTTGGTGTAGCGTACCTCTCTCAATGTCAACAGATCTTGCATGGGTGCTGAAAGATTATGCATTACGTCGAAGGGTTCCTTGCAATTCGTGCAAAATCGGCAGTTTGAATTAGTTTTGGCGGCTCTTTTTAGCGCCTCATCAGTTAGTATCTTGTGGGGCCCTGAAAAGTTGGAATCTCAGTTGTTGACGCTTGTAGGGACATACCGCTGGTCACGCAAATGGCGTGCCCATGCCTGTCCTTCACAACTTCAGGGTATTCCATTATGCAGGTGTTATGTTATTTGGAATTTATAAGTTTTCTAACTGTCAAGCCGTGCATCATGACCATTATTTATCATGATTTTCACCCTCTGATTATTTGTGTGCTGTTCAAAATCAGGGAAAAATTCTTTGGAGGGTGGTCAGGTTGAGTTTGAAGCTAAGTCAGCTAGAGATGGGGCATGGTATGCAGATATACATATCTAATCCGTCCACCTTTGCGTCTTTGGATTGTTGTGTACCGGTATGTCTTGCGTGCATGCGCCCCCCGGTACTAGGGGGGGGGGGAGGGGCTTCCAAGTGTTGATATAGTGAACACTGCTTGCTAGCCTACAAAATGCTGAGCTGCCAACTTATCGGTGCAAAGATTCAATATTTGCAACTTATCGGTGCAAAGATTCAATATTTGTATAATATTATGTTTTCTACTAAAAAAACTGTCTCGTAGTGAGTGATGATTGCTGAGGCCTAGTAATCCTAGCCATCACTTCATTATCCAACAATTCGTAATTGTACAGATGCTTTTCGTTTATTTACACTGCTTTCTTATTTTAGTGCGTTATATTTTGGGAAGATTTCAATTTTAGCAAAAATGTTTTCTGTTAGTTTCCTTTGCTTTCTTATTTTATTGTGTTTGTATTATAGAAAGTTCTTAATGGCACTCATGAAAAAAAGGTCAAGAGCCAAGGGTATATCGGCGTGACACAGCAAGCATGAAAACATAACTAAATTCTTATGCAACTTTGCTAATCCCAACCATCACTTCGTTATCCAACAATCCGTAATCGTACAGATGCTTTCTGTTTATTTACACTGCTTTTTTATTTTAGTGCATTATATTTTGGGAAGATTGTTGTTATGGAATAAAAGAATATTACCACATTGTGATCATTGGGTTCTGTTCATGCATTCAACTACGCTTACATACTGGATTGCATCTCCCCTACATACCCTCCACTTCGACTTTTTTTTTCATGGCTGCCACTGAAACCTTCATGTAATACAAAAACCATAAGATAGAAAAGCAAACTAAATCAATAGCAAACTTAATTGCTAATCATAAGCTTGCAAAAATACAACGCACTAAAATAAGGCAGCCTTGATATATGTAAAGTATTTATGATGTATTTACCATTGGATGGAGTGATGGAAAGTAGAGATGAAAAGTCAACCCTATCAACACCACTAGACACTTTTTAATAAAAACAGTCGATTTAAAAGTAGAGGTGCAACACAGTCGAGTAGTCCTACATAATTTTATTTCTATTTGTCCAAAGTTATTAATTTTCTGTAAAAAGACCTTTAACAATTTGTATACATGGTCAAACTTTTTTTATAGGTACGATGTTGCTGCCTTTCTGAACCATAGGTTGTTTGAAACAGGTGATCCGGTAAGGACCTTAACATTGTTGTTAAATATAAGAAATGTTACTAATATTACTTATACATTTCTGGAAAACTATTTCAAAAGCAGTTGCTAAATGCCAACATTTAAGATATAGATGATTCTGTTTCACATCTACTACTCTGGGATTTCATTCTGGAGGGTGAAATGCTGTGAATTATCTGTGATAGGCTATGTAAACACTTGTACTGCGAATTATGTTTGTGTTGAAACAGGACACCCAACTGCTTAACTATATTTTGGAGAAGTGTCCACACAATATCCTTTTTTTTTTTCTAATATCTGCAAAATGGTTTTACTACCAAACTATGCTAATCTAATCTGTGTAGCCTAAGTTGCCCCCTAGGCACTTCGTGGAGTCGTGGAGTCCTTCCACCATGATTTTGTATAATTCTTTGGCTAGATGGCAAGCCCAGCTTGGTGGTTCTAGGTGATCAAAATCAGCATCTAGCTGGCGTAATGGAACTGATATGGGCAGGGCCAACAGGGCCTAGGCCACGAACAGTACCTGCTGGTACTGTAGCATACGACTTTCTGTGATTTGGGTTATATGGTCTTATAACAAGTCAAGTCTTTTCTTAGAGTTCAAGTCGGTCTTTTTCTTAGGGTACAAGTTAGTGATCCCTATAAAAGGGAGGGTCACGTATCCTTTATTATGATCCAAGCAATGAACTGAGTATTGAGATCTAGATCTCATAGGTGATGGCTCTGATAACAGCCAAAGGTGCTAGCTTCGACAACGGCTCGTCTCGTCCGCGTCAAGGGCCGTATCCCTCTGTTGCGTGCTTGCACGTAACGGGGAACTAGGTGTGACGGATGGATGCCTCTGCAAACTGGACAGTTGTCTTGACAGCAACCTGGAGCAGTCCAGCTGCAAGAGAGGAGGAATGATGAGGTGGTGGTGGTGGAGGAGAAAGCAGTGGTGGCAGCATGATCATGAGACAGCTGGCAGATGGCTTGTAGGGGCAATGAAGAAAATTGGCCAGCCTTGGTTGGGCCCATGTGGCCCATATAGGTATACTAAAAGCCAAAGGAGTGATGGTGGAGCCTGTTGAAGTTTTAATTTCTACCTCACACAACCACAGGAGATGGATGAAGATAGCGGCGGGGCTGATGGGCTGATGGCAGCAAGTTGGGGGTGTGGGTGGTGTCTAGGCTTCTGATCGCGAGGGCAACGACAGTGGGGTGGAGCAGGTTATTGTCAGCGCACGCCATGCACCTCACTGCCACCAAATTGTACTCGTGCACTGTGAATCCGTCTCCCCAACATTGCTTCTCTATCCCCACCAACAAGTTCCATCGCTCCACCTCCATGCTGCTGCTCCTGATCTTTGATGTCTCTCCCCTTATTTGTTAGTTCATCACACAGCCTGGTGCTTGGTGGTTGTTGCCACCTGTTTAGTGC
Organism: Raddia distichophylla; assembly: GCA_005191435.1. Lineage (NCBI taxonomy): Eukaryota > Viridiplantae > Streptophyta > Magnoliopsida > Poales > Poaceae > Raddia > Raddia distichophylla. Next base: position 432,697 of record SPJY01032216.1, on the reverse strand, counting down.
TGAGTGTCTTGGGCAACCATGAATCTAAGAATACTTTGCAAGCCTTGTGTATTTGGCTATCTGCTAGCTTTGAGCTTATATGAAAAACAGGTGCTGTATAAAATATATCTTTTACTCTATTTTTTATATGTAAATGAAGTTTCTGTGCCAATATATTTTATTTTTAATTTGTGGTGTTGTGTTCATTTTCTAAAATTATTTGTGGGGATATGTTTTTGTAGTGTTGTGTTTTATCCTTATGTTAGGTACTAGTTCTACCTTTGCAATATTCCAATTTGGCTTGCACTATTTTTTTGGCATTTCAGGAAGTACGAGTTCGTTTTTCTGGATTTGGAGCCGAGGAGGATGAATGGATCAATGTTCGTAAATGTGTGCGACAGCGTTCTCTTCCATGTGAAGCTACAGAATGTGTTGCAGTGCTTCCTGGGGACCTCATCCTGTGTTTTCAGGTTTTTCTCCCTTTACATTTCTTTTCTTTACCTATCCTAGCACGCCACAACTTGAAAATTTCTGTCTGCATGAACTCCTATGTTCTCTTTGAAATTATTAGAAGAGGATTGTTTTGTTTTAGCCCTATGCACATTATTCAATATATGTATCCTATGCTTGACAGGTTAATCAATTTAGTTCCTGAGTTGATCTACATCTAAATGTTATGCTTGTTGAGTTCTTATTCTGCCTTTTACTTATCCTGTTACTTACTGCCCTCTAGTGGGTAGCTTGGCCAAATTCCACCTGCCAACATTGTTTGGTCTTCCTAGGTTTCTGATTATCACTGCAGTGCACGACATACATTGAGTTCACTTCTTGTACTAATGGATGAGTTAGCCCATTTTATGGAAATGTGTTATGAATTTTCCATGTGATAACTGGGATGTGGGTCATGGGCGTAGGCCTGTGGGCCCAGCCAGGATAAATGTTGGTTCGACTCTTTAGCAGATTAGGAAGTCGAGATTAATTAGGACTTCAGGGATAAATATTGGTTCAACCCTTTCAATATCAACCCTCCGATCAAACCTAATGAATTGCTAAGGTGTATTCTATCAGCAATTTCAATCTTTGTACTTTTGAGATTAATATAGATGAGTTACTTTTTAATGTTGCATTTTTTAGTAAAATATTCGAGTTAGGGTTGGGTGTTTTTCTATCGTTTGCTTAATGTTTTTTATGGTTAAAAGTCCATCAGGACAGTCTTTTGCGGCATGTAACTGGCTCAATCTTTCTCTAGTCACTTATAAATTGAAGAAAAATTTGGAGATTAAATGTGTCTAGGTTACTGCTATTCGAAGTAAGAAATATATTAGGAAATTTATGGACTAATGATGGTCCAATTAAGGAATTATCTTATTTCTTATTTGTTTGGTGTAGCGTTATAATAATATTGTTTCTTATTTGTTTGGTGTAGCGTTATAATTGTTAATAGTATATTGTATAGGGCTTATTTGCTTTTTTCCCTGTGCCTGCATCTTGTATATTTTGGCCCATTTGGCCCATTGGGATAGTGAGCTGCTTATTTCACATGGTATCAGAGCCAGGTTTCCTAACCCTAGCTCTCCCCCGCCAGCTCCTCTTTCTTCTCTCCTTTATCCAGTTCCGTGCCGCGCCGTCCCACACAGTCGCGCGCCCACGACGCGCCACAGTATGTCGTCCTGCGTCGTTGCGCGCTGCACCGCCCCGTGCCGTCGCGCGACGTCTCACGAATTTCAGGAGCAGCGAATTTCAAGATTGAGGCGAGGAGTCGGGCATTAAGATCTGTTATGCCTCGGTGGCGCATCGTCGAAACATCAGATAGTTGGAGCGTGCCAATGGAATGATTTTACAAGGATTCAAATTATGGATCTTCGATTGGCTCAAGCCGTATGCCACGCGCTGGGTTAAAGAGTTGCCATCGATTCTCTTGGGGCTTAGATCCACCCTGAGTCAGGCGACGGGGTAGACACCCTTCTTCCTGGTATATGGCTCGGAAGTGGACCTCCCGACTAAATTGAGATTTCGATCTCCGCGAGTTCAAAGTTACGAAGACTACCAGTCGGAGGAAGGGAGATTAGAATACCTTGATCGTCTTGAAGAGGCGAGGGAAGCAATAATGATCCAGTCGGCCAAGTAACTGCAAGGCTCGCGTCGCTAACATCAACGCAATGTACGGGGCAGTGCATTCTCGAAAGGAGATCTGGTCCTCCGAAGGAATTAGAAGTATGAGCATAAACTCATCCCAACTTGGGAAGGTCCCTACGTGATCGATGAAGTGACTCGCCCAGTGGCTTATCGACTCATGTGAGAAGATGGATCGGTCGTCCCTAAAACCTGGAATATCGAACAACTACGTCGTTTTTATTTTTGAGCTTTGTATTCGAGGTTCTGTGTAATAAAAGCTTGTTTGACTTGCTACTTAGCCGTACACGACTAAACAGTAAGTCGGGGGGCTACACTAAATAGTGTGTGGCTTCGCCGCACCCCATCTTCTTAATAAGCTTTTTCCTTATATACGATTGTCAGATTCGTGTATTACAAGATCTGAGTAGTGGCTCCTTAATTCGTAAACGATAATATTTAGTCACTCGGCATGTGTCTGTGAGAGAGCCAAGAGCCAATTCCTTGCGCTTGGGGGCTAGACTAGTCGGCAAGAGGCGTTACACGAAAAGTAAATAGAAAACAAGTACTCGGATAAATGGCATGAATAATATGGGGGATTAGCGAGTATATCACCGGATCGTTTTCACTCGGAAACGGTGTTTGATTTACAAATCCAAGTTATCTAGCAGAGCGGCGGAGGTTTCCTTGACCTCCATCTTGGCAGAGGCCTCTTCTTCGGAGCAGGCGAAATCCTCATTTATGGCGTCAAGGTCTACTCCGGTATAGTGCGACTTCACGATAGCCAATGCCTGGCTGGTGTATGTTGTCGCGGCTTACTTCACGAGCACCTTCAGCCGTTCGGGATCATCCTGCAGTCGGTCCAACATAACATCTGCGTCGGCATGCAACTTGAAGACCCGAGCTAGGCGGCTAGAGGGGGTGAATAGACGCCACATATTTTCGACGCTACCGTTTTCACCAAAACACGAACAACTTGACAATTATTTGTACTCATAGCATGCATGTCATAGAATATGTGGGAATTTATTTATTCGCAATCCTGGTTGTCAAGTGTTCAAAAGAGAGGAATCAATTCAAAGCTTGCTTTAGGAAAGAAGACCAAGCCAAATGATCAAAGTGACTTTTAGAAAAGAAAAAACAGATTTGTTCTCACTTGGAGATGGATGGTGGCTTTCTGGTGCTCTTCAATTTTTGGGATTTTTTTCCCTCTTACATAATTAGCCATGAGCATTTCAGCCGAAAATCTCCTCAAAACTCTCTGTAGAAAAAAAATATGAAAATTCAAACAACACAAACTGCTTTCTGGAAAGCAAAAACAGATTCTATAGAATTTGTTGCTGCTTGGAGATGGATGGTGGCTTTCTGGTGCTCTTAGATTTTTGCGAATTTTGTCCCTATGTAAGTTGTAAAGCACCATGCCAAAAATCTCCACAAAACTCTTTCCACAAAAAATACGAAAAATCAAACAGCACGAGCTGTCAAGAACTTCGAGCAGGAAGTTTGGCGCTCGGTTTTCACCTCATAACTCCCAAATGGAGAAACTAGTGGACTTCAAATTTTAACCACAGACGGGTATATGAGTCACGTATCTTTTCCAACCGGAATCATCTCAAAATGATTTTTCTAGATTTTTTCTAAAAATCTTTGTCTGATTGCTACGCGGAGGAAAGTTTCTGGACAGATTGCAAAGTCAAGAACTTAATCTCTTGCCTCTCATATGGTTGCAAAGAGTGTCAAATCATCTTATCAACCTCAAGGCATGATAGATCTCTAAGAACTAGCAATAAATCATCCTACTTCATCTCAAAACAAAAGCTCCAAAAGGGAAAATGAAAATAAGAAAAACTAGGTGTAAATCAACGTAATACACTCATGGAGAATGATTTCATTTCATAGAAGTTTGAGGGATTACAAACCACACTTCATGTGGTCATAAGCACTCTAAGTGCCACCCAAAATACACCCAACTCACCCTCTATTTCTGAAATTTTCAGCTCCAAGGGGATGAAGAGGTGCTCCCCTCTATTTATAGTCCAAGGGTGAGATGCCCTATATCCTAAAGCCCATCTCCACCCTTTATTTGAGGATGAGTGGTGTACAACTCACACATTATAAGATACTCTTGAGAGGAAATATTCTCCACATATTCCTTCTGGAAATATCTTCGCAGCTTCCTCGGTTTCCAGCCCAAACCTGGGCCCACCAGTCAGATCAACTTGGCCACCAAGTTACTGAAGCCGTAGCCTACAGCTACCTCGGATTCTTTGCCAAGGCTAAGCTTCTCGAGTACACCACCTCATGTGACCGCCAAATTATCAAACTCGGTCGCCTGCACGTCTCCGGGCGCACCAGCCTCTAGCTATCCCCACGAAGCGTCAACCACGTACCCGACGATACCTGCATCACTGAGGTAAGCACACACGAAACCAACACATCTTACCTGCAAGGTTAGTCCATCACAAAATTACCAACATCATAATTCAATCGTGACATCACAATTAGCACGCCCTAGCACACCACGTGTCAGTTTAACAAATTCCACCAGACCATGTCCGCTCAAAACTATTACCTAGGCCAAGCTTAGCACAATGTTCCAGTTTCAATTCCAGGACAATTTTCACAAATGCACCATTTAAAATTCTTCAAAACACTTCAAATTTTATCTGTCACAAACATTCATCATCAAACCGGGGTACCCTCCACATGGGTTTCAACATTGTCCCTTGAATATATTGACAAGCCCTCGAAAAATATTTTTGAAGTTTCTGGATTTGTCGAACAAGGAATGCTGGAAATGCCGAATCACACTTGGAGCAAAATCTCCAAGTCGTGAAAATCAAAGCTTCCCAAGAAATTATCCTCTTTTTCAAGAATTGCATGTTGATGTCTTTTTTAATTCTCCCCTTTTGACAATGTAGACATCAAGAAAGTGAGGGAACAAGCACAAGGCATGATGCAAATGCAAGTTCTAGAGATCTTTGAAAATTATCCATTTGAACGTAAAGCACATGGCAAGGATGCTCGAGGCAATACACATTAGTTCGATGCTTACTAGTTTAAAAGATGCTAGTAAATCGTTTTTTCGTATTGGAAGATGTGGCTTAGAAAATCACAATCAAATATCACGGCATGACAAGGCATCATAACGTCTTCAATAGAACACCACATGAAACCTTTTGAAATCCAAGTAGCTTCAAATCAAAAGCTCAACAAACTATCATTTTTCCTTTTTTCAAAAATTTTGATGCATCCACATGTTCATAGAGCGCAATTGCTGGCAAGGCACATCCCAAGGATCACTGGAAATGGTCTCCTGGGTCACTCTCCTGTGTGTTTTTGCATTTTTGATTGAATTTGGGCGGGAGAGCCTCTAGCCTCATAAAATGACCGACGGTGCCCAGCATTACACTGAAGAAAACACACGTCTTGGCTATCTGATTTCCTTCCAAGTTCATGCCTTTTGTGTGCAACGGCAAGCTATCTCGTGAAGGATAACCGTGAAAACTCTACAAAAAATGAAATTGCATATTTTTTGTTTTCAATTTACAGGAGTAAGATTTGTCTAACAAAAGATTTCACCAAGTTGTAAGGATGACTGAAAAAAGACTGCAAACGCCTCATCGCGCAACAATATTGATAATGTGAATCTCATGCGACATCAAAGTTTTTGAAAAAAATCTCACTTTTTGACTAGACACCAATTGAACGAGCTAGCACAAGCTGAAATGTGAATAGTCTCGGCATCTTACAAAGCTTAAATTCAAAAGCAAAGTAGACAAAGCTCTAAGGCTTTGTTCTTTTCAGCGTATCGTTGCGTTGGCGTATTACTGTAGTAAATTTGAGAGCTCCCGAAAAAAGGTCTAAAGATTATAAAAAAATAATTAAAAATAGTTTTACAATATTTGGAATGACTACTAAAAGCCACGAAAAAATTGTTACGAACTATCACAACATATAGGCTGTATAAAAATAACAAAATTTTCTATAGTAATACGCAACGGTATGATACGCTGAAAAGAACAAGGCCTAAAGCAAAATAAGTCTGTATGCTAAATCAAAATTTTTTGAAACTCCCTCTCCACAAGTTTCTTAGAGCTTGCTTGGTGGGAGGAATGTTTGTTTTTGGACTTTGGCGGCGTCGATGTATAAGTGGTGCCATCTTCATCTTCACCTGAGTTCCTAAAGACAATCCCTTTTCCCTTTTTGGCTCGGGGAGCGTCAGCCGAGTCCTCTGCAGGACATTTAGGCGACGCAGCCTTATGGCTAGGGGCTTCAGGGACCGGGTGGACAGAGAAGAATGCCGCACGATCCTGCAGAAGGATAGAGCCAGGTTAGATGCCATGCATTTTACACCTAGAATTGGCATAGAAGTTCTTTGCTTACTGCTGGAGGAAGATTAGATAGCTGGAAAGGATCTAGGCAGACAAAATTTTCGATGAGCGTGCTGAGCGTGCTCGGGGCGAAAAGATCGACGACTCGGGCGATCAGAGTTTTCTGGGGGAGTTTAACTTCGCCCTCCTGAGTGGTGTCTTTGGATCGCGAATATTCGAATTCGAGGTGTACACGCTCCTTCAAGGGCTAGACACGGTGCAGGTTGTAGTTTATGATAGCTCCCACGTCGGTTAGCCCCCTCGCTTTCAAGTCCTGAGGAGGGGAAATAGTTCCTTAACTTGACTACCTTCGCTCTCGGCGAGAGGGGAGGACCAAGAAAGGACCATAGGACAATTTTCCGTGAATGCCGGGAGGACTGGAGGAAGGTTGGCACAATAGAACCACTCAGCATGCCAGCCCTTGTTTGAATTCTTAATGGGGAGATCAAGGTAGAATTTCTTGGTCCCTTCCCGCAGCTGGAAGCCAGCACCCCCGACGGCTTTGTGGGCTGTTTTGCTGGGGAAAGGTTTTAGAAAAAAGAGGCTGAAAGAGATCAAATTGGGGCGATATCCCAAGATACGCCTCGCATACATGAACAAAGACGGCGATTTGAAATATGCAGTTGGGATTGAGATGAGTTAGCTCAATTCCGTAAAAATGCAGAAGACCCCTTAGGAAGGAGGAGCATGGAAAGCCAATGCCGCGAAGGAAGGACTCGAAAACCACCACCTCGTCAGAATGAGGGGTAGGAGAGGACTCATCGGTTGTGGCGCGCCATGAGATCAGCTCCTCCAAGGAAGCACGCCAGCGGACACAGCTTCTGTAGTCGCCGGTCGAAGGTGATGGACTTCATCTATATTTGGAGTTCTTCACCGCTCTCGCGGTGGCGGGAGATGATGGGGCCATGAGCGAATCAAGATCGGTGGCGACGGAATGTACAACGGAAGAAAACCCTAGCTGCGGAGTTCGCTGGAGCGAGTGAAACTGCAAGCACATAAAATGGGCGGGGTAGAGCGGTTTGATCCTTCATTCCCAAATTTAAAGGGCCGCAGAGCATATTTTGGGCCGGGCCGTAGCTAGAACTGAAGCGTGGCTACTTTTGACGGATGTGGAATCGAATCACCTAGATATGTTGATCGCTATTCACGAAAAAGGATGGCAAAGTGCCGAGTGTTAGGTTAAGATCTGGATCGGCCTATTAGTTCAGAGTAGACAAAACCAGTCGGGATTCAATAGATATGACAGTCAAACAGGTTCAGATGACCAAAAGTTTTTTCATTAACCAAGCAGCTGTTAGGCTGATTACAGGGGCTTTGCAACACAGCACAATGAGATAAGGCTCGTTACTAGCTTGCAAAGGAACAAAAGATAAACAGAAAATTAGAGGCTATCCTAAGGCCACAGCACATAAGGATGGAAGCAACCAGTGCGTCCTTCAACGGGGTGCGCACTGGGAAGAGTTGCGGGTTGACATGGACTAGGACCCTGATGGCTTCCTGGGCGCGACGCTTCGCGTGCTCCCTTTGCCAACGCTGCCGCTCGGCGTACCTAGCAGCGCGGGCGGCGGCAATGGCGGCGAAGTACTCAGCGTGGAGGATTCGCCATGAAGCGAGTCCCTCACCCTGACCTTCCATGGTGGGGGAGAGGGAGAGATTGAGTATTTTGTGAGGAAAAATTGCTTGTTGGCTGAATGCGGATCTATGCGTTGTGTTAAGTTTTTATACACGGGGAATATGAAGAGGCACGGCTCCAAACCTGTTTGAATACAGTAAAGCCATGATGATGATGGGACGGGAGTGGGTGTAAATTTGGTTCCCGACGGTGGCGAACGACGCTTCGGCAGAGTAGGAAGGGCGTGAAGAACCTTCACCTTCCTCGGATAGGCTTGGGCCCAATCTGTTTAAGCAAAGGGCAACCCCCTTAACAAGCTTTCTCGACAACATGTCACAAACGGTGACAACGCGTTGTTGAAATCGAGCTTAATTTGGCCTCGGTACACCCTTGAGGGCATATGACCGGAAGTGCCACCCATTAAAAAATGTCTCATGGCATACCCCATGTTGTGTCACTAGCCAACTTTGAACGTTCAAGGTTGGGTGTTGATGAGGCTTGGATACTGTTTCGGAGGTATGCTCTTCGCGGGTCGCTTGTTGTATACCGCAGCCCGGATACAAAATGTCTCTTGGCCAAACTTTATCCAGTCGGTACGCCTTTAAGTGGGTCGCTTGCTGGTCCCTCCTCTGGTTAGGATAGGTCCTACTCGGCTGAAAACGTGCCCCATGTTGGATCAAGTATTGATTTCTGCAAGACAGAATCGGGAGTTTGATGTTGTATACATCCAAATATGCAAAACGCAGTACACCGCAAGACGGGAATTGCGATTGCGTGGCTTGAGGGACGCCCCATGATGAGTTAATTACTGTTTTCACAAGGTGAAAATGGGTGTTGAGTAGCCAAATCAGTGGAACATATCATTAAGAGCAGAGTGACGTGCCTCACAGAACAGGTCGATTGCCCGAAACTCGGTATTGCTGAGTTGGGCGTAGCTCTCAGACACTTAAGATTTCTTGAGTTTTTTACAATCTCTTTTCAAATTGAGCAAACAGTTGGCGAGACATCTGATTTGATTGCAAAGCACTTGAGGGCTACTATGTACTACATGGGCCTCGGGTATCTTTACAGAAGGTCCATGAGGTAGCAAACGGGGGCGGCCCAAGTCGGTCGGAGGAAGATGAGAACCACTCGGACTACGTTTAACTTGGATGCCAGGGGTAATCCCGAGGATAGAGTTCGATTCCGTATGCGTGCTGCACATTCTGAAGATAGGATTCGGTACTACGTACCAGATATGACCATGTGACCTTATCCCCCTGCATTATATAAAGGGAGGGATAAGGGCCATAGATGCATAAGATTGATCATCAGATCACCATCATCATAATCTCAAGAACGCAAGATTAGAGTATTACCTCCACCATGAGGGTCTAAACCTGGATAATCCCTGTCTTGTGTTACCATCAAGTTTGGATCTAGCGCATAACCCCGTTCAAATTCATTTCCGACGATAACCCCTAGTTAAACACCCATCGACAACGACCTTCTTGATCGTGCATGTCTCACTGATCAGCGCACAGTTGACACTCTCATAGAGCTTCATCTTCAGCTCCGTTCCACAGATGGTGACCCTCTTGCTGATCCTACTCGCTATCGCCACCTAGTTGGGAGTCTTGTTTATCTTGTTATCACTCATCCCGACATCTCCCATGCTGTTCACATTTTGAGTCGGTTCATGTCTGCTCCCACTCAGCTACACTATAGTCACCTTCATGTCCTATGGTACCTTCGTGGTACTATTGATCGCCGTCTATTCTTCTCGCGCTCCAGCTCCTTGCAACTTCAGGCACATACTCAGATGCTTTCTGGGCTAGTGATCCCTCTGATCGCAAGTCCATATCTTTTTATTGTGTCTTCCTTGGCTCTTCCTTGATTGCCTAGAAGACCAAGAAGCAGCAGGCTGTTTCCCGCTCTAGTACTGAGGCTGAGTTGCGGGCTTTGACTCTAGTGACTGCTGAGGTGACATGGCTGAGGTGGCTTTTGGCAGATTTTTGGGTCACTATCTCCACTACGACAATGCGCTCTGACAGCACCGGTGCCATTAGTATTGCTCGTGATCTAGTGAAGCATGAGCTTACGAAGCATATTGGCGTGAATGCATCATATATCCGGTCACATGTGCAGCAGCAGGTTGTTGATCTCGAGTTTGTGCCTTCAGAGCTTCAGCTTGCAGACTTCTTCACCAAGGCACAAACTAGAGCTATGCATGATTTCATCTCTCCAAACTCAATGTGGTGATCCACCTTGAGTTTGAGGGGGGTGTTAATAGTATATTGTATAGGGGCTTATTTGCTTTTTTTCCTGTTGTCCGTATCTTGTATATTTTGGCCCATTTGGCCCATTGGGATAGTGAGCTGCTCATTTCACAATAATAATCTTATTTCTTATTTGTTTGGTGTAGCGTTGTAATGGAAATTTGAACATAGGAAAAATTTATTCCGTTTGATACTCCTGTTCTCATTCACTTGAGTAGTAGTCTCACATGAAGATACTTCGAATTGAACAGGAAGGCAAAGAGCAAGCTCTCTATTTTGATGCTTGTGTCCTTGATGCTCAAAGGCGAAGACATGATGTAAGAGGATGCCGTTGTAGGTTTCTTGTTCGCTATGATCATGATCACTCTGAGGTACTTCTCCACTCCTATCGATATTTCATGCACTGACTGATTCTAGTGTTATAGTATGTATGTGCTGTTATACAGAAGATGGGGAATTTAATTTTTTGTGATTGTAACAGTACTATTGTAGTAATAGTATTAATGTGTTGAGCTGGAAAATGTAAATTCTCAAACTGGCATGCATGATTGTTTGTTTGTTGGAACTGTATTACCCTGACAAAATAATATTTAGAGTAAATTCCATCATTGATCCTTAAAGATGCAGAGTTTTTCCACCTAGGCACAAGAACTTGAAACCACAACATTTGGGTTCCCCAAACTTGCATAGTCAATTTCTAGCATTTACGGATGTATGTGTATATATGCTCAATCATTGACATACACCCTTTGCATTATTTAAGTCAACATTTGTTTGTTCAACTATGTGTGAGGAATGTGAATAATGTAATTTAGGTTATCTAATGAGAATTATACCGCTCTATAAAAACTAAAACCCCATGGCAGCTAATTGAGGTTGTGTTATACTGCTGTATCATAATTTGTGTTTAAATGTCTGTTAAATGCCATAGGAAATTGTTCCATTGAGGAAGGTGTGTCGTCGACCAGAAACTGATTACAGGCTTCAGATTCTTCATGCGGCAAGAGCTGCAGCTTCGGCAGATGTTCAGACTCCACCAAAAGATTCTGTGGTTGAGGCCGCACCAATTGATAGGAATCCAGCTGATCAGAGGTCCTCAAAGAAGCACAAGATGATGGATGTAAACACTGATGAGGTGACCGTGGTTCCCAATCCAGCTTCACCTACTAAAACCCGCAATGATTCAGTTTCAGATGTGCCGATGGGGGATGCAGAAGGTTCTATGAAAGTTGAAGTTACCACTGATGCGCAAGACAAGATTAAAGAGGGAGAGTAGTTTGTTTACTGTGAATTGCGAGTGACTGCAAGCAAGTAGTCAGATAATTTTACTCTAGGAAACATGTGCTCAGAAGATGTAATGATTTCATAGGAACTTTCGCTCAAACCTTCCAAAGAAAAAGAATGGTCTGTTGGGAACTTATGGGTGTGCGGTTATATCGAGTTTGATTGATGTTGTACAAGTTCATGAGCTCACTGCCTTGTATGTATGTGCATGTTGTGATCGATCCTGTGGTAGGTTTCTCATGACAACGCGATGGAACCTGATCAGAGATGCGAAATACACGGGAATGCCTCATGTCTGCTAATTAGAACCATGATCACGCCAGCAAAGCTCATCGGTGCGTTCGAATGATGGGTATGTGACCAGCGCATCTGGTACAAGAGGAAATCGAACGTCTGCCACAAAGTCGCCGTCTCAGGATTTGAAATTGGGGTTGGGTTGGATGCAGGATGTGGCAATTCTTCTAAAGCTCAACGGAGAGATCAGTTGTTCCTTTGGTTTATAAAAAGCTAACGTACGAGCTTCTCCGAAAGCGAGTTGAGCATGTTAATCTTCAATCTGAACAACTTATGCCGGCATTCTTCGACGAATGTAAGTTCGGGTATCTGTATAGATGCTCTCGAAGCTATCTGTGATAGCTACCATGATCAACTAGCATCACATAGACACATATGTGCCCTTATAATGATAGCACAATTAAAATAATGATCATAATTTACATAATCCAAATAGTATGTGCTACTATCCGTACAACGTGCTCGGCATACCCAGAAAAGCAACATACTCCGTAAATAACAAGCTTGTTAAAAAACTTACAGCAGAAGATCATAAATAAAAGAAAGGAAAATATGCTAGTTAATAATCAGAATAAAAATAAATATTCCAAAAAAGTTTTGAGGTGCTAAATATGTGTATCGAACGGCTCAAATTATGAACTCCACAATCTAGGTTATAAAATGGTAACAAATGGATTAAGAAATACCTAAAATAATTCAAAATAAATTACCAAATCATTCAAAGAAATTGGGAAGAGTTGAAGCGTCAAATACAATTTTTTTTTCCAAAATATCAAATCCTAAACTTCGTAATTTAATATATGATATTTCAAAATTTCAATAAATTTAAAATAATGAAATTATTTAATTTTTGTATTTAAAGTGCTAAATTGTTAATTTTAGTATTTAGTTTTAGCATACTATTCATACAAGTTAGTGTAACTTTTTCCATTTATAATGATCTTGTATTTTAGTTTTGAATTATTTTGAATATTTCTTAATTCATTTTATTTTGGCATAGCCTAAATTATGGAGTTAACAACTTGAGGAGTTGAAAACTTGTATTGATTAGCATATCAAAACTTTTTTTAGATTTTTTTATTTTTGTATTTACTTTGAATATTTAAGTTAAGATAGTGTTTGAATAGTATGCTAAAGCAAACGTGTGTCACATGGAAGTGGTTTTCTAGCCATGCCTCGAAATGGCAGTGTATCATGGTAGTGCCCTGTAGTCAATTTTTTCTAAACGAAAGGACCAACATGGTATGCCTTCAACATCCCAATGGGTAATGGACTTGAAATTAGAACTTCGCATCTTGCCCGCTAGCGTTATCATGCCCTGCATTCAAACATGATATCATCATCACCTGAAATTGCAATAAATCTATTTGAGCACAAAAGATACTCGCACTAGGACATGATATACCATCAAAGTTTTCAAATCTACAAATCTAAGAATGAAAAATGGTAATAACCATATGAAGTATGCATGGTATATGATAAGTGGTACTACGGGTGAGACCCTGAACAAGGGATCCAGAAAAGGACAATAGACCTAGGGGTGAGGCAAGAAACCAATTCAAATGCTTTTCAAAAAAGGTGAAGCTTGCATATTACTCCATGTGAAAGCCCTATCCATTAGGATGATTTCAATCAAACCCAGCTGGTTAATAAAAGAATAAAAAAACAAGGATCTAATTTTTTTTGCATATTCTATTTCTATGTTCACGGAATGAATCATACTAAAAGATGACGCACGGTGAACATGACAGTTCGAAAGGCGAACAAGACCGTTTTTGGGTCTAAATCCCATGTACATCTCGGGGTTGCGTGTTTGTGCATCCCTATGTGGGTGTTGCCTCCTGACCACCATACTATTATTGGTCGTCGCCATGCTTTGTCATTTATTAACCAATTATGTCTTTTTAATATGATTTTTTAACAAAAAAAAAAAAAATCCCCCCCCCCCCCCCCCCCCCCGGCTGTCACGGGGGCGCATGAGACGATTTCGAAGTCAAACGAGTTAGAGCTCAAGTTTTTTTTTTTCTAGTTTGGTCAAATATCGAGCCGAGCAGAGTTGGAGGGAGGCTCAAGACAATGAATTTTTATGTGTCAATCTAGCCCTTCCTCACTACTGGCTAGTTTGTTGGCCCACATATGGATAATACTATGCCCCCATCAGACACAACAAAACCCCAAAGGCTAAACTCAAGACCTTCCATGGCCAAGCCTTCTTAATCTCCTGATTTTTTTAACCCTCAAGTGCTATGTTCTATTTGTTTATTAGGCATATGAGCCCTTGTGAGCTAACCTGGGCTTTGAGCGAGCCTGCTCTGGACCTTTTTCTCTAGCTTGTTCGTCAATCGAGCTAAGCCAAGCCCTCGAATCGCTTAAACTCAACTCGTTGCCATCCCTGGTCCTCCTCGCTTTTTGACGGTCCATCAACAAGGACACTAGAAAGTAAAGAATAGAGAAAGCACTCGGACTAACGGCTGACACTTGAGGCTCATCAAAAACCAACGGGCGAAGCACTGATTGTCCGGGGATGAACAATTGAAAACATTGCATCTCGGTCCCAAAACGAGTGATGACTAAATTCAAAAAGATAGGCCAACTCCCAATCGGCCTTGTCAACAAAGAAGCAAAAGTCGAGAGCATCAGCTTGTAAACACCCGATCAATTCTCCGTATGCCGTACGTCGCCGTGTCGAGCAGTGGGTCGCCAGCACCGTCGGGTTCTGCCACATGCATCGCCGGATTACCGGTCCATAGCCACGACCCGATGGACCAACGCCGGCAACCGTCTGTCCTTAACTGCCGAGTCACGCATGTTCTCCTGCCGCCCCTCCTCATCATCGCCGGTGCCCAAAGTCAAAAAGGCTACACCTTTAGCCTGGGCACGTATTCTGCCCCGCTGCGCCATGCCGTCCGGCCGCCTCGCGTGCCCAGCTCCTGTTGCGTCTCCATTACGCCCAGCTGCGCCCGTGATAGCTAAAGGACCCATTCCCTCGGTCTGCAAGACTGCAACCCTCAAACCGAGCTCAAACACCTCTGGCTCCACTCTCCCCCGTTCTTCCCAATTTCCCCCAAATCGTCGCCGTGTGCAAATCCGCCCCGGCGTGACCTTCTGGTGCGATTCCACTCGCTCAGAGCCTTCTCCCCTCGCCGCTAGCACTTCCTTGCGCTCAATTTTAGAAGAGGCGCCTTGTGGAACCGGGTCCGTGTCACCACTGTTTTGGCCGCCGTGGAGCTCACCGTCGCCAGTCTTGCTCGCGCGTCGCCGTCCACGGCTTTGTGCTCGGTAAGCATTCCCATAGTCCCCTCTACCTTCCTGTACATTTATCTAGCCTATAGGTCCCTAGCGACGCGTAGCACCTCCGCCGTGCTCACGGCTATGCCGTCGTTCGTCGCACCACTGCGTCCGGCCATCCCCGGCCTCGGCGGGAGCACCATTAGAGCCGTGCACACTCGTAGAGGCCAGAGCGTTCACGCACATGGCCGGAAATGGCCGATAGTGCCGCCGCAACTTAAGCAGTCGCTGCCAGCTACATCGCCTGGCCGGAGGTGGACGAAGACCATGAACAATAGGATGCATGCTGAGATTCGTGCAGTCTGGTGAGCTCTGAGTCGCTGCCCTGTGGGTCCCATCGGTCAGGATAATGCTTCGTGCGCACGCTGCCGGCCGGAATCACGTTGGGTCACTGTCAGTGGGCCCTAGGTCCACTGGTCGGGTTTAGTGGAAGCGTGACCGGGCGCAGTGCCACCTCTGCATGTTGGCGCCCTAGCAAAATAGGCCTTCGGCGTATGCAGCGGCTGGTAGGCGTGGGAACGCGTGGGCTGGCCATGGGCTGTATTGCCTCTGGGAAAAATAGCACAGTAAATAAGTATAGTAAAGAATCTGAAATAATAAAATCATATTAAACCTAGTAGCAACCTTCTCTTATATTACAATAGGGTTTCACAATTTATTAAAAACCCTTAGACCAAATCCTTAGACAATTTATGATTATACCAAGGAATATAAGAGGTAGATCTTTGAAGTGAATATATGTCCTTGATGATGGATAGAATCCACAGGGTTAGTAGCCGACATATAAAACATCATACACCCGGAATTCATTCGTATCTGGAAACTATTATCCATCGATTAGAGCGTCGCTAAGGTACAGTACATCCTGTCCTAAATTAGGTCATGACAATAATGAAAGTTGATATCAAGCTTATGTAACATAATCCGAATATGGTTTTCTATATGTTTAAATAAGAAATCTATTGATACACTAAAACATTAGTAAAAGCGGTCATCTATGAGAAGAAGATAAGAGAGACAACCTTTGACCTGATAAGTATAAATTTGACGCCATGTCAATTGCAAGCCGACTTAGTTATACAAATACACACACTTAACTTGTCAACCAGTCGATCGTAAGAGAATGACCCAGGTATGTTAGATTATCATAGCTCTCACTTGAATCTAAAATATAACGTGTAACGCCTATTTTTCTAACGTAAGATTAAATCTCGGTAACGGAACTTAATCAGAATTACGACATGTTTTAGTCCAAAGCATTTCATGCATTATTACCCTTAGTCGCACGACTTCGATGACGTCATACCGCACCGTGAGCCCTCTATAAAGTCTATCTTTTTATAAATACTCATGGAATTCTCGTACTAGGTAGGAAGACTGAAGAGACGCTAAAGTAGCTTGCGTAGGCTTGTTACTAGAGTACAAAAGCGATTGCATATCATGCAAGGCATGTCCCTTCATCGAACGCTCGATGAGATCTCCCCTTAGGGTAAAATAGAAACGTCGAATGAAGGCCTAGTTGCTTTCATGCATCATATCTTTTCTGCACTATTGGTTATTTACTGAAGTTTATCAGTAATAGACGTAATCGAGAAGGTTCGGCGATACCGAGGAGGATCTTCCACGGGACCAAAGCGAGTTAACACTTACTCTTTAGATGTTTACCCGTATTAGGGAGAGATTGTGACTTTCCCTAGTGCGGATTAACATCGATATAATCATGTTCATTACCCAGTTTTTTTCTAAAATATATATTTGTTTATTATCAAAGTGCATGCTTAATATATATATACGCCACATGTTAATCATGTTATAAATACACATGCCTGCCATTGTATTATTTAGCCTTTATGACTGTTTTGACTGTCATATCCTTGATTAGCCCAATAATAGTTGGGTAATAACTTTAACCCTCCTAATGGGTAAAACCTACTTAGACTTGCTTATGTCCAAATAATTCTTCTGGCCACTAGCCACGGAACGGTGAACCAATATTCACCGGTCATTCATTTATTCATTCAAAAGATGCGACATGTGACAGTTAGGGCAAATAGATGAGCGATGAGCTGAATGTTGTTTGTGGTTAAGGCTATGTGGTGTGTTGGTCCGGTTTGGTCGTTTGGTCAGGATAGCTCGTGTATGGTAATGTCATGAAATGTTGAAGTAGAGACAAGTTGGTTGAAGAGTTGCCCCATGGATGACATCCTTATGAATGATTAAGGCATCAGATGCCTTGTGCTGGGTTTGGCCAGGGCTTACCCAGGAGGAGCGCGGAAAAACATGCGTAGCGGAGAATCGCTGCCACCTAGATGTTGGTTCCTACACAACGCGTGTCCATCGCACGGAGTTCGGGTTTAGGATCGCCTGCTGCGTGCACTCTGCGGAGGCCCTCTGGGACCACTCCTGAAAGTGATCTGCATTGGTCGTCACCGGATGGTGATGAAGGCCACACTTCCCCAGGATGACACTAGGCTAGAGTGGACTGGCAACCCTCGTAGGCCGAGGCGGGCGATCTATGGCAAGTGTGGTCCACGACGGGATTGCTAATCCCGGAAGGATGGCGGGTTTGGATTGGGGCAACATGAAGTTCGATTTGGTCGAGGTAAAGGACATGAATGCTTGTTGAGTTTAGGTTGGTCGTCTTAAGGATGGTTGACTAGGTCTGTCGGTTAGTGTTTTGGTTGTGTTTGTTCTTGTGCTGAATCCTTGATTAAAAGAATCATTAATACTTGATGGTAGGGTTATTTAAACTCATCTTAAAAAACTGGCCTACGTGGAAGATCAAGCGAACGGTTGCCGCAGGGGGTGGGCCACCCACGATTCGTCTCCCATCGCGCGAGAAAAAGCGAGTTGTCGGCCCGACGGTTCGCGTATCATGGTGGTCCCGGGGGCTACTGTCGGTATAATAAATACCGGGGTATGAAGAGTCTTGGAGAAGCGCCGGGCGAGGGCCCCACACGTCAGACGGGCGACCAGACCCCAGCGTGTGGGCAAGCCCCTCAAGCGCCGGGCAAGGGCCCCACACGTCAGGCGGGCGACCAGACCCCAGCGTGTGGGCGAGCCCCTCAAGCGCCGGGCGAGGGCCCCACACTGTCAGATGGGGCCCGCATAGCAGGAAGCGTCCTAAGGGAGTCTTCTGGGCGAAGGCTCTCCTCTGCAGCGAAGGACGGACGCATTCAATGCGACATCACGCGCGGATGGACCAAGAGGGTGATGATTACCGCCACAGTGACCTCTGCGGGTCTGATCAACTGTCACCGTGGCGCTGTGGAATTGACTGGCAGAGAGAGTTGGGCGTCATCAGGACGGCCGCCCGCGTCAGGCGGCGCAAGTTGGGGCGCGCGTGGTCAGAGGCCACTTGCGAAGCGCGCGTGGGCGGCGCCGCTCGGCAGCAGCACGTTTTCGTCTCTCCTGTCGTGTCCTCGTGTCTTATCAAGTATACTGAGAGTACTGTACTGCCTACCCCTCGGCTCTCTTCGCCAGCTCGAGGCTTGTATAAAAGGGGCGGAGAGAGAAGGGAGAGGGGGTTCCAACATTCTGTAATCGCATTCCATACAACCACAATACAAAAAAGAGTTCAGGCTCGGCAGGAGTAGGACTGTTACCCGCGAGGGGGTTCGAACCTGGATAAACCCTGTGAGTTGCTCCTCGTTGTGCCCGACGCTCAAATCGAACCGAGCTCGAGCTGATCGGCTAGCAGGATAGAAAATCTGACCGGGGTGTGATCCGCAGTGGTTGAGCGGTGAACACGCCGTCAACGCTGACCTCGCATATCTCCACTCTTTTTGATGAAAGTTAAGGAGAAGGATTTGTTCAAGTGTCACGAAGGAGTTGATCCAGCTACAATGGTCATGATGCTGTTTAGGGTTTGCTTCAGTCGGCTGCAGGAATGCATAGCTGTTGGAGGACCTTTCGGTTAATCTTATATATGTTCCGCTGACGCCGAAGGTTTACCTATAACAGTTGTATGGTCTCTTGGCTTATTTAATAGTAAGCCTGCGTCATGCAACTAGGTATGTAATTTTCCGAAATATTGAAACGTATGTCCATGTGATACTTGACTATGTACTGCACGCACTAGAGTACTGATTTAGGGTATAGTGCATGTGAACAGCGGCTCTCTGGTAAATATAAAAATGAGGGCTGGCAAAAGTGTGAGGTGCTCTACTACTTCCATTTCAGCAGGCTGAGAGACCATCAAAGCTAAAGGCGAATCATGATGTTCAGATGCAACCTCAGAAATAGGAGATGAGTCCGAAGCACTCCCAGACGAGAATGAAAAGGAGAACTGCATTTCCTAATTACCTATACCATCTTCAGTAGCAGGGGCGGCATGAAGAGGCTCACTTTGATTCAGTGCCGGGTGCCGGCCAGGGGTCCTAAATAGATATCAAATAATAAAAGTTCTAATTAGACACCATTTGGTCCGAGTCGCTCCATTTGAATATTATATTTCAAATTCTCCTTATATAATAGAATGCCATTATTAAGTTTTTTTTTTCTCAAAAATACCATTACAAAACTCAAAATATTATAGATGACACTATTTCAAGACTTTCACTTCAGACATACCGTCACTGAGATTTTGCACCATATATACCTACCTAAAATAGGTGCTCACATATAGGAAAACGCCTTAAACGCCTAGGACTCTTTTCATCTTCGTCGTCCGAAAGTCACATCTCCACACTGCAAATTTTTCTCTCGTCTTCTCCGACAAGACGATGAGTTGTACTTATTAAACCATTTCTGTACTGAAACATTTGGCTCTGCCATTAAAACATCGGGTGGTACTTATTAAAACAATGTTTGATTTTTTTATCGGACGTCTGATCTGTAATCACTTTTTTCTACTCTTATTTAGGTTTTCTACATACATTGTCATTATTAAGTTGTTTTTTTAAATAATACTATTATAAGAATAAAAATATTACAGATGTCGTGTTAAGGGCTTTTTCTTCGGACAAACCATCACTGAGGCACTGAGCCATATACCTACTTTCAAAATACTACCTCCGTTATGAAATAGTATTCATTTTATACTTGTCCTGAGTCGAGGTTTTAAAACCATATAGAACTTTTAAACTATTTAGATTGAGAATATATAAAAATCACATAGATAGATTTGTCTTTAAAAGAACTTTCATAATATTATAATTTTTAATACATTATAAATAGACTTTTAATAGTTTTATATGGTCAAAATTCGGTTTTGTATATCGTGTCAATATCCAAAACGACCACTGTTTGACAAGGGAGTGAGTAAGCGGTCGGAAATACTTCCTTTCATCTCGGCCGTCCGGGAGCCACAGCTCCACACTCCGCAAATCTTCTCCGGTCCTCTCCTCCGACAAGGCGATGAGGTCCGCCGCCGCTCCCTGCTCCCTCGCCGCCATGCTCCTCCGCCGCCTCTCCTCTTCCTATTCCATCCGCCATCACGCCGCCCATGCCCTCTCCTCCGCGTCCTCCTCCTCTACCACAAGGTCCACCGCATGGTCCAACCCTCCTCTTTCTCGCCGCCCCAGGGACCGGGGATTCTCGGCCTGGGCGTCGGCGCCGGGGCCGGCGGGGCCCTCAGAATCCCCCGCCATGCAGTTGCTGGAGACCAAGGTACTTGCTGCCAACACCGCTGGTGCCTCTTGCATCTCGTATGCTTGGTGGCTTTGAGGCATGTGCAGCCGTGCACGCGGTGAGCTTTTGTGTGTTGAATTTGCTCTGGTGGCTTACATGCTGCTGTTTCTTGGCAGATCAAGGAGCAGCTGGAGGCGGACACGGTCACCGTCATCGATGCCTCCGGGGACGGCCGCCACGTCTGGTAATTTGTGTTTTTTCACCCTAACCGTGCCTCTATTCTTACTAGGCTACTTAGAACGATAGTTCTTCCACATTTTTACTTTTTATCCAGTTTTGTTATAGTGATTCTCGGTTGGCCCTTCCTTTGAGCACTTGTGAGGATTGACAGCCATAATAATGCAGAGTAGCCAGGCCTTGAACGCTGTTATGAGATCATATACCACATTATTCAGTGTACTGATCTTAACATTTACCAACCAATCATTTATATCCTTATACATAGAGCATGTGACTTTAACTGCATGCCCATCTCTTTTAATTTCATTTATCTATTCCGGTCAATTCGAGCATGTGAAATATTCTCTTTAACTGCATGCCAATCTCTCGGCCTTTATATTCTTGTCTCTCAAATTCTTTTGCATTTGGCTTAAGACACTTATTTATAGCATGGCGGAAAGTCAGGATACTTTACTAGTAATATTTTCTGTCATGGTCCTTGAAAGCTTTTTTTGACAACAATACTAAGTAGAACACAAACACGATGCTTCCTGTCACGAACAATATATATTTTTTTTAAAAAAGAGTATCAATACTACACATCTTGTAGCAAAACTATAAGAAAACACTCTTTTAATCAACAGTTTTAGAGAGCCATACTCACATTTTTATGTTTAGAAAAATCGAACCACCTTGAGATGCTGGGGTGGATCTAGGATTTTATCTATACGTTTGCTACTTCTCCAAAGATGTGTGCCACCCCCAACTGCCTTAGCCTCCTGCGACTCATCCGCACAACTATTACTTGACCATGTGCAACATGCTTAGCTACACCTCAACACCACTTTAGCTTTCCACTATGGGGCCCCTTTTATCCAGTTTTTTGGAGTTAAAATAATAAAACACATAACCATTTAATTTTCCTTTTCAAAGTTTGTGTCCAAGCTGTAGGGTAAAAGATGAACACAAATTCAAAAACAACGGATTACAAATGGTTTGCATAGAAAAACAGGGAAAAAAGAAACAACGATGACATATAGGAGTAACATATTACACACTTCTTATGCTTATTGTATTATACATGTGTTAAATCATTGTGGATAAAGTTTATACTAAAAAAATTCACTAGACTAACAGATGCTCTTGAATAAATCAGTAAATGCAAGTTGTTAATGATGTAAAATGTAAGTTGAAGACAGCCCAGTAAGAAATAACCACTAACCAGGGCATATTGTTAAGTGGGAAGCAAAAAGCAAAAAACAAAGCGGGAAGCAAAAAATAGGAAGACATTGCAGTGAGAGAGGATCAAACCTGTGGCGTTGTGGTCTTTGCTCATTTCGCTGCTCTCACCCAAAAAAACCCACTCATTACATGCTAGCTTAGCATGTTTCCATTTCGGAATATTTGTTAACACGTGGATTGCAGCCCTAAAGTTTTTTAATTTGGTTGCTCATAAGATCCTGTTTTGATTGCTCGGTGTGAACAGTAAGAGACATGCCAGTCATGTGCCTATTCTAATTGAGACCAGTCTGTTGGCCTGTTAGACTTGTTGCATCTGATGACAATGTGGTTTAGTGATATATTATGCAAAAGAAAGTTGGTTATTGACGCTTTTGCCAATGATTTTACTCTTAAAATGTGAAGAACAAAAACTTTGACTACCTGCCCTACCTTATATATCCTATTTCTTCTTTCTTACATGTTGACCAAGTCTTTGGACTAAAGCTTATGCTCCTGTTCATTCATAACTGTTACAATCCAGCATATTTTCAAATAATTTCATATTGCTTTTATAATTCATCTTTTTTGGTAAACACTATTAGTTGTCTATTCTCAAGTTGGTAGATGATGTTGTTTTCTCCCAGATTGAACAGGTGCAAAATAACTATAATTGGATCTGTATGGTGTTATGCAGTTTGTAAATTGTTTCATTAGTTTTGTGTCACCGTTCCTGCTAATTTTCTTCAGTTATAATTCTGATTATGATGTTCTTCCTTTTATTGGCCTCAGCATAGACGTGGTTTCAAAGGCATTTGAGGGAAAATCTGCTGTAAATAGGCAAAGAATGGTTTACAAGGCTATATGGGAGGAACTTCAGAGCACGGTGCATGCTGTGGACCAAATGACAACCAAGACCCCTGCTGAGGCTGCTGCCAACAAGTAATCGATGTCTGCGTGAGATAAATTTGGAGCGCTGATAAACTGCTGTACCAAGACCTGTTTCTAGGATACTCATTGTACACGGCGTTTTATCGGTCAATAGCTTGGGATACGAACAGCATTTCTTCCGGAAGAATTACATTGTTGTGACTAGATTAGCAGCTATTTTTGAGAGAGCCACTAGTAACTAATAAGTGCGTAGGCTCTTTGCTGCCCTTGCTTCAGAAGTGGGACTGATGAATTAAATCATTTTTTTCACTCTGAAATTCAGTCAGAACATGATGCTATTTAGTCCAAGAGAAAATTACGTATTTGTCCTTGGAAGTTGTGGATGTTGAAAATTACTTTTTCGATTCCTAAAAGTTGTTGCCATTAGCACCATTGCCCAAAACTATTAGTATTGTCGTTAAGTTCTTATGTGGATGTCTAGGTTGTTAAATGCTAAGATGTATAAATGGTTACATACCAATCCACGCATACAATTAATTTCACGCACAATAGAGCAACCATTGAACATGTAGAAGTTTCATCAAATAGGTTTCTTGAACAATCATTGAGGCTATTCTTAGGTGGGACCAAAGTTCAATCAATTCCATGTTCTCTATTTTCCAAAACCCATACGTTCATCGACTCGTGGACCAGAGGTTGCTTGCTTGGAATTGGGCTTTCTAGCTTTCTTTAGTACAATCTTTTTATGAGAGGTTCACTCTGAAGACTACACTAGCTGGTTTCTCTGTTCATGTTCCGACATAGGAGATCCAGTGTTAGGATAGGGGACAAAGCTTTAGGGCAGCAGTAAACCACATGCGCGTGGCTCATCATAAGAAAGCCCGATGTCCTACCCAAAGACTTCCAAGGTAGTCATCACAAGACAACTTTTCTGAGTTCTAACTTCCAAACCTATAGCTTGGTTGCTTGGTTGCTTACTATCAATAAAAAAATGTTATAGTTGTGCAATACGAGCTTGGCTGTCGCTTTGAGACAGTAGATTTCAGGGGTCCCTTTATTAAAGATGGCACATTGATCTTCTGGGTTGGTTCAATAAGCAAGGAATAATAGAATAAAGGATCAACCTTTAAGGCAAGGGCGATGCGATGGAGGAAAGAGCTCGTGGGTGCCTACGTTCACATAGCTTTTTATCTTTCATTAGCTCTACCTTTGATTGTTGAAATGGAAAAGGACAGGCTAAGTCAACTGTGTTTTTTATTTTTTTAAAAAAGTAACATTTTGAACTAATATTTCAAAAGAGGTAAAAAAATTCCAAAAAATTAAGTTTCTCATTTTTTTTGTTTTTTTAAATTTTAAAAATTAAATTTCTAAAATAAAAAAATTTTAATATTTGATTCCGAAATACAAAAATTCACAAGTTGTTAAAAAAAAATTTTTAGTAAAAGAGAATAAAATTCAAAATATTATTTTAGAAAATTTTTTACCCTTTTTTCAAAATTTAAAAATTCTGAAATTGTATTTTTTATTTCAAATTGTTTTTCCAAGAACATAAATGAATAAAATTACAAGCCACTAGAGTTTTGCATGATGAGCATTGAGAAGTTTGTGAAGGCCGATTTCGCCTATTGATGACAAAGAATAAAGGAGTGAAGTTGAAGGGTCTTGGTGCGATCTCGGTGAGGTAAAGGGTTAAAAGAGACACCGGCTCAATTGTGATCGAGCCATCAAACAGAGAATAAGGATCTCCACAAGGATCCAAATTTCGGGAATAAACATCGATGCGTCCCCTCTTTGCTTTTTGGTTTTTCCTCTCTTTGCTCTCTAGTTTCATTTGCTTTTGGATTTGAGCTATTGTGTGGTTGAAGTAGCACCTTCCAGTGTTATTGCATCTTTGTGTGTTGTGGATTGCCATCTGGTGCATGTTGGACTTCGAAATTGTGAGGCGTGCTATAGATTTAGCTAACTCTGTTTGCAGGCTACCCTAACGCCCCAGACGGAAGGAGTTCAGGTTGGTCCCGATCTGCAGACAAAAGGACGTCTCTGCCATGTGGGGCTAACCAGGGAGTTCACGTAGGAAGGGTAGGCAGTACCTATGTCGGCGGCTCTAGACCAAGCCGCGGACATAAGACATGCTATGTCGGCGGCCTATTTCTCAGTCGATGACACAGACCCTCCCCTCCGCCACTGGTGCCCGGGCTTTTCTGTGTCACGCACGGCTCAATCCGAGGCATTGCAAATATGCAATGTAAGGTTGAAGAGTATGCACAACCCATCACAAATCATTCCACGAGGTTGTATACCCTTGCGTTAAACTTCCGGTACAAGTTACTTTGTAACTTAGATGTTGTATTAGCTTCGTATAGGCTAGGCATGTAGAAGTTATAAATTGAAATAGCAACGAAGGGCATCACAACCCGTGTTGTGATGGGTTTTGCATGCCCCACAATCATAGATTGCACATAGCAATGTCTCGGATTGAGCCGAGGCAAGGCCGAAAAGGGACTGGTGTCCATGGGTGTCTATGTTGGCGGCTCTGTCCTAGGTCACCGACACAAGCCAGACTATGTCAATGGCCTAACGCTATGCCGACGACATAGACCCCCTCCCCCCAAAGTCGTCGGTGCCTCAACCCTTTTTGTGCCACCCACGGCTCGATCCAAGGCATTTCCATGTGCAATCTAAAGTTTTAGAACATGCACAACCCAGCACAAGTCATTCCACGGGGTTGCATCCCTATGCATTGCACTTTCGGTAGAAAGTTTTTGGAAACAAAGAAGATAACGTTGGACCCGTCTGATGCGACCAAAATGGCTGTGATCGGGACAGAGCTCGACGAAAATTAGGAAGACGCGCTCATCTCCTTCCTCCGGGAAAACCAGGGCGTGTTCGCTTGAAAACCTTCGGACATGCCCGGTGTCCCGAGGGAGGTAATCGAGCACTCTTTGCACGTTGATGACAAGGTCAATCCGATCAAATAACGATTACGAAGATTCATGCCGGACCGGAAGGAAGCCATTAGGGAAGAGATTACCAAATTATTAGCAGCACGGTTCATCAAGGATGTATATCATCTTGAGTGGTAAGCAAATTCGGTCGTCGTGCAGAAGAAAAATACATGGCTTCGTGCATATTCGGTCGATCCCCATATTCTGGGGGTCGTACAGGGAAGTTTCGTCCGGCAGAGGGCCCTCACTTTTGCTTCCTCGTGTCTCAGCGTCGATTCAGAACATGGCGCATGTGCATCGATTACACCGACCTCAACAAGGCTTGTCCAAAGGATCATTTCGGGCTCCCCTGCATCGATCAAGTGGTGGATTCCACCGCTGGGTGCGTGCTCTTAAGTTTTTTGGACGCTTACTCACGCTATCATCAGATCATCCTGAAGAAGGACAACTGCATCAAGACACTGTTCATCACGCCCTTTGGTGCATTCTGCTATGTCACAATGTCGTTCGGGCTGAAAAACGTTGGAGCTACTTATCAGGGCACTATACATCGGTGTTTTCACACTCAGCTCGGCCGCAACGTGGAGTCTTATGTCAACGATGTCGTTGTGAAGACTCGTGCAAAACCCGATCTCATCACGGACTTGGCCAAGACATTTGAGAGGCTAAGGGCATATCGGATGAAGCTCAATCCCGAGAAGTGCATTTTCAGGGTCCCATCTAGAAAATTGCTCGGCTTCATCGTATCTTATCGGGGCATTGAGGCTAATCCGAAGAAAATTAGCGCAATAATGAAGATGAAGCCCCAACCAGTCAGAAAGATGTGCAAAAACTCACTGGATGCATCGTGGCACTTAGCCGATTCGTTTCTCGATTCGGGGAACGCGGCATGCCTTTCTTTAAGCTTCTTCGCCGACAAGACGGTTTTCAGTGAACCACGAAAGCACAAGAAGCTTTCGAAGACTTTAAAATGTTCGTCACTATATCACCGATGATGGTCCCTCCCATACCCCAAGAGCATCTCCTACTTTACATCGGTGCCACAACTCATGTAGCCAGCTGTCGGCACCCGATTTACAATATCGGATTCCACCTGCGTAAACACGTACTAGTCCCAAGGATCATGGCTAGTACACACAGATATACAGAAACGGAACAGTGCCAACGATATTATTACAAGAGGGAACATAGTCCGGTACAAACAACATACACAACGGCTCGCAGGCCGCAAAACAGAGTACACAACGATACAAGCCTAATACAACATCTAAAATTTTATTCATCCCACAGGCACGACGGCTGTAGGAATGCGATACAAAAATTCACAAGTTGTTAAATTTTTTTTTTACTTTAGAGAATAAAATTTCAAAATATTATTTTAGAAATTTTTACCCTTTTTTCAAAATTAAAAAATTTTGAAATTATATTTTTTATTTCAAATTGTTTTTCAAGAACATAAATGAATAAAATTACAAGCCACCAGAGTTTTGCATGATGAGCATTGAGAAATCTGTGAAGCCCGATTTCGCCTATTGACGACAAAGAATAAAGGACTGAAGTTGAAGGGTCTTGGTGCGATCTCGGTGAGGTAAAGGGTTAAAAGAGACACCGGCTCAATTGTAATCGAGCCATCAAACAGAGAATAAGGGTCTCCACAAGGATCCAAATTTCGGGAATAAACATTGATTTGTCTCCTCTTTGCTTTGTTTTTCCTCTCTTTGCTCTCTAGTTTCATTTGCTTTTGGATTTGAGCTATTGTGTGGTTGAAGTAGCACCTTCCAGTGTTATTGCATCTTTGTGTGTTGTGGATTGCCATCTGGTGCATGTTGGACTTTGAAATTGTGAGGCGTGCTATAGATTTAGCTAATTCTGTTTGCAGGTTTCCCTAACGCCCCATACGGAAGGAGTTCAGGTTGGTCCCGATCTACAAACAAAAGGACGTCTCTGCCATGTGGGGCTAACCAGGGAATTCACGTAGGAAGGGTAGGCAGTATCTATGTCGGCGGCTCTAAACCAAGACGCCGACATAAGACATGCTATGTCGGCGGCCTATTTCTCAGTCGATGACACAGACCCTCCCCCCGCCACCGGTGTCCGGGCTTTTTTGTGCCACGCACGGCCCAATCCGAGGCATTGCCAATATGCAATGTAAGGTTGAAGAGCATGCACAACCCATCACAAATCATTCCACGAGGTTGTATACCCTTGCGTTAAACTTCCGGTACAAGTTACTTTGTAACTTAGATGTTGTATTAGCTTCGTATAGGCTAGGCATGTAGAAGTTATAAATTGAAATAGCAACGAAGGGCATCACAACCCCGTGCAATGACTTGTGATGGGTTTTACATGCCCTACAATCATAGATTGCACATAACAATGTCTTGGATCGAGCCGAGCCAAGGCCGGAAAGGGACTGGTGTCCATGGGGGTCTATGTTGGCGGCTTTGTCCTAGGCCACCGACACAAGCCAGACTATGTCATCGGACTAACGCTATGCCGACGACATCCCCCTAAAGTCGTCAGTGCCTCAACCCTTTTTGTGCTACCCATGGCTCGATCCAAGGCATTTCCATGTGTAATCTAAAGTTTTAGGATATGCACAACCCAGCACAAGTCATTCGACGAGGTTGCATCCCTATACGTTGCACTTTCGGTAGAAAGCTTTTGGAGACAAAGAAGATAACATTGAATGATGCGACCAAAACGGCCGTGATCAGGACAGAGCTCGACGAAAAATAGGAAGATGCGCTCGTCGCCTTCCTCCGGGCAAACCAGCGCGTGTTCGCTTGGAAACCTTCGGACATGCCCGGTGTCCCGAGGGAGGTAATCGAGCACTCTTTGCACGTTGATGACAAGGTCAAGCCGATCAAATAACGATTGCGAAGATTCGCGCCGGACTGGAAGGAAGCCATCAGGGAAGAGATTACCAAATTATTGGCAGCACGGTTCATCAAGGAGGTATACCATCTTGAGTGGTTAGCGAATTTGGTTGTCGTGTAGAAGAAAAATAAAACATGATGCATGTGCGTCGATTACACCGACCTCAACAAGGCTTGTCCAAAGGATCCTTCCGGGCTCCCCAGCATCGATCAAGTGGTGGATTCCACCGCTGGGTGCGTGCTCTTAAGTTTCTTGGACGCTAACTCAGGCTATCATCAGATCAGCCTGAAGAAGTAAAACTGCATCAAGACACCGTTGATCATGCCTTTTGGTGCATTCTGCTATATCACAATGCTGTTCGGGCTGAAAAACGTTGGAGCTACTTATCAGGGCACTATACAGCGGTGTTTTCACACTCAGCTCGGCCGCAACGTGGAGGCTTATTTAAACGATGTCGTTGTGAAGACTCGCGCCAAACCCGATCTCATCGCGGACTTGGCCAAGACGTTTGAGAGCCTAAGGGCATATCGGATGAAACTCAATCCCGAGAAGTGCATTTTCGGGGTCCCATCTTGAAAATTGCTCGGCTTCATCGTATCTCATCGGGGCATTGAGGCTCATCCGGAGAAAATTAGCGCAATAATGAAGATGAAGCCCCAACCAGTCAGAAGGAGTGCAAAAATTCACTGGATGCATCGTGACACTTAGCCGATTCGTTTCTCGACTCGGGGAACGCCGCATGCCTTTCTTTAAGCTTCTTCGCCGACAAGACGTTTTTCAGTGAACCACGAAAGCACAAGAAACCTTCGAAGAATTTAAAAGGTTCATCACTACATCGCCGGTGATGGTCCCTCCCATACCACAAGAGTTTCTCCTACTTTACATCGGTGCCACGACTCATGTAGTCAGTGGTTTATTGATTGTGGAGCGGGACGAGGAAGGTTCTTCTCAAAAGACCTAGCGCCTGGTCTACTTCATCAGCGAAGTATTGGGTGACTCCAAGATAACCCTCATGTTCAGAAGCTTTTGCACGCTGTGCTCATCACGTCACGAAAGCTCGAGCATTATTTTCAAAATCATGAGATTTTGGTGGTCATGTCCTTTCCGCCTGGGGATGTACTCCACAACCGGGAGGCCACCGGGAGCATTGCAAAGTGGGCCGTCGAGCATGAAGCCTTTGCGATAAAGTTCAGGCATCGGCTGGCCATTAAATCTCAAGCACTTGCTTATTTTATTGTGGAGTGGACGACACCGTTTTTTTTCTTAAATCTTGCATTCGAGTTTTGTGTAAAATATATGCTTGTTTGACTTGCTACTCAGCCGTATAAGACTAAGTAGTAAGTCGGGGGCTACACTAAATAGTGTGCGGCTTCGCCGCATCCTATCTTATTAATAAAGTTGCTTTCTCGCCACATACGATTGTCGAATTTGAATATCATGAATTCTGAGTAGTGGCGCCTTGATTTACAATGACAATGTTTAGTCACTCAGCATATGTTTGGAGGGAGAGCCAAGCGACAATTCCTAGCATTCGGGGGCTAGACCAGTCGAAAAATGGCGTTACACGAAAAGTATGATAACACAAATACTTGGATAAACCACATTAGTAGTATAGGGGATCAACAATTTCATACATTGCAAAACTGCTTTGACAAAGAGGTAATATCTACATATCTAAATTGCCTACTAAAGTGGTGGAAGTGTCCTTAACTTCCTACATGAGAGCAGAGGCTTCTTCTTCGGAGCAGGTGAAGCCCTTCCTTATGGCATCGAGGTCAAAGTTGAGATAGTGCGACTTCGAAATAGCTAATGTTTAGCTCGTGCAGGTTGTCGCGGCTTCCCTCACAAAGGCCTTTAGTTGTGTGGGAGCGTTTTGAAGCCGAGTCATCACAATGTCTACGTCGGTAGGCAACTCTTCTTCAAGGTGGAGGAATTGGAGCATCGGAGCGGCCGCCCTCAGAGTTCTGTTGCATAGTTCGTTGGTGGACTTCACCTTCTCATCAAAGAATTCTAATTGTGCCTTGGTCTTTATTTGATAAGCTGCAAATCAGTCGGCCAGGATGATACGACGAGGATGTTAAAAGAACCGGGCCAGAGAGAGCTTGAGAATTTACCCTTCAGCTCTTGAGCCGACTTCTCGGCTTGAGTGTTGGCCAGGAAATCTTCTACTTCCATAGCCTTTTGCTTCGATTCTAGAACTTTCTAGTTGTCCTCCAGAGCTTTGCACATTTCATGAAGGGAAGCTAGAACTTCGTCGCGGCTTAAAAAGGGAGATTGATTATAAGATGTTCTCAAGACTAGCGATGAGCTTGACACCACTCGGATGGGTTCTTACTTCGGATGGCTTCCATGTGGCGGAGACGCAGTTCAGTGACTTCCCTGTGAAGCTCCTCGATCTCGCCACGATATTGTGATTTTTGCGCGTAAAGCGCATTGTCAAACTCGTCTCTGGATTTTAATTGCGTGATGACTTTCTGGAGACTTTGGGTTTTTTTTTGTGTCGAACGCTTGCTCATGCACTGTGCGGAGGCAAAGGAAATGATTAGATGCATTTTAATTATGAAAAAATTCAAGATGTGAAGATGGTTCACCTCAAGCACTTTGGAGCTGAACTTTGCCATGTTTAGCAGTATTTCCCACTCTTCTGCCTCCTGGGTGTCATCTACCTCGTAACCTTCCATCTCCTTCCTCCATTTTACACGAAGAGGAGTGGAGGCGGTGGCGGCAGGGCGAGGAACTTCCTTGATTTCTGGCTTTGAGCTCCCTGGAGCTAGGGCTGGGATAACGGGGGGGCAATGGTGGCTTGGAGCTTGCTCAGCGGGGCAGCGCCAGACTTTGGATTTTGGCGGCGTCGGTGCACAAGCAGTGTGTTATCCTCTTCTTCGTCCTCTTTTTGGCTGGAGGAGCATCAGCTGAGTCCTCTGCAGGACGCTTAAGCAGTGCTTCCTTATGGTTGGGGGCTTCGGGGACTGGATAGACTAAGAATAATTTGACACGATCCTGCAAAGGGTTAAAACCAGGTCGATCATGGCGGAATCTTTTGATATCAGTTGGAATTGAAAGAAAGAAAATTTTTTTTCTTACCACTGGAGCTGGTTCGACAAACGATATGGACTCAGGCAGTCAGCGTTATTGATAAGCATGCCCAGGGCGAAGAGGTCTGTCAATCGGTCGGTTAGGGATTTCTGGGAGATCTTGTCTTGGCTTTCCCGAGTGGTGTCTTTAGACCCCGAATATTCAAATACGAGATGCACTCTCTCCTTCATGGGTTGGATACGGCGGAAACAGTAGTTTATGACTACACCGATGCCGGTCAGTCCCTTAGCTTTCAAATCCCCAAGGAGGGGAAGCAGTTCTCTAACTCAGCTGTTTTCGCTCTCGGCGAGAGGGGAGGACCAAGTGAGGACGGAAGGGCAATTTCCCCATGAGCGATGGAAGAACTGGCGGAAGATTGACGCAATAAACCATTTGGCGTGCCAGCCCTTGTTCGAAGTTTTCACGGGGAGGTCAAAATAAAACTCCTTTGCCCCTTCCTGCAGCTAGAAGCCAGCACCTCCCACGGCTCTGGGGCTTTTTTGCTCGGGATTGGTTTGAGGAGGAAAACAGACCGAAAAAGATCAAAGTGGGGTGCAATCCCAAGATATGCCTCACAAACATGAACAAAAACGGGGATTTCAAAAATGGAGTTGGGATTGAGATGAGTCAACTCAATCCCATAGAAATGCAGAAGCCGCCTAAAGAAGGAGGAGTAGGGGAGGCCAAGGCCACGGAGAAAAGAGGACTCGAAGACCACCACCTCGTCAGATCGAGGGGTTGGGGAGGACTCACCGGCTACGGCGCGCCACAAAATCAGCTCCTCCAAAAGGGAGCACGCTGGCCGACACGAGCCTCTGTAGCCATCGGTCCGTGGTGATGGATTTCATCCATTCCTTGGAGCTCTTGATCGGCTTTGTGGCGGAGGGAGATGGTGGAGCCATGGCAAGATCGGGATCGATGGCGGTAGAATATGTGATGAAAGGAAACCCTAGCGGCGGAGTTCGTTGGAGTGAATGAAACTGTTAGCGTGAGAAATGGGTGGGGTCGAGCGGTTCGCTCCCTTGTCCTCAAATTTAAAGGGCCACGGAGCGCGTTTTGGGCTTGGCCTTATTTGATACTGAAATGCGGCTATTTTGGCAGAAGCTAAATCAAACCACTCGAGTTTGCCGAGTGTTGTCTGTGAAGAGGAACGATGAAGTGCTGAGTGGGGACTGGAGGTCTGGATAGGCCCAATAGGTCGGAATGCGAGAAAATCATTCGGGATTCAACAACAGTACAAAGATGAAAGAGAGAGCTGCTCAGATTGCCAAAAGAATTTCATTAATTAATGACTCTTAGGCCAGGTTGCAGAAGGTACTTTGCAGCGCAGCACAGTGAACTAAGGCTCGTCGCTGGCTTGCAAAGAATTAAAAGAAAAAAGAGAAAGGAAAAGGAGCAGATCATTTTCCCTGGCGAGGCGGAAGAGGCGACCAATGCTGTTACTGGGGACATTTTCTTTGTCCTCCAGCAGTAGAGGCAACCCTAGAACCATCTGTCCACTAGTATGGAGGAGACTAGTGTGTCCTTCAGTTGCATCCGCACTAAGTATAGTTGTGGAAACCCACGAATGAGGACCCTAATGGACTCCTCGGCACAGATTTCCGCGGCGGCCTCACGCCACTGCCTCCAGAGGTCTTCCATGAGGGCGTGGGCGGCGGCATTGGCGGCGACTTGCTTGGCCGCACCAATGGCCCACTGATCAAGGTCTTCGCCTTGGCCTTCCATGGTGGGAGAAGAAGAAGAGGCTAAGTGTGTCGCGAAAAGGAAGAACTGCTTGAAAACTAGATACGGCGCTATGCGTTGTATCTAGGTTTTTATATACACAAGGAGTACGAAGAGGCGCGCCTCGCGACCCGTTCTGAACACAGTAAAGCCATCATGACGATGGGACGGAAGTGGGTGCGGATGCATTTCCTGGCGGCGGCATGCGACGCTTCGACTGGGCGGAAAAGGCGCGAAGACTCTTCGCATTTCCCCTAAGTGGGCTTGGGCTCAATTTAATTAAGCAAAGGGCAACCCCCTTAATAGGCTTTCTCGACAATATGTCACAAATAGTGGCTGTACATTGTTGACATCGAGCCTAATTCAGCCTCAGTACATCCTTTAGGGCATATGACCAGAAGCACCACCTATTAAAAATATTTTATGGCATACCACATGTTGGGTCACTAGCCAACTTTGCATGTTCAAGGTTGGCTGTTGATGAAATTTGGATACTGTTTTGGAGGTATGCCTTTCATAGGTCACCAATTGTATACCGCAGCTCGGATACAAGTACCTCTCGACCAAACTTTATCCAGTCGGTACGCCCTTAAGTGGGTCGCTAGCTGATCCCTTCTCCGGTTGGGATAGGTACCACTTGGCTAAAAATGCGCCCCATGTGGGGTTGAGTGCTGATTCCTGAAAGTCAGGGTCAGGCGTTTGATGCTGTACATGTTTTAAACACACAAAATGCAGTACGCTGCAGGACGGGAACTGTGATTGCGTAGCTTAAGACACGCTGCATGATGGGCCGATCGCTATTTTCACAAAGTGAGAATGGGTGCCGAGTAACTAAATTGATGAACTACATCACTTAAAGCAGAGGAGCGTGCCTCATGAAATAGGCCGATTGATGGAATCTTGGCGTCGTCGAGTCGGGCGTTGCTCTCAAAATTCTAATTTAAAGATCTCTTGAGTTCTTTACAATATCTTTCAGATTACAAGAACGATCAGACGAATCAGTCGGCGAGGCATCTGACTCGATTGCAAAGCACTCATGGGCTACTGTGGACTACATGGGCCTCGGGTATCCTCACGGAGGGCCCATGAGGTAGCAAACGGGGGTGACCCAGGCAGGCTGGGTGAGATGATAACCACTCGGACTGCATGTAACTTGGGCGTCAAGGATAGTCTTGAGGATAGAGTTTGATTCCGTTGGATTAGAAGATCCATACTTGTAAACACCGATGCGTATACGTGCCGGACTCCCTAGAGATCATACCATGTAATCTTATCCCCCATGCACTATATAAAAGGGACGGGTAAGGGCCGTAGAGGCATACAGGCTTCCTTGATCATCAGATCATCCTCATAATTCCAGAACACAGGATTAGGCTCTTACCTCTGCCGTGAGGGCCTGAACCTGGATAATCTTTGTCCTGTGTTACCATCGAGCTTGAGATCTAGCGCACAACCCCAATTAAATCTATTGCCGACTATAACCCCTGGTCAACCACTCGTCGACACACATATTTGTTGAAATCCTTATCTTAAATGATGTAGGAGACGAGGTCCATCTTTTTCTCTAGGTTCGCCCAAAGCAGGTATAGAATTGCTTTTTTTTTAAGAATATGGGTCAGATCATGTAATGTTGGTTGAGATGCCGGGTGCGTGGATGTTGTCGGTCAAGCGTGCTTTGCGATATCCATTTAATTTCACTACCGTGTTCGCTTTTATGATATAGCTACGCTAGAACAAACAGCGTGTGAACTATATTTTTTCCTATTATTAACAAGTTGTGTGTCATTCATCCGGTGTCTCCTGCCTAGAAAAATATTGATGTAGAAAATTGCATGGTTTTGTTGCACAGTTTGTTTTGAAAATAAAAGATGTGTTGTTGTTGTCGACGGTTGGGATATCGGTCCCAAGTCAACTAAGGTTCTTGAGAAAGGGAGATAGAAAACCTGCCGAGCAAGGCAAACAGCAATCAACGAGCAACAGGGAGACACAGGGTTTTTATCCTTGTTTAGGCCTCTCCGAGGGAGATAATAGCCCTACGTCCAGTCCTTCTTTATATGAGAAAGGATTACAATGAGGAACTCGGTGAGACGAACATGTCTCGACGAGATTATGGGTGTACAGGATGAAGTATGCGATCTACTCAAGCCTGATGTCGTGGACCTGCCCTCTACACACCGTAGGGGCTCGGTTTATATAGTGTTAAACAACCGACCTACCGAGGGATAATCGGGCCAGGCTAACTACGAGACCGTAACGAACTCATATTCATGCCAAATACATCCCGAGGTGGATAAGGTATACTCCAATTCTTGGGGATCACGACGTCTGCTCCAATCCGGGAAACCAACGTCCGGGTCTTGACGTAGCCGTGTAGAACTCTTGCTCGAGTCGGACTCGAACATGAATCCTAGGCCGTTACGCACCGTGCCAGCCAAGAAGCTGTTCGGCAGGATGCACATGGGCCTGATATAACCCTCTAGGGAGCAAGGCCCTAGGAGGCTGTTCGACTAGACCGTCAGGGAGTGGGCCATGGCAATGGGCCGTAATTCTATCCCCGACAGCTAGCCCCCGAGACTCAAGTGGAAGGACTCACTAGAGTGGGGTCTTCCTCTTGAGACTCCAAGTCACAAAGAGGGTAATTTTTCTGCTATAAAGACGTATAACAGACGACCGAACAGGCTATGGTTCAGCCGAACAAGACTTGTTCGGGACCGAACAAACCCGATCAGTACCGAGCAACTGTCCAAGCAGAGCACCCAACCCTCAATGCAGATACTGGAAAAAGTAACCGTTGGCAGATCTCAACGGTAACTTTCGCTGCGCAGCCAGAACGGGCAACCGTTTTTACTTGATCGTTGCAGTAAAAAACTAGCCGTTTTGTGGCAAAAAACCATTGCAGAGCTGTTCGTCTGGGGCAATAAAAAGCACCAAGCCCGCGGCTTACCACTTCCGCTCTCGCGCGCCTTTCCCTTCCCAAGCCCTTTTCCAATCGCGCAAGCGTCAAACAGCCACAGCCCACCTCCAAACCTGTTCGTCCACCCTGGGGATTGCTATGGCCAAGTTCTCGGGCACTAGCATGACCGAGGAAAACTTGAAGATCCTAGAGGCAGAGGGGCACATCGACGCCGGCAGCTGGAGGCTGCCCGAGGAGGAGGAAACACCAAAGCTGCTCTAGGACGAATTCGTCAACTTCGAGCAGTTCGCCATGTTTGGGCTGAGGTCTCCCGAAAGCGATTTCGTGGAAGCCTTCCTGAACATCAGCGCGTTGGAGGTTGCAAATCTTAACCCCAACTCGTTCCTCTAGATGGCGGTCTTCGCACACCTGTGCGAGGGCTACCTAGGAGTTGATCCATCGGTGGGGCTGTTCCTTCACTACTACACAGTGACGTGGAGTAGCTCCGCCGCTTCCGGGCTTGTCCACCACTGCTCGGCTCAATGGGGCCGTGGTGGATGAGGTGGTTCTACACCAAGAGGAGCTACGAAAGCAAGCTCGTCTTCGCCGGGCAGGCGCCGGCGAAGGGAACACAGATGCCGTGGCCGGAGCCGACCGGCGAGGAGTGGTATCTCACCCGGAAGATCGCCTCTCTCGTGGGCCTCGGGCTCACGGGCAGAGAGATTATCCGGGACTTCGTGGCGAACAGGATCTGTCCGCTGCGGAAGAGATCTTACCCTTTCTACAAGATAGTAGATTGGGAAAACATCACCAGGGAAAGCTCGGGTAAGTTCCTCAAACACTCACCCTTTCTTGGTGATTCATCCGAACAGGAACTGACGACTTCTTCTGTTCGAGTAGTGAAGCCGACCGACGCAAGGGTAACCGAGCAGGTCGACGCCGTGCTGAAGGCTGCCAGGAAGGACAGTGAGGTCACCGGCGTGGTGACCTACACATGCCCAAGAAACGTGCTCGTCCGCTCACTAGAGGTTACTTTCGAAGAACTCCCTCTGAGTTGCTAGATTTACACAATTATGGCATGCTAACATTTGCCTCTATATATGCAGGACGAGTAGCTTATCATCGGCGGGGTCGTTGATGAGATCTCAGGATCCGACAAGGAGGAAGCGAGGAAGGGCAAGGCTAAAGTGGCCGTGAAGCCCAAGGTGGCAGCTGAGCCGACGTGGAGCTCGCCGCACCAGGGCGGCCGCCAACCGCCTCCGAAGCCCTCTGTGGCGACGGAGCGCGCTGAGCAGGCCAAGCATAAGCGCGGCCAGCCAAGCGGGAAACGCCCAAGTCCCTCCCTCCTCACCGAGCAAAGCGACGAGGAGGTACGAAACATGATCTTATGGCTTAAGCGCTATGCACGGGCTTACCCGGGCCATATGGAACGGCTGCAACAGATCACCGAACAGAGGAGGCTCGAGGAGGAAGTCGCGCGCAAGGAGGCGCTCCTTGCATTGCGCAGAAAGAGTGCTCAACTCAGCAGAGAGCTGAGTTTGTCGCCAAGAGTGCCCGGTGGCCAAGGCGAGCAAGGAGCCGAGGACCCGCCGAGCAAGAGGCGCAAGTTCCATCACGGAGCAAAGAAGAAGGTCAAGCCTCCCGCGGCAGGTAAATAATGGCAAGACTCTCACCCTTACATTCGACCAAACCGCACAGGACTTAACGCGTTTCTTTCATCAGCTGCCGAGGAGGTGATCGCCAGCGACAACATGGACGCGGCGATCGAGCGGTCCTTGCTGCCCGAGCACCTACATGGTGCATCGCGGACAGTGAGGCTGGCCGCCCTCAAGGACAAGCTGGCAGCGTGGAGCGTGCTTTCGCCCGGCTCTAGCGACCAGATCGACGCGCTGAAGGGCGCGGTGGATCGGCTGGAAGCCGAAGAAGCGGGGCACGACGCCACTAAGAGCGGGGCAAAAGTGTTGGCTCTGCCAGCTGCCCAAGGCGGGACCGAACAGACGGTCCTGCCGGGTACTTCGTCGTAGGGGCAGCTCATCCCTGTGGCGATGGCAACCTCTGGCGAGCAGGGCGAGAAGCCTGTCGCCAGGGAACAAGGAGACGATCGCGAGCAGGGAGCACAAGTTGCCCTGCCCGTGATCCCACCGACATCACCGAGCAGAGCGCGCCAGCCTTGCCCGAGGTTACTCGGGCGGATGAAGAAGAGGAGGAGCAGGAGCCCGAAGGCGACAAGGACGCCGCCGCCAACCCTCCTAGGACCGAAGTTAGCAGGGGGAGGAAGCAAGCCCCTAGGTGGGTGCGCTCTGGCAAGGAGAAGGCGTAGCATAAGGAGCATCGTGCTGCGGCCGCCCCGAGCAGCCGGGGATTCGGAACCCACGGCCTCAGAGAGCGCCTTCGCCAAAACTTGAAGAACAGGCTTCAAGAGGTAAACCCCAAACCAGAACTTGTAAATTTGAGTTACCAGCAAATGGATGTGACAGATTGGTTCTTCTCTCGCTCAGGTCTTGCGGGGCACTATGGAAGACTTCGAAGAGGGCGTCGGCGTCGAGCGCAGCGCCATTCTGGGAGCCTTCCAGAAGTACCGGGCGAAGGAGCTCGAGGGGGAGCGCCTCGCCCCGGCCAAAAGCCGGAGCCGACTGAAGGCGAAGGTGAAAAAGCTTAAGGCCCGACTGACCGAGGAGAGGCAGTCCTCCGGGGCTCTTCGGGAAGAGGCCGAGGAGCTTCGCGCACTGGCCGCGGGGGCGAGCGTCGCGGAAGGAAGGGTCAAGGAGCTGGCCGAGCAGCTCAAGACCGCCGAGCAGCGCCTGAGTCAGAACGAGAGTCTGATCGAGCAGCTGCGGGCCAAGACCGAAGAAGTCAAAGCCCTTCGTGCAGAGGCCAAGGAGCAGGCCAAGCACATGACAGTTAGCAAGGAGGAAGTCGAGCGCCTCCGAGCTGAAGTGAAGGAAGGGATCAAAGCCCAAAGAGAAGCCCTGCGCCTTAGGTTAGAAATTGAAGAGCTGAGGGAGCAGCTTGCTTCGAAGTTGTGGCAGTAGGGTTGTACTCGAAAAGGCCTTGTTTTCCTGTAAACTTTTGTTAATGTGAATAAATACATACCTTTTCCTGCAAAAAAGAGCAGCAAAAAGATAAGAATGAACGGGAAACTAAGAGCAAGGCAAGACAGCGATAGAGAGTTTCTGAAAAACGGTAGAACGCCAGCCTAACTCCCAGCCCCGTTGTGCGTCTGTTCGAAAACCTGAGTTTGCGAACTCGAACAGGTGCACAAGCAGAAGAGCGACACCCTAGCCCCGGTACGGACGATGCTTGAAGACCTAAATTTTCGAATTCAAGTACGTGTGTAGAGAGTTAGAGCGACACCCACATCCTGATCGACTCGTTCCGTTAATGCTCGTTAACGTATTTTAGGCGATTCATAGAGTAACCGAACAAGGAAAGTGACCCTGCCGCGGGGGCTTACAAGAGCAGGCTTTGCCGAGTGGTTGTGTCGAGCGCGGTAAGTGCCTCTGCCGCGGGGGGCATACGAGAGCAGACTTAGCCGCAAGGCGAAAAGCCGTGTTACGCAACTCTGAGTTTAGGAACTTGCTGAAACTAGATGCGGGCAGGGAAAATTTGAAGATCACGGAGCTAAGTGTTGGCAAGACCAGGCAGCCATCAAGCGTTACCAGAGGGAAAGTAGTCTGAGAATACAAGATGTGAAAAGGGTCGCAGGGGGCCACGAGCATTCACTATTGATTGGATTGAACTTTACATGGCAGCCCGAGAGACTTGGACGAACAGAGGCGCGAAGTTTGACAAAAAGCACAAAGCTAGGAAAACAAACGAAAGTCCTACACAGAGAACTTACGAAGTTGGTCGATGTTCCAAGTGCTGGTCAGCCCTCTCCCGTCCTCCATTGCCAGGCGAACAGCCCCGGGCGAGCAGTAGAAACGACCGTGAACGAGCCCTCCCATCGGGGAGTTAACTTGTTGACATTGGACAGGTTCTGGACGCGGCGCAGAGAGAGGTCACCCACCTTCAAAGCCCTTTATCGAACTGATTTGGCAGCGTGCCAGCGAAGATCTTGCTGGTAGCGCGCCATTCTGACTTTTGCCCGTTCGCGTGTGCCTTCGAAGAGGTAGAGTTCGAGTAAGTGCTCTTGCTCTGTGTCAACCAAGTTGACCGAGCTCGTGCGAGGTGAGACGAGTACCACTTCGGCGGACAAGATGGCTTCTGCACCGTACACCCGTTGGAATGGAGTTTCCCCGGTTGCCCGGCTGGCCGTGGTGCGAACGGCCCAGAGGACGGAAGGAACTTCGTTGACCTAGGCTTTGTTGTGCTCGCTCAGTGCAGCGAACACAAGTCGTTTGATACACTGGACTATATGTCCGTTAGCTCGCTCGACTGCTCCATTGCTCTGTGGATGTGCCACGGAGGCGAGCAGACCTTGGTGCCCAGCTGTTCGTAGTATTCCTGGAATAGCTCGTTTCTAAACTAGGGACCGTTATCAGTGATCAGCTTGTGGGGAATCCCGAAGCGCGTGATCACGTTGCTCTTAAAGAAGCGCATAGCCGTTTTGGCGTAAAGAGATGACACAGGCTCGGCCTCAATCCACTTTGATTAATCATTTTTGCAACGTGGGCCGTTGGAAACGGACTGGCAGCTTACGTACTCCCTCCGTTCCAAATTATAGGTCGTTTGACTTTTTTGACACGTATTTTGACCACTCGTCTTATTCAAATAATTAGTGAAAATATGAAAAAACTCAAGTCATTATTAAAGTACCTTTCATGATAGACTAAATCATAACAAAAATAAATTATAATTATAAATTTTTTTGAATAAGACGAATGGTCAAAGTACGTGTCAAAAAAGTCAAACGACTTATAATTTCGAACGGAGGGAGTATACAAATTCCACGTAGCACTTATGATTTAAAACCTCACCTTATAAAGTTCACCTGCTAATTTTGAGTACATACGATTGCTTATTTATTTGGAATTTTCTGGATCTTATAGAGGGGGAATGTTC
The DNA here is from genome assembly GCA_005191435.1 of Raddia distichophylla. Taxonomy (NCBI): domain Eukaryota; kingdom Viridiplantae; phylum Streptophyta; class Magnoliopsida; order Poales; family Poaceae; genus Raddia; species Raddia distichophylla. The sequence goes on along the minus strand of SPJY01032216.1, from coordinate 391,079 downwards.
GGGGGCCGCAAGTGCAAGTGAGGACGTGCTCGGGGATCAATCAGCTGTAGTTCAAGGCAAGTTATCTAGATCCCGTGGGTGTCACATCCCCAACATGTCGTTACCCATATTTAAAATGTTTGCTAGAACTTTACTGTTGCATATATATAGTTGTGTTACGTATATTCGGATAGTTCTAGGCATGTACTTGATATACGTTAACGATCCCATTATATGATAGTGCTTGATTATCATGTTAAAACCGTACCTTGTAGCCATTTGTAATACATCTTGCTTAAAGCCATTCCTTTGATTATAGAAGGGCAGTTGATTAGTTGCTTGGGAATTGGGACACAGTAATCATCAATATTCAAAACTATTATCAAGGCTTGGATTAGTCATTTGGTATTCAAAATTAAACAACTAAAATCTAAGTGGCGTGTGTAGACTCAGGGTGATGTGATAGGTAGCGTGGAGTCGTGGATCCCTGCTACAACGAGACATGTGGTGAAGGATGCAAAGATTTGCACCGTGGGTATTTGTGTATGTGGTGTATACCTGCCTCGACAACAGGGGTGACTATGACTTGTGAGGATTCCAAAACCGGTAGACCACTCCTGTTGGGCGACTTGCGGGGTGTGGCGTATTGCCATTGGGTGCGTACATATGCCTTGACAATAAGGGTGGCTATGACGTGAGGATTCCAAGGACGATGAGCACTCTTATTGGTCGACGTGTGTGTGGGACGGCAGTGAAGGAAGCACTCGTGTGTAGTGATAGCCCTGAGTCCCCCTAAGGACCGACTCTTTGTGACTATTTCGCCCTCGCCTTACAGTACAGCCCTGGATGCGGATAATGGTAACGCCCTAGTTTGCTGCTCGAAGAAACTAGTTTGGGTTCGTCTTTCTACATAAGGGGTGATTCACGTCTCGTGAGGTGATTCCGATATCGATGGGTCACTCTGAGTGTGGGGGTCAAGTTAGTGGATCCCAGTAGTGGCTTTGTTCTATTCACCAGTTTACTGGAAATACGGTTCCAGGGGTAAAGTGTACACACTGAAGAGTTTAGTTAAACTGTCATGACAGCTGTGCTCACGGTCATGAGCGGCAAGGAGGATCTCACAATGGTAGTCCCATTGTGTTTTTAACTAAAAAGGCTGTTTAGAAATTGATGTGGTCTTGTGATACCCGAGTGGTGAAACTCGTTGTGGTTCTAGGCATTTTGAGCGGTGAGGCTCGTGGCTTGAAATATAATCTGGATTAGATGAGCCCCATGGGTTAATAAGCTACGAATCCATTTTGTTCTAAATTTTGACAACAGATGAATTAGGAATTTATGCTGGGCAAAAATAACCACCCCATCTTCTTGTTCTTGCATTACTTTTTAAGGAGGTAACTTGTTAAGTATTCGCGTACTTACCCCGCATTTCACGCGGGCTGTTCATTCCAACGAACAGGTGGAGATGACTCTGACCGGGATTATTTCGAGGAGCACTTCGATGAGTAGCCGGGCTATCTAAGTGTTTCCTCAATAGTCAGACGCCTATGGCTTTTGGCTGGAGTCTTTCTCGTTTATTTTCGCTGCTAAACCTTTAAATAATTTCCTGTGATGTAATATTACTAAACAGTCAATGTGGAAGCTACATTTACCTCTTGGTTTATGTTAAGGAAAAATGTGAACAAGCCTATGATCCTTGGGACTAGTTTGCATCCGATAAAGATGGAAGGGTCAGTGTTACATTGGTCCTTACAAGAGCGGAGGCTTCTTCTTCGGAGCAGGCGAAGCCCTTCCTTATGGCATCGAGGTCAAAGTTGAGATAGTGCGACTTCGAAATAGCTAATGTTTAGCTCGTGCAGGTTGTCGCGGCTTCCCTCACAAAGGCCTTTAGTTGTGTGGGAGCGTTTTGAAGCCGAGCCATCACAACGTCTGCGTCGGCAGGCAACTCTTCTTCAGGGTGGAGGAATTGGAGCATCAGAGCGGCCGCCCTCAGAGTTCTGTTGCGTAGTTTGTTGGTGGACTTCACCTTCTCGTCAAAGAATTCGAATTGTGCCTTGGTATTTATTTGATAAGCTACAAATCAGTTGGCCAGGATGATGCGACGAGGATGTTAAAAGAACCGGGCCAGAGAGAGCTTGAGTTGGAGAATTTACCCTTCAGCTCTTGAGCCGACTTCTCAGCTTGAGTGTTGGCTAGGAAAACTTCTCCTTCCATAGCCTTTTGCTTCGATTCTAGAACTTTCTGGTTTTCCTTCAGAGCTTTGCACATTTCATGAAGGGAAGCTAGAACTTCGTCACGGCCTAAAAAGGGAGATTGATTATAAGATGTTCTCAACACTAGCGATGAGCTTGACACCACTCGGATGGGTTCGTACTTCGGATGGTGTTGGCTTCTTCCACGTGGCAGAGACGCAGTTCGGTGACTTCCCTGTGAAGCTTTTCGATCTCGCCACAATATTGTGATTTTTGCGCAGAAAGCGCATTGTCAAACTTGTCTCTGGATTTTAATTGCGTGATGATTTTCTGGAGACTTTGGGTTTTTTGTGTCGACCGTTTGCTCATGCGCTGTGCGGAGGCAAAGGAAATGATTAGATGCATTTTAATTATGAAAAAAATTCAAGATGTGAAGATGGTTCACCTCAAGCACTTTGGAGTTGACTTTGCCATGTTCTGCAGTATTTCCCACTTTGCCATGTTCTGCAGTATTTCCCACTCTTCTGCCTCCTGGGAATCATCTACCTCGTAGCCTTCGATCTCCTTCCTCCATTTTACACGAAGAGGAGGAGTGGAGGCGGTGGCAGCAGGGCGAGGAACTTCCTCGATTTCTGGCTCTGAGCTCCCTGGAGCTGGGGCTGGGATAGGAACCTTAGCCTTAGAGGACTGATGAGTGCCCTGGGATGGTGAAGTAGGCGGTGGGGCAGTTGCGTGTTGGGCCGACTCTCTAATTGGGGTTGGGTCAGCTCGAGAATTCGGTTGTGAAGGAGCAGTGGATGCAGTGGTTGGTACCTTAGCACTAAATTTGCCTTTGAAGATACCTGAAGTGGGTTTCCTGTGAGTAAATGAAGAAGTCAAGAACACAACTTTGTTAAGATAGCCGAAAGAAGAAGCTATGAGGGGAAACCTTTGTTTCTTTGTGAATTTGATGCCTACACTTTTCCGAGTGGGTTGTCCACTCGGATTGCACAAGAAGGTCCTCCTGGCCCTGATGCGGGCCTCTGGGCTAGCAATTGGAGGCGATGGGGGGCTTGGAGCTTGCACAGCGAGGGCAGCGCCAGACTTTGGATTTTGGCGGCGTCGGTGCAGGAGCGGTGTATTGTCCTCCTCTTCGTCCTCGTCTGATCTTTGAAGACGATTCCCTTGCCCTTTTTGGCTAGAGGAGCATCAACCGAGTCCTCTGCAGGACGCTTAAGTGGTGTTTCCTTATGGCTTGGGGCTTCGGGGACTGGATAGACTGAGAAGAATGAGACACGATCCTACAAAGAGTTAAAACCAGGTCAATCATGGCGGAATCTTTTGATATCAGTTGGAATTAAAGAAAGGAATTGTTTTTTCTTACTACCGGAGGCGGGTTCGACAAATGATATGGACTCGGGCAGTCAGTGTTATCAATAAGCATGCCCGGGACGAAGAGATCAGCCACTCAGTCGGTTAGGGATTTATGGGACATCTTGTCTTTGCTTTCCCAAGTGGTGTCTTTAGACCCCTAATATTCAAACCTAAGATGCACTGTCTCCTTCATGGGTTGGATACGGCGAAAACTGTAGTTTATGGCTACATTGATGCCGGTCAGCCCCTTAGCTTTTAAATCCCCAAGGACGGGAAGCAGTTCTCTAACTCGGCTGTTTTCGCTCTCGGGGAGAGGGGAGGACCAAGTGAGGACGGAAGGGCAATTTCCCCGTGAGCGACGGAAGAACTAGCGGAAGATTGGCGCAATAAAACCATTTGGCGTGCCAGCCCTTGTTCAAAGTTTTCATGGGGAGGTCAAAATAAAACTTCTTTGCCCCTTCCCGCAGCTGGAAGCCAGCGCCTCCCATGGCTCTGGGGCTGTTTTGCTCGGGATGGGTTTGAGGAGGAAAACAGACCGAAAAAGATCAAAGTGGTGCAATCCCAAGATACGCCTCACAAACTTGAACAAAAACAGGGATTTAAAAAATGGAGTTGGGATTGAGATGAGTCAACTCAATTCCATAGAAATGCAGAAGCCCCCTAAAGAAGGTGGAGCAGGGGAGGCCAAGGCCGCAGAGAAAAGAGGACTTGAAGACCACCACCTCGTTAGATCGAGGGCTGGGGGAGGACTCACCGGCTACGGCGCGCCACAAAATCGGTTCCTCAAAAGGGAGCACGCCGGCCGACACGAGCCTCCGCAGCCGTCGGTCCGTGGTGATGGATTTGATCCATTCCCTGGAGTTCTTGATCGCCTTTGTGGCGGCAGGAGATGATGGAGCCGTTGCAAGATTGGGATCGATGGCGGTGGAATATGTGATGAAAGGAAACCCTAGCGGCGGACTTCGCTGGAGCGAATGAAACTGTTAGCACGAGAAATGGGTGGGGGTAGAGCGATTCGCTCCCTTGTCCTCAAATTTAAAGGGCCACGGAGCGCGTTTTGGGCTAGGCCTTATTCGGTACTGAAATGCGGTTATTTTGGCATAAGCTAAATCAAACCACTCAGGTTTGCCGAGTGTTGTCCGTGAAGAGGAACGGTGAAGTGCTGAGTGGGGACTGGAGGTCTGGATAGGCCCAATCGCTCGTAATGCGAGAAAATCATTCGGGATTCAACAACAGTACAAAGATGAAAGAGAGAGCAGCTCAGATTGCCAAAAGTGTTTCATTAATTAATGACTCTTAGGCCAGGTTACAGAAGGTACTTTGTAGCGCAGCACAGTGAACTAGGGCTCGTCGCTGGCTTGCAAAGAATTAAAAGGAAAAAGAGAAAGGAAAAGGAGCAGATCATTTTCCCGGGCGAGGCGGAAGAGGCGCCCAATGCTGTTACTGGGGACATTTTCTTTGTCCTCCAGCAGTAGAGGCAACCCTAGAACCATCCGTCCGCTAGTATGGAGGCGACTAGTGTGTCCTTCAGTTGCATGCGCACTAAGTATAGTTGTGGAAACCCACGAATGAGGACCCTAATGGACTCCTCGGCACGGATTTCCGCGGTGGCCTCACGCCACTGCCTCTAAAGGTCTTCCATGAGGGCGTGGGAGGCGGCATTGGCGGCGACTTGGTCAGCCGCACCATTGGCCCATTGATCAAGCTCTTCGCCTTGGCCTTCCATGGTGGGAGAAGAAGAGGCTAAGTGTGTCACGAAAAGGAAGAACTGCTTGAAAACTGGATGCAGTGCTATGTGTTGTATCTGGGTTTTTATATTCACAAGGAATACAAAGGGGCGCGCCTCGCGACCCGTTCTAAACACAGTAAAGCCATCATGACGATGGGACGGAAGTGGGTACGGATGCGTTTCCTGGCGGCGGCGTGCGACGCTTCGGTTGGGCAGAAAATGCGCGAAGACTCTTCGCATTCCCCCTAAGTGGGCTTGGGTTCAATTTAATTAAGCAAAGGGCAACCCCCTTAACAGGCTTTCTTGACAATATGTCACAAACAGTGGCTGTACATTGTTGACATCGAGCCTAATTCGGCCTCGGTACACCCTTGAGGGCATATGACCGGAAGTGCCACCTATTAAAAATATTTCATGGCATACCACATGTTGGGTCACTAGCCAACTTTGCATGTTCAAGTTTGGCTATTGATGAAATTTGGATACTGTTTCGGAGGTATGCCTTTCATAGGTCGCCAATTGTATACGATAGCTCGGATACAAGTACCTCTTGACCAAACATTATCCGGTCGGTATGCCCTTAAGTGGGTCGCTAGCTGATCCCTTCTCCGGTTGGGACAAGTACTATTCGGCTGAAAATGCGCCCCATGTTGGGCCGAGTGCTGATTCCTACAAGTCAAGGTCAGGCATTTGATGCTGTACATGTTTTAAACATACAAAATGCAGTACGCCGCAGGACGGAAACTGTGATTGCGTAGCTTAAGACATGCTGCATGATTGGCCGATTGCTATTTTCACAAAGTGAGAATGGGTGCCAAGTAAGTAAATTGATGAACTACATCACTTAGAGCAGAGGAGCGTGCCTCATGAAATAGGCCGATTGATGGAATCTCAGTATCGCCGAGTTGGGCGTTGCTCTCAAAATTCTAATTTAAAGATCTCTAGAGTTCTTTACAATATCTTTCAGATTACAAGAACGATCAGACGAACCAGTCGGCGAGGCATCTGACTCGATTGCAAAGCATTCGGGGCTACTGTGGACTACATGAGCCTCGGATATCCTCACAAAGGGCCCATGAGGTAGCAAACGGGGACGACCCAAGCCGGCTGGGTGAGATGATAACCACTCGGACTGCATGTAACTTGGGCGTCAAGGATAGTCTTGAGGATTGAGTTTGATTCCGTTTGATTAGAAGATCCATACTTGTAAACACCAGTGCGTATACGTGCTGGACTCTCTAGAGATCATACCATGTAACCTTATCCCCCATGCACTATATAAAAGGGAGGGGTAAGGGCCGTAGGGGCATGCAAGCTTCCTTGATCATCATATCATCCTCATAATTCCAGAACGGAAAATTAGGCTGTTACCTCCGCCGTGAGGGCCTGAACATGGATGTCTTGTGTTACCATCGAGCTTGAGATCTAGCGCATAACCCCAATTAAATCTATTGCCGACGATAACCACCAGTCAACCACCCGTCGACACACATATTTGTTGAAATCCTTATCTTACATGATCTAGGAGACGAGGTCCATCTTTTTCTCTAGGTTCTCCCAAAGCTGGTATAGAATTGCTTATTTTTAAGATTATGGGTCAGATCATGTAATGTTGGTTGAGATGCCAGGTGCGCGGATGTTGTCGGTCAAGTGTGCTTTGCGATATCCATTTAATTTCACTACCATGTTCGCTTTTATGATATAGCTATGCTAGAACAGACAGCGTGTGAGCTACATTTTTTCCTATTATGAACAAGTTGTGTGTCATTCATCCGGTGTCTCCTGCCTAGAAAAATATTGATGTAGCAAATTGCATGGTTTTGTTGCACAATTTGTTTTGACAATAAAAGATGTGTTGTTTTCTACATTTTTAGATTATAATTTACTGCTACTTAATTCTTCGTAGATTATCAGATCTATGAAATGGTTGCCTTGGTTTGTTAAGCCAATGTCCTTTCAATGCATAAGCATCTTTCAGCAACGCTCGGCCTCTACTAAAGGTTGGACAAAGCACTTTTTTTTCTCTCTAATGACAAATTGGAACCATGACGCTCAGCTAAATCGTTTATATTCAGCTTTCTTTTAGATATGTCATTGCTTTAAATGCTTCTTACAATATCTAAGATACCATGTTGCAGCTGCCCAAGGTTCTCTCGATGGAGGAAAAGCTGAGGAGTCTCAGATGCATGTAATTTCCTGGTTCTATACTCAGGATTTCTTAATTTGGCCTTTTGGCTTTCTCAGTGCTTGTTCCTTGATTGGAAAATGTGTTGTTTGGTGGCAGGGAGATCGGAAGGAAGATCGCCGAGGTGAAGATGGACCTCACGGAGGCAAAGAACGAGGGTAACTTGTGGGGGAATGGGACTGGCGTTAGGGATCTAGACAAGAGAAGCTCCTTGTCGTCCTTGGAGTTTATACAGGTTCCAGGTCTCTGCTCAAGAGGAACACTAGAACACATTCCGTGGCTCTTGGATGCCAAGAGGTTTGTTCCTGCTATTATTTTATTTTTGAGTTCTCAATGACAAAAAAATATTGACTGTGAGTTCGGCCTAATAAAAGCTTATTTGGCCTTTTACTTATAAAAAGTGACTCAAGGAAACAGCAAGTATCCAAAGAACCTATTGATATTATATTCCCATACTTGCTCGAACCTAAGCATTTTCTATTGATTTTAATGTCCATCCAGCATCAATGTCAAATACAATTATCATAAAGTTTCTATAAAAGCTCATCATCGAGGCATCATCCTTTGTGGTTTGTCGGATCTGGCATGCCGTGTCATGATCCTTTCATCTACGCATTTGTTGGCATTCTGCGTAATGGTTATTCAGCTTAAAAATTTGTCACTATTATCTTTTAATGATCTGCTTGTATGCTTGCTTGTTCAGTTTCAGATATGACAATTACTTGCCGCAACATGTTTGGTCGTTTGCTTTATCAAACTGAGAAAAATTATGTATGTTATTAACGGTTCCAGTTTTGAGTTCTTTTGCTTTATAACTAGAATACCTAGCAACTGTGGGTCTTTTGCCCACTGAGAAAATATCAAGATAGGAGTGATTTGTTTGGTTTATTGCAATATCATGCTGAGGAAAAATATGTATGCTATCTTTTACTATATTAGCATTTTGGCACAGTTACTAGCATATGTTGCTACTGCTTGTTCGTATCTGGTTTCTTCTCCCTTGATCAATTATAATTTTTTAATTTAGGGACCAAGATTATGATAAATATCAAAATTACGAGGATGGTGAAGGAATTGCCAAATCCAAAAGATACTATATAGAGAATTAGAGATGCACAAGCTCCATGCACTCACCAGGCTTGAAGCCAATGCAAAAGCGATGTTACTGTGATGTATTTTTCAGGCTTTAGTTCATGTAGGTTTACATAAGAAATGTTAGTATTTTGTAATGATACCGTCTGCTTAACTTGCAAAAATTTAGATTTGCGTTGTCTTATTAATTTAAGATAATTATGTGCTATTGGTTATAGATGGTGCTACTTTTATTTTAGGATTTCGTTGCAACGCATGGGTGTCATTATAATTTGCTAAAAATATTATCATTTTTCTTTGCAAATTCATGTGGGAAATTCAAAATTCTTTCGCCTCATGATTTTTTCCCCAACCCATGTATATTGTACAAATCTGTGCCCCTGTAGAAACGTACGGGCACCCTACTAGTATTTGTAACTTGCACTTAACTTGACCTAATACAGTTATGAAACAAGCTACTCTATGGCTCTAGCAATTCATGATGGACTTGTTTAATCTGGATCTCGACCTCGGTGGCGGTTCGCAAAACCCATAGATGTCCATATGTGACCTGGCGTGACTTTATAGCATTCTACTTTACCGTTTGTGACATTGTGACTTAATGTGTATGCTATAGACTTTTGAACTTATTTTGTTGTCGATTGTGCCTGTATGTGAAGGTTGAAGTGAGTTTAGTCCCTATTTATCGATAATTTTGTATTTTGGAATGATGTGAATGTGTATGTTCTAAAAAATGTGGTATCATGCACCTAACTATGTGTGGATGTGGTTGGGTAAGTTGTGTAATGTATATATGATGCGAATAGGGGTTTTTTACTTGTTGAAGTTGATCTTTTATAACATGTACCAGAAAATTTTATTTCTGGAATATTATCTATGTCATCGGCCTTGGACAAGGCCCCTGTCCATGTGCGTCCCAGGGTGGCCACCGGACAACACTAGTGCCGACAGTATACAGTTGGCTGCCGACATAGGTTTGTCTAATTCTCGGCCGCTCATACTAAGGCCACCGACACAGAAGGCAGCTAGGCAAATCAACAAGCCAGACTTGTGTCGGCGGCCTCAGTAGGAGCCATCCACACTGTGTTGTCACATGCCGGGCCAGCATTCTTTTAGTGGGGTCCACTCATCAGAGCATCGTCACCCCGCGGGCCGCGGGTGCCGTCAGAGGGAGCTTGTGTCGACGGCCAATTAAGCCGCCGACACAGCCCTAACCCAGATGGCATGACCCAGATGCGGCTTTGTTGGCGTGCCCGTCGACAGATTCCGCCTGTGTCATCGAAGCTACGTCGGCGGAGCAGTGTCGGCGGCCAGCTGCTGACAAAGGCCTATGTCGTTGGTAACTAGTTTGGTGACACTGATCCCGATTCTTGTAGTGCCTATGATCCAGAAGAAATCAATGGAATAATTCGACAGACAAGCTGAAACGTACTCAAGCAAATATGAATTAACTGGGGTTTCCATGCATATATAAAAATTTTATATGAAGATCAATCGAGGAGACGTTAATTTTAATCATATTAATTCCTTCGAATTCAGATTGTACAGTACACATATATAATATATTAAACATGGACGCAAGAACATGAAGACAGAAATTAAATAAGCACAAATCATGCATTTTTCATAACGTGGCGAATTCACGACGCCTCGTAATTCTTTGGAGGAGGCGCTGAAAAAGAAACTAAAAAACAAGTAAATATACATTGTAAAACTAACTAAAAAAGTAATGTACACTAATTAACTAGAAAAATAGTCACTAAAGATGAAAAACAATGTTGGCTAAATAGAAATGATAGTCGTCCGTATAAAACTCAAAAATCAGATGAATGCTATTTAGCAAAACCGATAGTTTAAAAGACTCTTTAAAACCTATAAATAAAACCTTAACCTTTTGCCCTCTTTGCCATCATCTGCAAACAAACCCATCATGACGGTTTCTACTCATGAGCTTTCCTTGCTTGGCGCTAAAGGTAGGTCCTACGTACTAAAGATGTGTTCCTGCACATCTTTTCAAAATCTAAACTCCGGTTCCCTGTATATTCGTCCACATTTCTTTTCAACCAAAACGTTGTCCTATATCGATATAGAGACCTATGATCCAGAAGAAACCAATGGAATACTTCCACAGACAAGCGGAAAACCGAAATCTCAAGCAAGTATGAATAACTGGGGTTTCCATGCATATATAAAAATTTTATATGAAGATCAATCGAGCAGACGTTAAATCATATTAATTCCATCAAATTCAGATTGTACAAATACACATATACTATAATATATGAAATATGGACGCAAGAACATGAAGACTGAAATAAAATTAGCACAATGCATTTTTCATTCACGGCGCATCGTAATTCTTTGGAGGCACCGTTGATTCCACGGAAGGACGTAACGAAACGAGGCATCTCCCTGGTGCATGATCACCTACCGAGCTTTGCTGGTGTGAACGAGAACGATGCTCCGGTGCCCCTGGACGGTGGATGTACGGCCAGCCTGACCGCGCCGCTGACGTTTGCCGGAGCAGCAGCCCGGAGACCCGCCGCCCCCGCAGCGTGCTTTCGCGGCTGGCCGAGCTGCGGCGCCTGCATCCTGCCGCTTCCGGCCGGCTTCCCAGGCGTGATCTTGATATCAAAGACGTCGTCGTCGTCGTCGACGTCGTGGACCGAGGCGCGGGAGCTCGCCACGGGCCTCATGATCGCCGCCGGCGCCGGGTCCTTCACGCCCTTCTCGGCGTCCTCGAGTCGCTGCTCGCCGGAGGGCTTTCCCCCGGACGAAGGCGACCTCCGGCCGGACAGCCGGCCTGCGATGCAGGCGCCGACGGTGAGGAAGGAGATGACGGCGAGAACGACGAGGACCGGCCCGAACGAGCCTCGTCCGTCGTCGGTCGCCGGCCTGCCGGCGCGCTCGACGGAGCCGGAGGCAGGGTAGTAACTGTACGGCATTGGCCGAGTCAGAGAAGCCATAGATCACTAGCAAGAAGGCGCGCAGCTACTATGGCTTCTCCGAGAGCGAGCTCAGCCTGCTGCTGCTGCTTGCTTGTAGTAATGGATCTGGCGAGAAGCAGCTAAAGGAGGTGGCGCCGTGGCGGCGTGACATGATCATGATGGTCCGTGCTTTGGCCTTTGGCCGCCTTTAGCTGTGTCCGCGTATCTTTGAACACTCCGGGACGCGAGAAAGGGTAGGAGAGAGTTCATTGTTCTTTTGTTTTTACAATAGACCTCCGTATTCCTGTGCTTTGAATTTATTATATCTTTTGCTGCTCAGTTAATTATGCGTGAATGCACGCGGGCAGTGTGCCTAATAAACCTTTATATATCTGGGAACATATCTTGTGCAATTGAGATTACGGTGTAATCACCGTGAAATCGAACTATCAAAGTTGTAAAAAAATTTAAAAAAATTTATAGATGTACTCTTCAACTTACTTCAACCCTGTATTAAATTTCAAATTCAAACTCATCCTATATTGAAAGTTACAAAAAAAAGATAGAATTCTATCAATTTTGAACTCGTGAAAGATGTTGGTTTTTTATTTTTTTATAACTCTTAATATAAAACGATTTTTGTTTTGAAACTTTGTACATAGGCAGAGTAAACAATAAAGTACATCTACAAAAAAATTTCATAATTTTTTACAACTTTTCATAATTTGGTTGTGCAATGGTTGAATCATAAGATTGATTGCACATGATATGTTGCCATATATCAGTGAAGGCAATCCGGTAACTTCGCTACCATCCATTGCACTAATATGTGTACATAACCTGAAACAGCCCTTAAGTAGTATTTTTTTACAAATACATATCTGAAACATTAGAAAAAAAAATTGAGTCCTTTTTCTTTCTCATCTTTTGAGGTGGGAGAACAAAACATGGTGCGGCGTGGGGTGGTTCAACACATTATAGGACTGCACAATGTAGTAATAGTCTATTTCCCCTATTCATATACACTATTTTATAACTCATCTGTGACCCCTCAGCATGGGTAGTTTCACTAGAACCACCAGCGATGAGGCTTGCTCGACATGAAAAAATGCCAGTGACAACATCTGTCAGTGATTGGGTAAACATGGCCGATCTTACTACCAATCATCAGTGAAAGAGTTAGTGATAGGTGTGGTAATATCGCCAATATTGTTTTTAAAAGATAAATCAAATTTTACCCAGACTCAAATGTACAAGAGTCGAGGGCCCTATAATGTTAACAAAAAACTAAACAATACATCTTAGAGCGCGGCACTTGAGCATGGGCTCACACCTAGCTCACAGGATCGACCCTGTTTGTGCCAGTCTTTTTCTCCAATTTTTTTTATCCCTGACAATTTACATAAAGAACTGCTGATGATAACTGGTTATATATCTTTCCTCAAACTAGTAGGGCATACTTTCACTCCCCAAATTGGTCATAAAGTCCTACACTTTCTGTCATCACTAGGTTATTCATGCCAGGCGCCACAATTGCCATCCCCGTCCTTGATGACACCTACCTAAAGTTGCCTCCATCCCCATCATCGACCTCGATGACCCTGTCACAGAGCTAGGAGCCTCCGTCCCTATCTCCATTCCCGTCCTTGTCCTCGAGTCGGGTGCCGCCGTCCCCATTCTTGAGCCATGTGCTGTTGTCCCCGTGGTTGACCACGGTGACCCCTACATGCCGCCATCATCCTCGTCCCCATCTTTTTTTTGATCCCACTACATGCCATCCTTGCCGACCCTACTACTCACCATCCACTTCGACCCCACTAATCGTCACTATCTCGAAGCACCATTGATTCCCCTAGTCTCCCTAGTAGATAAGTCATCGTGCTCTTTCTGATTTGTCTGTGCAATGTGCATCTATGAATGGTTTTCGATGTATCTTTAGATGGCGAGAAAGATTGTTTAGGTGCTTAAAATGCAATTTGCATCATGTGAAAGATAATAGTGTCCTAGGTTCTTAGGTGTTTGTGATTTTATTTGGTGTTTGTGCTTAGGTGCTTAGGTTAGGAACTTCGTTGCTTAGATTAAGAACTTATGTTATAAACATTGCTTTGGTGCTTGTGTTTCGATATAGTCTGGGAAATCCCACCTATGCAAATGGGCTATGCCGAAGAGGACATCAACTTCATTGTGTCTTTGAGGAAGATAAAGAGGATTTTGGTTTCCACAAAAACAAGTTGTATAATTATTATATGAAGAGAAACAATAGCTCAAAATGCCCATAAGCTTTGAAGGAGCAAAAACAATTAGTGCTCATCTCATGCCAATCTCTCTTCCTCAATGGTCATGGTGAATTTGATGTCCTCTCTAACAAGCTAGCTGCTAGCCTACTACCAAATGGGACTATGCTGGAGAGGACAAAATTACAAATCAATCATCTTACCAAATGGCTAATTAGAAAGGTTTGCTTTGGGATTGTGCGATGATGACGACTACTACCTACACACACATGTGAGTTAGAGAGATAGAGAGACATTGAGAAAGACAATGAAAGAGAAAGAAAAACAAGATGTCACAAGGTAATATTCATAACATACATCAATTACCTTATAAATTAACATTCAAGTTTCCCTTATATCCTCTCATGGAGAAGATAGCTAGTGTTCATCACATGTCTACCTCTCTTCCTCAATGATGTTCGTGAATTTGATGTACTCTCTAGCAAGCTAGATGTGGCCGCTGCAACATTTGGGCATATTTGTTCTCACATTGTTTTGCATTTTTGGTCAATATATGCATCAACGATGGATGCCAACCAATTCACTGCTGTTCTGAGACACAAAATCCTACTGTGGCAAAATTTGGGCATATTTGTTCTTACAAGTTTTGCATTTTTTGTCATGTATGCATCGACGATAGATGCCAATTCAGCGCTGTTCTGAGCAGCATAAATCCTGCTGCTGGCTCGAATCGGCTGTGATACTCGTTCAATTCAGGTCAGAGAAGGATATTTGCTTCCATTTTATGAAATCGATGTCAAGAAGGTTTTAGGAATAATTTTTCATGTCGGGTAGCATGTCACCTGTAGCCTGGATTTTGCTAAGCAATAGAAACAGGCTTAATCCGATGCGCTATATCTTGGTCCTTTGTGTGGAATGTGAAAACCTTAATTTGTTTCATTGAGAAAGCATGCCAGCATGTCATTTTTCATACTCTGAATTTTCACTTTTCGTGCTCTGAATTTTTACCATTTCCTTTGTTTAAAAGCATGCTCTCAACAACTGATATACTCTGACCAGCAGATATTGAGCCGAGCATACAACTAGGGACAAGTTTATAACAAATTTTGTTAAATGAATGGGTGATGAAACATTCCCTTGAATTTTTTTGAATAAATGTTGGGTGCACAATGAATTTTCAGGGTGATGCAAATGGTGGCATTCCATGTCAGAAACATAGAATGCCATTTTATAATATGGACTCTACCATAGCTGCTGCAAGATTCAGATCAAGAGCATACATATTGGAGTTTATTTTGATCAACGACTAGTTTTGCGCATGGATTTGCTCGAAATAGCTGCATTACATTATTAGTTTTGAACGAGTGGCTCAAGAAGGGAATCAACTGTTTTGGCTAAAGTAACTGTTGGTGGCACCCCTCCTTTCCGCCACGACTCTTACATGTGCCATCCTTTTTTATATTATTTGTAATAATTGAAGTATTACATAATGTAAATTTCATAGTCTCAAGGTACATACCCATATAATTCCTGTTGATATAATGACATACTTTTATCATATATGCCTTGAAAAATACTATTTACATGCCTATTTTAAAATACTTCATCAAATTTATGTTACATTAGTAACTAACTTGGATTGCAAAAGGTATATCGATAACAAAAGCAAAAATTTCCAAGTAAATGGAAAAAATGTATATTCCTGCATATCTAGTTAGAATCTGGCAGATAAACCTACATGCATGTTTCCATACATGTGTTTATAATTAGACTTGTGTATACTCATAATGGTATATATATGAACGGTTGCTTCTTCTTTATAGAGTATGCACAAGAAATTTACTTTTATAGAGAGTATATTGCGGTATATACACATCAGGTGCATGATTTATTCTTGATACATTCATACAAAGCTTCTATTTCGAGAGAGTATATACGTGTATAAACGTTTTACTTGTCTAGAGGATATACAAGTATAGAATGCTTGCAAAAATACTAGTATATGCACCATATATCTGGCTCCAAATAAAATATTTTTACATTGCTATAGCATGCTATAGATATGGGTATACCTTCTTTAATTAATTAATAAACTATACGTAAACATCCGTGTATATACTCTAGTCACGCCACGACAGATTAGTGAGTGCTATGACAACAGTCAAATACCATGTCTTCAATTCATAGAAATGAGCGTTTAAAATTTTTTCAGACCGGCCTATTAATGGCATTACCTTAATGTCGATTATTGAAAATTTCAAATAAATTGACAAATAAACAAACGGGTATCCATTCAAACGACAAGTTAACCTACCTATTGAGTATATTGTTAGAATATATTGGGTCCTCGGGGAGGCCCATCTTCTGTACTATTTATACTTCGGCTACGGGCAATACGATTATCTATTCCACAAACTAATCCTTACACAAAGTATCAGAGCCTTCCTGAAAACCCTAAATGTGTCGTCACCTCTCTTGACGGCGCCATGACTGATCATCCCTCCACAGTCGCCGATCTGACGATGCCGACGTCGTCATCCACGACTGCCGATCCGTCGGTGTCAATTCATTCCACCCCGCTCACTGCCGCCCGACTCGCGGACACGCCGCCGAACAAATATTCGCCCCCGTCCACTCTCTTCCTGATGAGATGCAGGCTGCCCTTCTCGCCGCCGACCTCGTCCTTCCTGACACACACCTCCCCAACACCAACGCACCTGGATAAACCATTGCGGCTGCCACCGCCTCGTCGACTCAACCTATGGGAGGATCCGGCACCATCTTCCACGCCGGCATCGCGAGCGTCTCTGGCTTTGCCCCTCCTGCCGCCGCCCCCATCGGGCATGGCGACCTCGCGGTCGCCCCTTTCTATGCCACCGTCGCTGGCCTCTTGCCTGACGGCGGCCACCCTAGCATCGTTGCCTGGCACACCGGCGGCGCGGGCGGCACCAACCTGTTGAGACCCATGTGGAGGGTACCCTGGTTTATGATGAATATATGTGAAAAGATGGAATTTGCAGTGTTTTGAAAAAATTTAAATGGTGCATTTGTGTAAATTGCCATGGAATTGGAATTGGACCATTGTGTTGAGCTTGGGCTAGGTAATAGTTTTGATCGGACGTGGCCCGATGGAATTTGTTAAGCTGACACGTGGCGTGTTAGGGCTTGTTAATTGTGGTGTCATGAATGTATTATAATGTTGGTAATTTTTTGATGGACTAATCTTGCAGGTGAGTTAAGGTGTGTTGGTTTCGTGTGTGTTCACCTCAGTGATGCAGGTATCGGCGGGTACGTGGCTGATGCTTCGCAGGGACAGCTGGATGTTGGGGCGTCCGGAGGCGTGCAGCGACCGTATTCGATGACTTTGCGGTCAAATGAGGTGGTGTACTCGAGAAGGTTAGCCATGGCAAGGAATCCACGGCAGCTGGCGGCTGCGGCGTCTATAATCTGGTGTCGAAGCTGGATGGACTGGTGGGCCCAGGCATGGGTTTGCGACCGAGAAAGCTGTAAAGATATTTTCTGAAGGAATATCAGCCAACTGATGGTTGGTCTCAATAAACTATAAGACTATGTCACCCTTCTCCACATGGTCTCTAAGGAAGTGATATTTCCGATCAATGTGCTTTGTGCAAGAGTGCTGCACTGGGTTTTTGGCAATGTTGATGGCAGCGATATTGTCACAGAGAAGTGGCACACTTGCTTGAACCAACCCAAAGTCCTTCAAGGTAGAGCATAGGCAAATAACCTGACCGTAACATGCAACAGCGGCAACATACTCAGCCTCAGCTGTGTACTGCTCAACACTCGACTGCTTTTTGGAGGACCAAGAGAAAATAGAAGTGTCAAGAAATTGACAGGTGACAAAAATGCTCTTCCTATCTATCCTACAGCCAGCAAAATCTGCATCTGAGAAGGATATGAGAGATAGACAAGAGGCAGCAGAGAACCAGAGGCCAAAGTCTACATTCGCTCGGACATAGCGGAATATCCGCTTCAACACCTGAAGGTGTGTTGAGACCCATGTGGAGGGTACCCCAGTTTGATGATGAATATATGTGACAAGATGGAATTTGAAGTGTTTTGAAGAATGTTAAATGATGCATTTGTGGAAATTGCCGTGGAATTGGAACCGGACAATTGTGCTGAGCTTGGGCTAGGTAATTGTTTTGATTGGACGGGGTCTGGTGGATTTTAGGCTGACACGTGGTGTGTTAGGGCTTCCTATTTATAATGTCATGAAGAGATTATTGTGTTGGTAATTTTGTGATGGACTAACCTTGCAGGTAAGGTAAGATGTGTTGGTTTCGTGTGTGTTCACCTCAGTGATGCAGGTATCGGCGGGTACGTGGCTGACGCTTCGCGGGGACAGATGGAGGCTGGTGCGTCCGAAGGCGTGCAGGCGACCGGGTTCGATGACCTGGCGGTCGCATGAGGTGGTGTACTCGAGAAGCTTAGCCATGGCAAGGAATCCGAGGCAGCTGGAGGCTGCGGCGTCGGTAACCTGGTGGCGAAGCTTGTTCTGACCGGTGGGCCCAGGCGTGGGCTGCCGACCGAAGATGCTGCGAAGATATTTCCCGGAGGAATATGTGAAGAATATTCTCTCCGGGAATGTGTCATGTAGTGTGTGTGTTGTACACCACTCATCCTAAAATAAAGGATGGAGATGGGCTCTAGGTGTTAGAGCATCTCACCCATGGGCTATAAATAGAGGTGGAGGGGAGCACCTCCTCCTCATCCCCTTAGAGCTGAAATTTCAGAAATAGAGAGGGTGAGTTGGGTGTGTAAGGGTGGCACTTAGAGTACTTGTGACCACATGGAGTGTGGTTTGTAATCCCTCAACTCCTATGCAATGAAATCTCTCATCTTCATGATCATCTTGTGTTGATTTGCTTCAAGTTCTTCTTTATTTTGATTTCCTCTTTTGGAGCTCTTATTTGGAGATGAGTCATGGTGATTTTTTGCTGTTTCTTCATGGTCTATGATGTCTTGAGGTTGCTAATATGATTTACCACACTCTTTGCAACCATATGAGAGGCAAGAGATCAAGTTCTTGACTTGTTGCAAATCTGTCCAGAAACTTTCATCCGCGCGACAGTCAGTAAATGATTTGTAGAAAAATCTAGGAAAATCATTTTGGGATGATTCCAGTTGGAAAAGATGCGTGACTCATATACCCATCTGTGGTAAAAAGTTGAAGTCCACTGGTTTCTCCATTTGGGAGCTATGAAGTGAAAACCGAGCCCCAAACTTTCTGCTCAAAGTTCTTGACTGCTCTTGGTGTTTGATTTTTCAGGAGTTTTAAGGAGATTTTTGGTGGACTGCTTCTTGACACATTGACACATAGTTAGAAAAATTCTCATTATTTTTAGAGCATCTTAAATCCACGAACCTCCTGCTCCATGAGAGGACAAGTTCTAAAAGAATCTGCTTTTGCTTTTTGAAAGTTGCTTTGAGGTTTTGTCTTGATCTCTTTTCAAAAGCAAAGATTTGAATTGATTCCTCTTGTTTGGACTCTGGCATGCCTTGTCCTGTTCCTTTCATCTACGCATTTGTTGGCGTTCTGCATAACGGTTATTCAACTCAAAAATGTGTCAATATTATCTTTTAATGATCTGCTTGCATGCTTGCTTGTTCAGTTTCAGTTTTGACAATTACTCGCTGCGACATGTTTGGTTTTTTGCTTTACAAAACTGAGAAAAATATGTATGTTATTAACGGTTTCAGTTTCAAGCTCTTTTGCTTTATAACGAGAATACCTAGCAACCGTGGGTCTTTCGCCCACTTTTTTCTATAAAAAAAAAAAACTAGATAGGAGTGAACTCTTTGGTTTATTGCAATACCATGCTGAGAAAAATATGTATGCTATCTTTTACTATATTACCATTTTGGCACAGCTACTAGCACATTTTGCTTCTGCCTGTTTGTATCTGGTTTTTCTCCCCCGATCAATTATAATTTTTAATTTAGGGATGGTGAAGGAA
Source organism: Raddia distichophylla (assembly GCA_005191435.1). Classification (NCBI taxonomy): domain Eukaryota; kingdom Viridiplantae; phylum Streptophyta; class Magnoliopsida; order Poales; family Poaceae; genus Raddia; species Raddia distichophylla. Next base: position 371,410 of record SPJY01032216.1, on the reverse strand, counting down.
ACGACAAGATTATGATAAATATCAAGATTATGAGTATGGTGAAGGAAACGACAAATCCAAATGATTCTATATAGAGAATTAGACATGAACAAGCTCCATGCACTCACCGGGCTTGAAGCCACTGCAACAGCGATGTTACTGCGATGTATTTTGAAGCTTTAGTTCATGTAGGTTGACACCAGAAATGTTAGTATTTTTTAATGATACCGTCTGCTTGACTTGCAAAAATTCATATTTGCGTTATCTTATTAATTTAAGATAATTATGTGTTATTGGTTATAGATGGTGCTACTTTTCTTTTAAGATTCCGTTGCAACGCACGTGTGTCATTGTAATTTGCTAAAAAAATTATCTTTTTTCTTTGCAAATTCATGTGGGAAATTCGAAAATTCTTTTACCTCGTGATTTTTTTCCTAGCCATGTATATTGTACAAATATGTGCCCCGTAGCAACGCACGGGCACCCTACTAGTACATCCAAAAAGACATATAGAGAGGAATGCATATATATATATATGTGTGTGTGTGTGTGTGTGTGTGTGTGAGTGTGTGTGTGTGTGAGAGAGATGGTCATTCTTTCGAGATATATTATACTGTACTGTCACTAGGAAAGAATGGTGCATGGGTTTTCCTAATTAGTTAAGCCCAAGAACAAGTTAATATAAAAAAAATCCACCATGCCAATTTTTTAATCAAGTTAACCTAAATATTTCTGGTACCCAGTGATAACCTTTATCAAGGAGGTGTCTTTTTATGCCCAATGAAACGGGAGGTGATCTTGATTTCTATGCTATCATCTAGGCTTTAGTATAAGAGAGGATGTTATCCACCGGACCAACGCGGTACACCCTTGGATTCTCTCACAGGGGAAAAAGGAACTTTTTGACAAAAACATCCTTATCTTTGCTCCTAGTTAGTCCGGAAGATCAAATGTCCTGACCATGCTACATTGGGGAGATAAATTAATCCAATGATTAGTATAGTTTGGCAAGTACTGTCAAAGTAACAGTATACATACGAGCTTCTCATGTCACATGCGACTATGCGAGACGAGGTTCTGATCAATCTGGAACCCACTTATGCTCTTTAAACAACAATAAACTGCTGACATTTGATGAGCTCTTCCTATCAGAAGACAAACTAATCAATGAACAACCATCGTGATTAGAGGAGGTTCCAGACGCGCAGTACTGGCTTTCATAGTTTCATTAGTTTACTGTACTACAGTGACGTAAGAAAAGGCAAGACACCAAATGAAGGACTTCTCAACTCATTGCTTACTATATTTCTAAACAAACTAGTTACTTACTAGAGATATGTACAAGCTGGACACATGCATCCGTAGGGTTTAGAAGCAATTTCGAATGTATCTACTCTCTAGGATTAATTGTAACTTTCACATCGGCAATGGCAGAGTATGCCTCCACTGAAATCCGCTAAGCCTTAAAGATCACTTGTGGGTCAAAACTTATAGAAAATCTTACCTAAGCAGAGCCGTTTCTAAGTTGTGAAGTTATTGTAGTACCTCTTAGTTTTTACTTGGCTTATTAGAGATATATCTTGATCGCGGTATGCACCGATTGAATACTAACATACAGGGCAACCCGAGGTGAGCCGAGTACGTTACCACTTAATCCGACTGCACAGCACAAGCAATCTCTAATAAAATGAGTGCGAACTCGGGTACCGGATATATGCTTGGTGACGGCTCCCAAGATCAGCTACCGTCACACACATATCCTTATTTGGATCGATAACACAACTCATAGACAAGTGGTCATAACTTCAAATTACAAAGGGCATGAACTGCAGTCCATACAGGTAAGTTTAATATATTTCAGAGTTGTTCACAACGGAATAAGTAGTTTGTTTCACAAAAGCAAAAGTCCAGCGTGGTATGCCGCCAATCCAAGGGCAACCGACTGGAAGCTAAAACTCAGCAGCGTGCCCGCTAACGTCGTCATTTCCCGCTTGATAGTAGTACTCAAGCATGGGATCACTATCACCTGAAATTATAGCAACTGTGGTTTGAGTACAGATGGTACTCAGCACGACAGCACTAGGAGGTAACATATATCCCCATTCATACATAATTGATATCAAATGAAGAGTTAGCATGATAATTTCAGCATAAAGGGGTATTTGCAAGACGTAAACATAAGTAGATTGTAAATGTATTTGAGAAAAACATGTAAATACTTGTGTACCAACAGTAACATCATTAAGTATAACACTGTTAATTCTATCAAGATCAATCCACAGGGCTCCATCCGCCCAAGGTCTCTATCCGACCATACCATTAACGGGACTCTATCCGTCCCCGGTCTCTATCCGACCAATAACCACGAGCAACCCAGTACTCGGAAACATATCCCAATCAACAACATACCCAATCCAGAACCCAAGTGCTAATCGAAGTGTCTCGATTTAACAAGCATTCATCCCTAACCATGGGATGCGGCTGTTCGAACAGTTCATAACTCTACAAAGGTGTACGACTTTACCCACACGACACAATAAGCCATGCATAAGCCTCCTAGACGTGCATGCCAAACCATTGGATCGTCCGATAACTGTAGCCCAATGTTCCACGTGCCATGTTGTGATTCAATGTAGCTAACCGTTGCCATGGACGTTACTCAGGGCCTTATATCCAGCCGTCCCTGAACCCACACGGAAGCTACCCATGACTAAGAAGCGGCCCCTGAGCAGTCCCCGCCCACAAAGCACAAGCGAATAAGCAACAATAGCCAAGGTTCTAAAAATCGCTAGTCGGGCGGCGAGGTGGGGACTAGGGTTAAACGGGATTAATCGAACACATAAATCGGCACTAGTCGGAATTAATCGGGATTAATCGGTAATCGGTCCTAATCGGAGGACAATCGACTAGAGATTAATCGGGGACTAATCGGGGATTAATCGGGATTTTTAGAACCTTGACAATAGCACAAAAGATCACCAATGATACAAGCATGCCCATAAAATTGGCTAAGTGTTCCCATTCACACGTGTGGTCGTACGTATAGTAGCTTGAAATGATGGCATCATGTTCGATCCTTAATCTCCCGAACGGGGCTACATGACCGGGATCCTTCCTTCCGCCATCTCCTATCACCCGTTCTGGCATAACTCCAAATCCTCACATCCAACCAAATATCAAGATATCATAATCAAGTATTATTCTCAACCACGTGAACTCTAAGCAAGGCTAAGCATTTATGACACAAACATACATGAATAGTGCCCACTTAGGCTATCAAGGAATGGATATGTCAATCCTATTAATAAACTAACCACTAATAGGACATAACTACTTTCTACCCATCAAATATCATATTAAAAAATAGTATGCAATTGTTGATAGAATATAATCAAAGCAGTGCAAGTAAAGAGAGTTCAATATTATTGACTCAAATGAGGGGATTAATAAATGCCTTGGTGCTGGTCATCGAGAGCGAGAGCAGCTTGCTCAAGTCCGGGCTCCTCTGGAACGTCGTTTCCCATCGTTTCGGTAACAAGCACATCAAATAAAATCCAAACAAAATGTCAAACACAGAGAAGCATGAAACAACATAATATTCAAAAAGTTCATGAGCTAATACAGGTTTTACAAAAAAAATCACCCAAATCCGAGTTCGGATGAGGGAGATATGGTCATGTGAATTTGGGGTGCTAAAGATCACTCGGGATAAACCATTCAGCTTGTCTGCTGCTCGGTACGAGCAGCTTTTGGGGTCGAATAACCACTCGGCTAAGCTCTGGGTCAACATGAAAGTTGTAGATAACTTCCTGGCGCACAATTTTCATGTAGACAACTTCTTCATCCGAGCTATAGTCGATTTTATAAAAATTATTTACTGAGTGGTTGTTCCTGAGAACGGGCTGAAACTAAATGAGTTTGGGACTGTTGTACTTAGGCTCAGATTAGCTCAAAGACGACCTTATGAATGGGGCTTAGATGACGAAATACATGGAGAAGGGATGTTCTAAGGTTCTTACCAAGTAAGGGATGCCTTGCTTAGTTTCCGGCGTCCAATGAATAGGGAAGAAGCTTGGCTGCGACTTTCTCCTTCCTTGCTTGCTGCTGTACGAGTCCTGTCCTTGTTGCTGCCTCCTCCTTCCTTCTTGTGGCTTCTCTTAATGTCTCTCAGCTCCTTCAGATGTTAAGGAATCTCCCAATACACTCCCCTAGGCTTGGGAATACAAGAAATGACAGCATGAGGAAGAACTGAATGAGTTCTTGCTGCTACAAGTTCAGAACATGGGAGGTGACGAAAACGATAGGGAACTCACCAAATCCTTCGTGCATATGAATGCCCTTGAAGTTGTGGGGAGCTCAGGTAATGGAGAGATCGGATCTTGACATGCACAAGCTCCCTCCAAGTATTTAGGTGGATTTGAGGGTGGAGAATGGGAAGAACTGCTGTTGTCCTTCTCAGTTCGAGCAGCAGGAAGAAGGGGCATAAATGAAAGTGTAGGGAAGAGAAAGATGGCTGGTCATGGCCTTAAATAGGACTGCCATGTGTGGGTGATAAGTGGGGCCAGCCGGCCAGGTCCCACATAAAAATTAGAGGCTTTGGTTGAGAAAATGGGTGAGAAAAGTGAGGATGTTCCAGCTGGATGAACTCCCTTGCCACTTGGCATCGCTTGGCACCGTCGTCCGCCACTTGGTCGTGGAGCGCAGATGGTCTGGGGTGCGTGGTCTTCTGTCTGAAGCACCGCCCACATCAAACAATGGGAGAGAGGCTTCACCGGGTCTTGGTCTGGGACAAAAAAGAATAAAATAACTAAATGGGATTCGAGTCACTCAAGTAGCTCCTATTCTGAGAGATAGCCCTCCTAACTCTTCTCGGGCTTCTCCCCACTTGGTTAAATTCCCCCGAGCTTGGTGTTGCCCTGTGAAGTTCAGTCGGGGGTGGTCACCAGCCTACTCGCCATGCGACCATGTGTCCTTCGCCTGGTGACCTGGCATCCTGCTCGCCCGCTTGCCCGCCCGAATGCTTCGTGTCCTGGTCGCTCGATGGCTATGTGCCCTGCTCGCCCGTCACTCGGGTCTGGTTGGGGTAGCTTGGCGAGTGCAAGGGAGCACTCGGCAGCTCTCGACATGGTGCCTACCTGCCTGGCTAGCTAAGAACGGTACTCGGCGAGCCATGCAACTGCTCGCCAAGGCTCGGCCGATCTATATCTCACTATTCTTGTGGCTTGGCTCATTAGTATACTAGTTGTTTAGGTTTATAGTCCTATGTTCCCACCAGGTTACCTGTGGCTTATATGTAACTCCATGAAAAGTTTCAAAGAACTATAATAAAACCAAATGAACACAATTATGATATGCATATTTAACTGAAAATAACAGCTGGCCTGTTACAGTTATAAACAGAGACCCCTAACATAAGTATCAAAATAATTTTTATACTACTATATATAACCTAAAAAGACGCTATTCAAAGTATTATAGAAATTGTTAAACAATAAAAAGATAAAAGTACAAAAGTAAGTTTTTGTTTACCTCAAACATAGTTACTCATCGTCTCACCGAAGCAAACCGATGTGATGGCGAATTTACTAATTGGCAATCTAGATTTTGGTGAGTGGCTTATTGTCGAATAAGTCGTCGTTGATCAGGGAACGGCGCCACAGGCAGGATGCGCCGTAGTGTGGAACTGGAACGGATCGCCAAGCCCTTTAAAAATAAAAACAACGACAGGGTTTTTTCCTAGCAGCAAGATTGCAAGAACAGAATCACGATCATCGTCTGGCATGGTGGTGATTTTAGGTAGGGGCTCAAGAACTTTGATCGTTGGATTGTTGACTTGCTGGAAATGCGTCGGCGACTTGTGCCAGCGGGCAGCGGACAAGGTCTCTTGGCCGCTTGGGTGGGTTGTCGCTACTGGTCTACCGCCAATTGTGCCGAGCTCCACGCGTGACTAAGGTAATTGGCACAGGATTGCATGAACCGGAGTATTAATGCTGATTGTTGCGTTGGGCTAGGCTTTCACGTAATCACTAATCGTGTTCACGTGCATGCAGAATTGCGGACGTGTGCCAACACCCTTAGTCCCTTGCAGGCCATAGCTGATAGCCCATATGGGGGTGGGCCCTTGGGCTTGGGGGCCCGGGGCGCATGCAATTCCCGTCTCCCCCCTCAGGCACGGCCCTGTACATAAGTATTGTGGATACTCAACTGAAACATCTAAGATGGGACACACATGAGTACGTGACATAATGTGATTAAAAAAAGATCGAGTACTTTGCATACGCCTGCGATTTGAGCGCTTTCGTAGTCACTTTTTCTGCTCATCTCCACCATCTCTCCTCCATCGCCCTCCTCCGTTGCCAGTGCCATCCATTTCCTTCCTTCTCCCTTTCTAGTTGCTCTGCGTGCCGTCGTCGACGGCCCACCTGCATACGGTCGATGGTACCCTCGCCACCTCGCCCCCCATCCTCATGTCACCCTGCCCACCCTAATAAGGTCGTTGTGTGCCGATCCACCTTCCACTGCGACTCGACCACTTTCGATCGTCCTCGTGGCTCCGGCGGTGCCCCTGCTCATTCCTTGCCCTTTGTCTCCTTGACTTCCCTCTAAGTCTAGGGGGCACACCTTGAACCCTAACCTCACGTAGACCTGATCATGGGAGGCCCGGCTTGGCAACCTGGTCCGGTCCGACCAGTGCATCGGGCCAGACTCAGGCCTCAATCCGAAGCCCAGTCGTCGGTCCGGGCAGGCCTGAGTTTTTCGCGATTTAAGCCATGACTGGGCCGGGCTGTCGGGCTTCAGGGCCGGGCTTTCATGCTTCGGGCTGGGCTCAAGCCTGGTCCCGTGGGACTAGACTTTTCTAGGCCTGGTTCGGCCCAACATTTGATCAGGTCTAACCTAACGGTAGCGATTGAAGTTGAAGTCAACAGTGGATCTTAGTGAATCATAATTGCCCGTGATTTTACTCAAATGCTAGCGTCTGAGATTGAAAAAAATCTAAAAATAAACACATGTCATTTATATAGCCACTTCACGCTTGAAGGATATTGTGTGAGAGAGAGATCCGAGGCTCTACTATGGTCTTTGTTTTTTTTAAAAAAAAGGCTTGCACGCACCGCATAAAATCTCTATTTTTTTTTATATATATCATTGTTGCTTCTATGATACGCGGGCTAAGACCCATCCGCCGTACTCACTCCGTTCCACAGACAATGTGTTTCTAGCATTCAACATTTATCCCACAAAGAGTGTATTTTAGCTTTTGGACCATCTGTGTCAATTTGATTGATTAATTGCTTTTTTTTTCCTTTCCAAGATGTATGCGCTTTTCTTTCCAAGATGCGTGCGCATTTAATTACCTTTTTTTCTTTCCAAGGTACATGCGCTAGTTATTAATAGCTTTAGTTGGGATAGCTACGCCTTTCTCATTGTTGCTAATTTGTCTAAAAAATACTATAAATGCATTTTTTATGGGACAAAGGGAGTATATGTTTGAGAAATTTAGGCTCTATCTTTCCAGCTTAACGGCTTAACTATGTTTTGAAAAGATATTGTTTTGAATTTTTTTAGCCCGTTTTTCATTGTCTTGAAGGTGGATTCTAACACTTTAAAAAGCAAGTCAAACGTAATGGATCTGAATTTCGAGACTAACTTGAGAAACTACATCTTCCAGCGATCTCAATTCGTGCATGTGTTTCAGTCAAAAAGTCTGAACTTTCAGTTAAAGCGCACAAGAACATCTTCCAATGATCTCGATTCAGGCTTAATCAATCCGAATCTACATACATGGTGTGCAATGCTTCGAAATCTAGTACAGTGGAACGCCTGTGCAATGCTACGCCTTTCTCATTGCTACTAATTTGTCTAAAAAATACTATAAATGCATTTTTTTTATGGGACAAAGGGAGTATATGTTTGAGAAATTTAGGCTCTATCTTTCCAGCTTAACGGCTTAACTATGTTTTGAAAAGATATTGTTTTGAATTTTTTTAGCCCGTTTTTCATTGTCTTGAAGGTGGATTCTAACACTTTAAAAAGCAAGTCAAACGTAATGGATCTGAATTTCGAGACTAACTTGAGAAGCTTTTAAAATTCAGTGATTTTAGCTGTTCAATCGTTCATATCAGCAGAAAAAACAAAACCTTAGTGTGACATATTGAAAACTATTTTATTATAAAACTTTACTACGGACATTCAACCTAACTCGGGTCGAACAAAAGTACACCACCGCGTGGAAAGTTAATAATTAATCTTAAATAAATGGAGAGTTCAAATAGCAATGGGCCTGGCGCGGTTTGGGATCCATTTCGAAATGATGGAACACCGAATCCAAGAATTGTACGAGAGAGTTTGCCATAAGAGAAATTTTGGGGAACGGATCCAGACGGGATCACTTCCCATGTGCCAGGTGTCTCCTCTTTCCCCGTGGGCGCTGTAGAGGAGGAGGAAGGAGGAAGAGGGAGGAGCTGACCTCGTTGTCGCCGCCGTCGACCTCACCGTCGGCCGTTCGGGCTAGGGTTCAGGGTGGGGTTCGGGGTGAAAGAGAAAATTGGGTGTCATTCTTTTCAAGTTAAATTAAAATTAAAAGTTGTTGCTGAAAATTTATCATTTTTATACAAACCAAATAATATTTTGTGGTCATTTCCTATGAGGTTTTAAGTGGCTCTTCTTACAGTTTCTAAAACATTTTTTACTCATCTCTAAGTTCTCTCGAGGGATCACAACTTTTTGTGATTATATTTTTCGATTTGTTTATCCCTGAAAAATAGATCTCTATACGAGTTATCTTTCCAAACATTGCATTTTAGAATTTGTTACTCTAAACAAAAATAATTCTACAATCTTCCCTTTCGCCATTAATTTAAACTCATTTGTTACATGTTTAATACAATTTTACTATCTAAAATGATGGAACTACCCTTTGCAATAAAACATTGTAATCGGTAACAAGCTTTGCTGCTGTTGACGGCCAAAATACAGATGTCCGACCAAGGCCACGTACATTTTAGCTTAGCGTAGCGTAGTGTTTTACCGTATCAAAAATTGAGAGTTTTAAAGAGAGGGTTAAATATTGTAAAAGAATAATTAAAAAGTTTTAGCATCTTTATGAGGAATACAAAAAATCTGAGAAAAATCGTTACAAATTATTACACTAAATAGGCTATATAAAAAAATTTGTTACAGTAAAATGCTATGCTACCTAAGCTGAAACAACAAGACCCAAGTTCCGACCATGCCGCATAGCCGACCTATCAGCGGCGGAAGTCCTAGCTCTCGCTCTGTAGGGTGTCGACAAAATTCCTCCTAGCAAAATAGATCATACGTGAGTTATGTAGCGTTGCATGAAAGATAAGCAACCTCTCATTTCTGACCAGCACTTTTAGACACGCCATGAATAAGAGTTATTTACATTGTTTAATCAAATATGCATAGTCTAGATGTATTCATTGTTTTCTCTACATCGTTACATCAAACAACATGATTTCAAGATAGTTTAGATGCGCCTTTATAAAAGAAAACTTTTTGAGATTAATCGATGGTACGGCTAAGATGTTTGATCGGCGGCAGATCCCCTGAAAATGCCTCAGAACTAGTGGATCGATTTCAACCCAACAATAACGACGTTATTTTCTGACAATCCGGGAGCAGCTAAAAATGTTATGATAAGAAAAACAATTTGGCATTACCGATTCTAGATGCAAGAGCCGAAAGATAAAAGGACTCGAGACTAGAGAGACATAAAACGCAACAATTATTTTTAGATTTTACTGTATGGCTTAGGATTGAGACACAATGCACAAAATGCCCTTGTATAAAAAAGAGGAGACGAAAAAAAGGTGCGCAATTTTATCGATGAGGCCTATCGATTTTTTAAGAAACAAACAAATATATTAACTGAAAGGTGATATCCCATTTACATAAGTACCGTTAAACCATAATGAAATTATCATTACAACAAAAAGAGCCTAAGTGCTAAACATCGTAGACTATCTAAGTTTCTTCTCCCACCGTCCTCGTCGGCTAGAACGAAATTGCCGAAATTCTTGACCGTCATCAATATCGTCTTCTGTATTCTCATCCACACAGGGATGCATATTAAAAATCTCAAAATCAAGGAGATAGATCTAGCTCGAGATCGATTAAGAAGACAGGGCAGATGAAGCAGGTCAGAAGACCATCGCGGTCTCGCTGAAGTTGTCGTTGAAGAATACAACTAGATTACCCTAGATAGGAAGATCTGTCACCCTTTCCAACTGAACAGGCTCACCTTTCCATGGCTAGATCTAAAGGTTGCCCAACGCACTAGAACTGGAAGAAACATGTTGCATCTTCAAGAGCCCATGCCGAAACCCTCGCACAAATCCAAAATCATAAAGTTGCTGATGAACTACCACTACCTTGGAACTCAGAGCGACACAACATGGACGTCGCACCAATCTGATTCTGCATCAAGGCTATGACAAATCCTCCTCCACAACAAGACAAAGATGCATTTATTGGCTAACCAGAAGAACCCCAACCTCATGCTGTCATCGCCAGAGCATTCATCGCCGCTGCCTCTTGCACCATCAACAAGGAGCAAAAGATCTGTTAGATACATTTATAGAAAAACCCTAGAAAAGAGTGGCTGCATGCAGAAAACATGTGGAATTAATTGTTTGGTTTGGTAGTAACCATTACTCTCTCCATTTCGCTTTGTCCATAGCACACCGTGCTCACTAAATAAGGAAGTAATAGTTCGAAGAAAAAATAAAGTGCAAAGACCAGCATAACCCTATTTATTTGTATGTTACAGCTATTTTTCTTCATGCTAAGCATTTAATTAAAGGCAATGAATGCAAACATCACAATAACTACACTCTTGATATTCTAAATAGACAAATGTTATAAAACATATTTTTTAAGACCATGGACAAATATAGTGAAACAGAGTGAGCAGTAATTCAGCTATCCACGTTTATTGCGAACTTGCCTGGTCTACAAACCGATCCGAACCCCAGATATAGGGTCGTGCCTGAGGGGGGCAGGCAGTGAATGCGCCCCTGGCACCCCAAGCCCAAGGGCCCCACCCCCGTATGGGCTATCAGCTATGGCCTGTAAGGGTGTTGGCACACGTCCGTTGTTCCGCATGCACGTGAACATGATTAGTGATTACGTGAAGGCCCAGCCCAACGCAACAATCAGCATTAATACTCCGGTTCCTGCAATCCTGCGCTAGTTACCTTAGTCATGCGTGGAGCTCGGCACAATTGGTGGTAGGCCGGTAGAAACAACCCACCAAGGTGGCCAAACCACCTCGTCCGCTGCCCGCTGGCACCAGTCGTCGACTCTTTTCCAGCAAGTCAACAATCCAACGATCATAGTTCTTGAGCCCCGACCAAAAAGCCACCGCGCCGGACGATGATCGTGATTCTGTTCTTGCAATCTTTCTGCTAGAAAAAACTTGTCGTTGTTTTGATTTTTTAAGGGCTTGGTGATCCGTTCCAGTTCTGCACCGCGGCGGATGCTGCTCGTGGTGTCATTCCCTGATCAACGACGATTTCTTCGCCAATAAGCCAATCGCCAGAATCCGGATCACTAATTAGTCAATTCGCCATCAGGTGAATTTGCTTCGGTGAGACGATGAGAAACTATGTTTGAGATAAAAAAAATCTTAATTTTGTACTTTTATATTTTTATTTTTTAACAATTTCTATAATACTTTCAATAGCATCTTTTCAGTAGATATATAGTTGTCTAAAAATTATTTTGATACTTATGTTAGGGGTCTCCGTTTATAACTTCGCTTCGGACCCCCTATAAACTCAGGAACGGCCCTGCCCAGATAATCATTCAGGAGCTGGCTCTTGAATCGTATATCCGTTTATACACACACGCCAAACTACAAACCCAGTTATGTAACACCCCCACCTATGAAAACCGAGTCATTTTACACCATTGGTGGTTTAGGAAGATGGCATGGTGACGTGGCATCTGGTTTGTCCATGTCACCTACACATATAGCTTAATTCGTGATTTTTGTCCATATTGCATTCACATGTAGCTTAATTAGTGTTTTTTGACTCAAAACATTATACATTAATTCTCAAAATTACTTTTGTGTCTAAAGATCATAGAAAAAATATGCTTCAAATTATTTGAAAGTTCAAAATGTTTGAAACTATTTTATTTTTTTTGGATTATTTAACATCAATTTGGTTCCTTAAACATTTAATTTTTCTAAAGTAATTGTTTCACTAAAAAATCTTTTTCAACAAAATACTTTCCTTTTTTCTCAATCTTTCGGAGTCCAAAAATTACTATTTAGGTCACGTTTGAGTGACACACAAAACCAAATGTCATAACTTCCAAACCACCCTTCTGAACCACCGAGGGTGTAAAATAGTTTTGATAGGTGGGATGTTGAATGAATTGTTTTGTAGTTTAGGATGTAGAACGAACTTTTTTAATACGTAAGTATGTGGGTTGAGTTGAGTTTTACTTTATCAAAATTTGTTATTTTTATATAGCCTATATGTTGTAATAATTTGTAACGATTTTTTCAAAACTTTTAGTGTTCATATCAAAGATCTTAAAACTATTTTTTAATTATTTTTTCAGCCTCTCTAGACCTCTTTTCAAGGACTCACAAGTTTTGAAAATAACATGGCCTAAGGCAAACTGAAAATTACAGTTCCTGCCCAGGAGAATCTTCCAATTTAGCACTTTTTGATTCCCTGACGGATTGGGGAGACCTGACCACAGTAGCCGACGTGTGGAGCCAGTGGAAGGGGCCTGGGCCTGGGCTAACTGATCGCTGCCGTACCGTGGTGTCCAGGAATGACAGCGGCACACAGTTTCTTCGACGCCTAGGCGCCCAGCTGATCTGTGTCCATAAATCATCTTCGATGTATATATATAATAACACTCTCTCCGTTTTTTATTGTTCGAGACTTTTGATTTTTGGACACGTATTTGACCATTCGTCTTATTTAAAGATTTAGTATAAACATACAAAAAAGTTATGTTTAAAATATCTTTATTGAGAAAACAAATCACAACAAAATAAATAATATTTATATAATTTTTGAATAAAACAAATTGTTAAAAACATGTCTAAAAGCTAAATACGTCAAATAAAAAAGAACGGATGGAGTATATTCGATGGCGACACGAGCTCGGAGAGGCGACTAGACGAGTGAGGCCATACACTAGACCCGATAGGTACGTAGAGCAACGAACAGTGGAGCTGTGGAGCCTAACTCAGGCCTCGTACATTTCAGCTTAGCTTAGCGTAGCGTAGGCTCGCGTCGTTCAGGATAAGCAGGATAGACATTGTATATTTTGGCTTAGCATAACATAGTGTTTTACTATAGTAAAATTGAGAGTCTTTAAAGACTATTGTAAAAAAAATAATAAAAAATAGTTTTAGTATCTTTAAGAGGATTACTAAAAACATAAGAAAAATCATTACAAATTATTACACCAAATAGTCCCGAGACAACATGCAACGCGGGGGCGGTCCGACGGGCGTCGGACGCGCCCCCGTCCGATGGCCAGTGCATGTAAAAAAATCATTAAAAATTATAAATATAGATCCAACGGCCAGCGCTACGTCCGGCGCCCGTCCGACCGCCCCCGCATTCGACAACATGCACCAATGCAGGCAAGCAGCGCACGAGGCAGTCGGCCGTCAAGAAAGAAAGCAAGCGCCCAGTTCCGTACGCTTCGTGGCCGGGGCCGTAGCACTGTGTGCAGCCCTAGGAGCAGCTTCTCATGATAATTGCTATTCCACGCCTACGTCTACGTGGGATCAATACTTGCAGTGATTTTTCATAACATTTTTTTCAGTACGTTTCAGCTTGTTTTTCATCTTCTTTCTTTTTAAAATGTATCGCTGGACTTAAGAAAATGCGTTACTAAATTTAGAAGGCTTTGATGAGACCGGTGCTTGTGTTTCACCTAACAGAGGCGATGGTGACGGCTCGTCGCTGCTCATACAATTTTGGTATTTTGTTGAGGATTGAGTTTTGTCTTCTCTGAACAGTGAAACATCTTCTGATGTTCCTTGGATATCTTTTACCCATTACCTGTTGAGTGCAGGATAATGGCAATGCATCGGACAAGGCGTTGTCTGATAGCGTGTGAATCAAGACTTTGGGAGGCTTCGTGGCTATGTCTTCCTCTCTGTGACGTACGGTCCGTGATGGCAAAAGCATGCTATGTTTTGAGGTTGTCCCGATGTGTTGCATAATTGCAGGGATTAGTTACCTATGTTATTACTGGATATGTAACCCTAAGAATATTATAAATACATCCTCCCACGTGACAGGGTAAAAACACATCATATTTAGATACAATACGTGTTGCACAGCTTTGTTTTTCATCTCAGATGAAGAGGAACCTATCTGGATCTTTCTCTCATAAACTTTGTATACTGTGATCTCTTAATTATAGGAAGGCACTATACGTAGGGCTATTATCACTTATCTGAGAGGCCTGAATCTAGATAAAAATTTCTATGGTGTCTCTTCATTCTCTCTTACGCTAAGATCTCTTTAACATATTCAAAGTCAGTATCACGATAGAAAGGAGGCTCTCTGGTCCTACAATTCAAAAGTAAGCTTAAGTCGGGAAGCTTATTTCGAATCGTCGACAATATTTTTCAGTTTAACCCTAATGTTTTTCCACATTCTTCTTCGAAAAATAGTATTGCTATAGGGAGAAAAAAATTAAATGGTTGCGCAACGGCGGCGGTAGCGAATGTTGCTCTTCGCGATGCGGTGGTGTTGACACAAAAGAGTGGACTTCTGTGAACACACGTGCAGAAGCGTCAATCCAGTGATTGCGGCGCGACAAAACCAAGCGTGCCAGTCAATTTGACCTATAAATCGACAAGGAGAAAATTGTCAATAATATAAGCCTAATCGGCTTTTCAATATAGCCAGATCAGGTTATTCGTAATCGGCTTTTAAAAGTCCGATTACACGATCTATCGGCTTCAAGCCTGATAGAGCAATTAAATTCAAATAGGCGTTCAAATCTAAATCTTCTATTTCTTTTTGGTATTTTTGTAATAATATTAACTGTAAACCTTCTTGTCAAAGCATCGGACTAAACCAAGAAACAGATTTGAATAGATTGGTCAAGTCAAGACAGTATTCAGATCTAAATCTAGATATAAACCAATAAACCGATTTAAAGGTTGATACTGATAAAGGTAGATACAATGCTAATCGGCAAACGTTTACACATGCAAGATCCTAAACAAGGCATACACAAGATCGATTGAACGAGACAGTTGCATATATCGGGTTCAGGAACAAACGTATGAAATACTTGACAATTGGCATTGCGAGGTAAACACACATTACAGATCGATTAAATCGAGGCAGTGTAATATGCGAGAACATGCTAAAGATCGGTAAATCCCGAGACAGTTTAACATGGTTTGTACACACGAGATCAAGCTGATACAGCCATGCATACGGGTACAAGAAGAGAATCAATTATCCCATCGAGATAGCTCTACCTGCGATTTGAAGCCTTTCGACGATGTCGATTTGAAACTACAGCCACATGAACTGAACAAACCAATCTAAAATCTGGTTCTCCTCTCAATTATTCTCGATTCAGCTGTACAAATCAGAGATCAACAAGTAAGGAATGTAATCACTAAGTTTGGTGAAGATTCGACCACGTTTACCGATCTCAAATTTGATGAAGATCGCACAAGAGAAACAAATATGGACAACAACCTTCTTCTCCCTTCTCTCACTTTGGAGGTGTGGTCCTTGCTTTTCTCTCTATTGCAACCACCGTAGCACTGTCCGCCTGCACCAGCGCACCGCTACGCAATACACCTGAACACTTGCACGATGAAGAGTGCACGTCCTTCGTTCTTCTGTTCGGCTGATCAAGATTGAAGAAACAAGATGCTACCCCAAAAATCATAGGAGGGGAAGACCAAGGACAAACCTAAAATAAAAGGTATTATATCAGTACATCATCTTTAATTCTTGATTGAGGCCATATTAAGAAGCATTTTCTTGATTATATTTCTGCACTGGGAAAGAATCCTCTGGTCCACGATGCTCTGGAGGGATGCGAACGAGGACGAGGAGTCCTAACTTTCAATATTCGAATATAAAATATGAATATCATCCGAATGTATTTATGGAATTTTTTATTGATATTGTCCCAACTTTTAAATTTAATTTTTAAATTTTTAAATCTAGACTAATTTAATAATATTCATGTACGGAATTTTTGAATGTTTTGTTTTTCTAATGTTATAAATTCCCACTTTTAAATTTAAATTTTGACCATTTTTATTAAAATTTGGAATAAATTTTTGAAATTAAATTTTAACTATTCGACTAACAATATGCGTATCCTTGTCTAAACTGATCTGTATTCGCTTCGTATTCGTAACATATGTTATCCAGTATTATTCCAATTTGTATCCATATTCGACACATTTGTATTCGAATATGTATCTGGTAAAAAATACGGATACGGATATGATTAAAACAATATCCGACCTTATCCGATCCGATCACATCCCTACCTGGGAGGGATGGGAAATGTGAAGCGAACATATTATATATGCTGGGTGGGTGTAACATCCTCATTTTTATGAAAAATAAAAATCATGCATTGTATCTCATGTCATGAAATTGGAAAATTTTAAATTCAACTATTTTAAATATAAAAATGTATATTACTTGAAAAATAAATATTATATTGATTTTGGATTTTAAATGCATTTTTAAAAGCGTTTAAGAAAATTTGCGAACTAAAATTTATATTCTTTCCCAAAAATAAAAAATATATTTGCATTAAAATATTTTATTATTAAATCTAGCTTGGAGAAAAATCATAAATATTTTATTTCATTATTTTCGCCGTTGGACCTAATTTCTTTTCCTTTCTCTTTTTCCCATCTATTTCTTTCCGAACCGGCGGGCTTTTTCTTTAGCGCTCTTCCTTGTTGAGCCGGTGGGTCCAAGAGTGGAGGAAGGCTCAAGGCTGGCGGTCAGCTTTCCTATCCGTGGAGACCGATCCTCTTCCCCTTCCCTAATTCCCTTCACTCCCCCATCAATTACCTTAAGGACTCATTTGGGAGCACCGATCCCCGCCGGGATCCCGGCCCAATCCCGGTGCGGCCCACCCGTGGGGCAAGATTTCCCTGGGTCGAGTAACTGCGCATTTGGCAGCCCATTTACCTGGGTTCGTCAGCCCCGTTCCGCTCGAAATCCACGGGGAATCCTCCCCAGCGTCCCCTCGCGTCGTCCTCTCTCCTCCACTCCTCTCGTGTAGAGCGCGCCACCCCCATGCTCCTCCTCCTCGACCTCCTCCACCGCACCCACCCGCCGCGCCGCCTCGCTCCGTCGGATGCCACCTCTCCAGCCGTCGCAAGAAGTCCCCCTACCGGCCGCCGTCCTCGCTCGACCGCGGCGGCGCCGTCTCCACTGGACTAGCGCGGCGGGGCCCTCCACCTCTCCCCGCCCGGTGGCCCCCTCCTTTGGCGTGGACGGGGCCGGCGGCGCCCAGCTTCCCCTGCTCCAGATCTGGCCGGCGGCGCCCAACCTCCTCCACCTCTCCCTGCAGCGGTGCCCTCCATCTCTCCCCACAGCGGCGCTCCTTCCTTCGCCGTGGGCCGGGCCAGCGGCGCTCGGCCTCCCCTGCTCCAGATCTTGCCGGCGTTGTCCGAGTCCCAAGCCCCACCTTGGGCGCCGCGGTGAGGGAGGTAAGGTGGAGCACGGGGCGCCGCGGTGAGGCAGGTAATGGGATACGGGGAACAGGAAAGGGGAAAGGAGAGACGGGGAAGTGAAATGCCATTAAAATCCCCTCCGTGGATTTTTGTACCAGGGATTTTTTCCCTGTACATCCAAATGAGCCCTTAGTGTTCCTGATGCGCTCTTCGTACGGTACCTCGGAGAGGTAGTAGGTAGGGTTTACTTGCCCTCCTCCTATCAGCACCATGCTGACGACGCTGCTACGAGGTACAATAGGACATTTTCCCCCACACACGAGCTGGCTAGCAGCGGTAGCTGGGCGCGGTAGCTAAGCTCATCGAAGGCCCGTTGACACGTGAGTGACCAGTGGAAGAGGCCTAGGCCCTTGAGGCCTTGAAGCAAAGGCATGGAACACTCTTTCTTTTTTTGAGAAAACAGGTAAGCCATTTGTATTACATAGCAACAATGGGCCTTACATTCGACGCGCTTGGCGTCTCGATCCACGGGGGGAAACAAATCGGGTAAACATCTACCCAAAAACCCGATCTACCTGAGTCTTTACCCCATTTAGCTAAAGCATGGGCCTCCAAATTGCGAGCCCTCGGCAGGTACGACAGGCGCATCCCCGAGCTGCACATTCTCCTGATTTTTTCGGTAACGTCTGCCCACTTTCCCCTATCTTCCTCTCCCCCATTAACCAAATCCACCAGCGCAAGGCAGTCAGATTCGACGGCGACCGCCGCCGCACCAAGCTTCTGCCCCAACATTCCGCCCAGGACGATCGCGTGCGCCTCAGCCTCCTCTGCCTCAGTGCAGGCCTTCAACAGAAGGATCTCAGCGCCCTTCAGATTCCCGTCTGCATCTCGAGCTACCGCGGCGACAGCGGCTTCCTCTTCGATTCCCTTCCATGCGGCATCGACTGTTACCCAGATGTCGCCAGCTCCGAGGGTAAACTCCGACCTTCCATCTCCTTTTGACTCTGGGCACGTAGGCTTCTGGATAGAATCCCATGCGTTAATCAAGATCCGAGCTTGAGCATTGGATTTGGACTTTGTTTTTTGAATAGAGATTCATTTTGGGCGCGCCAAATCTCGGACAGCCCGGCCGCGAACAAGATGATGTTGGACTGGCTTGAAACAGTTAGGTGCTGGAGGATCCAGGAGCTTAGATCTGAGATCTGGTTCGTGGCTATGAGACTCTGGCCATCAATTTCTTCCCAGATTTGCTTGGCAATTTTGCACTTCAAAAAGGTATGCTTGCCATCTTCCCATTGTCTACAATGCACACATTTGGGGTGAGCCACGATGCGTCGTTTGATCAAATTTTCGCCCAGGGGCAGATTTTTTCGGGACACCCTCCAAAGCAGATGTTTCAGTCTGATTGGTATCTTTAGCGCCCATAACTTCTTCCAAAGCTTTCTGTAAGTAACATCAGATGAACCTCCACCTCCCCTTTGCCCTACTCTCTGTATCTGTTTCTCCTCTCTCAATAGATAATAAGCTGATTTCACAGAATAGCAGCCTCTCTTGTTGTGTTGCCAAGCAAATGAATCTTCTTGTTTGGAACTCTGGATTCTGATATTGAGAATGTCCGAAGCATCGCAGGGATAGAAATTCTCGCGAACTATACTTTCATCCCAGTCCAGGCCATCCTCGGTTAACAATTCTTGCACAAACTCCACTGAGGAATGGCTAGGGCGCCCTAGGGGTTTCTGAATCGATTCCCTCGGTATCCAATTGTCTTCCTAGATTTTCACCTTTGCCCCATTGGCGATTCGCCAGATCAGACCCTTCCTCAGAATGTCCCGTCCTTGGCAAATGCTTCGCCACGGGTAAGAGGCGTTAGATGGAATAACCGCACTCAGAAAATCACCAGAAGGATAATATCTCTGTTTCAGCACTTGTGCACATAGTGATTCTGGGCAAGTTAGTAAGCGCCAAGCCTGCCTCCCTAACATCGCCAGATTGAAAACACTCAAATCTCTGAACCCCAAACCCCCTTCCTGCTTTGATCTGGTCAAGCTTTCCCAGGAACTCCACGCCACCTTCTTTTTGTTTTGATCGTTGCCCTACCAGAACTGCGCTGTCTTTTTTTGAATTTTCTCACACAGGCCAGCCGGTAACGCGAAAACACTCATTGAGTACGATGGAAGAGATTGCACTCCGGCCTTGATTAGCACTTCTTTTCCAGCCCTCGAAAGGATTTTCTCATTCCAGTTACTCATCTTCTTCTCTGCCCTTTCCAGAATAGGTTTAAAGCTGTCTCCTTTGCTATTACCCCATTTGATTGGGAGCCCCAGATATTTTGCATTTCTCACCTCTTCTGTTATCCCCAACTTTGACTTAACTGATAACTTCCTGTTCGAACAGCTTTTTGGAGTGAACAAGATGCTCGATTTAGTGATGTTGATCTTCTGACCCGAACCCTTCTCGTATGTTACAATAGCTTCCTTTACAGCCGCAATACTTCTTTCATCACCTTCAGAGAAGATAATCGAGTCGTCGGCAAACAGAAGATGGGTTACCCTAACATCCCCGAATCTCAGGCCTCTTAGGTTCCCGTCTGATTCCGCTTTCCTCAATAATCTGGTAAAGCCCTCCGCACACAGCACAAATAGATATGGTGAAATGGGGTCCCCCTGTCTAATACCTCTTGTCGGTTTGAAAGCATCGGACAGTTCGCCATTAATCTTCACTCTGCAGGAGGCGCTTTTGATACAAATCCTTATCATCCTCCGCCAATTTTCTCCGAAACCCATTTTTTGTAGAATTCCCCTCAGATACGCCCACTCCACCCGATCGTACGCTTTCTGCATATCCAGTTTAATTGCACATTGTGGTACTTTCTTCCTCCTCCGTCCTCGAATAGAATGAATGCATTCTAGCGCTATCAGCGCATTATCTGTGATGAGCCGACCCGGTACAAAAGCACTTTGTTCTTGAGCTATGATTTTCGGGAGGATATTCTTCAACCTATTTGCCAAAACCTTCGAACAGATCTTGTAGAGGACATTGCACAGGCCTATCGGCCTATACTGGGTCAGGTCCTCCGGATTTGCAACTTTGGAAAGAAGGACAATAGTGGTATCATTCATATTAGCCATTTCTTCCCCCGATAGAAATCTCTTCACTGTATCTATTATCTCATCCTTCATAAATTCCCAATTTTTCTGGAAAAACAGAGCGGGGAAACCATCTGGTCCCGGGGCTTTCTCAGGCGCCATGCTAAACAGGGCTTTCTTCACCTCTTCCAAAGTGATCTCGCCTTCCAGCATTAAATTGTCCTCCTGGGTCACTACCTCCTCAAAATTGTCCAGAATTTGTTGCATTTGCAGATTTCCCTGCGAAGTAAATAGGTTAGCATAAAAGTTCCTCGCCCCAGCCTTCATCCCCTCCATCCCTCCTTCCCACCCACCGTCCTCCCTTCTGAACCCCTTTATCATGTTTTTCCTCCTTCTCCCCGACGCCTTTTGGTGAAAGAAACGAGTGTTTCTATCACCCTCCGCAAGCCAAAGCCTTTTTGCCCTTTGGCGCCACATTACCTCCTCTCTCTCCAACCACTCCTCTAAGGATTTTTTTCAGCTCTAAAATACCTACTGAAAGAGGATCCTCTCTGCTCGCATCTCCTCTGGATTGCAAGTCTTAATTTTGTAATATTCTTTTGGACTCCTCCAAAGATGTTCCTGCCCCAGCTTTGCAATTCTGCCGACATGAGTTTCAGTTTTACAGTTAGAGGCCCATCTCTCCCTTCTGACATATGTTGCCATTTTTGTTCCAAAAAAGGAGTGAATCTTGCATCCCTCAGCCACATAGCTTCAAAAAAGAACGGTTTCACTCTCCATCTGTTGTGAGCAACAGATCCCACCTCCACGCGGAGTGCAAAATGGTCAGATGTGGCGGTCCAGAGATGTTCCACCCTCACATCGACAATCTCTTGCTGGAAGGAGGTGGAAGTTACCACCCTATCCAGTCTAGCTCTGACATTAGCCGCACCGGACTGTTTGTTGCACCAAGTAAAAGGGTAACCACAAAAAGGAACATCCACCAAGCTACAGTCTTTCAAACACACCCGAAAGTTGCGCATCTGGCTCTCTATCCAACGGTGCACACTCTTGTGTTCGTTCTGAAAACAAACTTCGTTCCAGTCGCCTAAGCAGAGCCAAGGAGCATATGCTTGCCCGGCCAAAAAACGAAGAAGAGTCCAAGTCTTGTGATGAAGATTGGTACTCGGTTCTCCGTAGACCCCCGTGAACCTCCAGTTCCGGGAGACACCACCTTCCGACACCATGCCGTCGATGTGGTACCACGAGTAGGATTTCACAGAAAATTCTACCCCTCTCCACCCAACAGCCAAACCACCACTCCTTCCTTCGCAGCTCACAGCCACGCAATCGTCGAAGCCAAGATCATGCAGAATCTTCTTCATCTCCTCCTTGCTTTTCTTTGTTTCGCACAAGAAGACAATTTGGGGGCATGCGGCCCGGAAAATGGACCGCAATTCACGAATTGCCGAGGCCGCCCCCAACCCTCGGCAATTCCAGCTTAGTGCCCTCATAAGCTCCCGCAGGCCTGCTCAGCAGGATCCGCGGGGGTGGCTGAATCAGCCTCGGAATCTTTCCTGAACTTCTTCGTGGCAACAGGATCTCCCTCTTCCATCATCACAATATCCAAATTTCTCTTTGTGCCGCCATTTGAGGGCTGTGATAAAATCCTGATGGTGTTTTTTCCCCCTTTCGCTCCGGACTTCTTCATTGTCGCGAATTTCTTCACCACTCTCGCCCTTCTCCCCTCCTGGCCTGTAGCTCCATTGGTTGTGTTGTCTGGAACCATCTCCTCCCCACTGCCTTCCATGGTGTGCCCAATTTCCTGAGTGACAATGACATCATCGAAGACCAGCCTCCCCTTTACTGCTTCTAGCATCTCCTTCTCCGGCTTTGCGACAGTTTTCAATGGTGATGTGACTTCGAGGTCACCATCATTCTCCTCTACAAGGCCGCTCCTCCGAACGCCCTCTTTTGCCCACTCCTCTTTTGCCCAAGGCCTTCCCCTCGTCCCTGAGTCGCCTATACCCGAGCTCCCTTCCTTGCAATTGCTGTTGCTGGCACTTCTGTGTTGGAGACGGGTGCCTCTGTTCACTGGTGCTCGGAGCCACATCCCATACGGTAGCGTTTCTCCCTCCTCAAATGCCTCTTCGCAGTCCTTCAAGTCGTGGCCAAACTTGCCACACCCAAAGCAAATAAAGGGGAGGTGTTCGTATCTCACAGGAAGCACCTCCTCATCAATACTCCCTTCTTTGATCACAATACATGCTCTGCAGATCGGTTGGTTGACATTGATTGCTACCTTCACCCTGAGGAATTCACCCCAGGCCACGCCATCTCTATTAACTTCCACACCTAGAAAATCCCCCAACTGCCTCCCTAGAAGCTCTCCTCCAGCTCTTGTCATCAATTGGAGGGGCACTCTGTACACCTGTGCCCAGATGGGCATTTTGTCGAACACATGGTTTGCAGGTCTCACATTTTTGTCAAGTCTCTGAAGAAGGAGAACATTACCGCTGATGTTCCACGGGCCTTGAGCTAGAATCCTGTTTCGCTCCCTCTCCGACGGGACTTCGATTAGGAAGACATTCTTGCCCATTGCATTGACCGACAGCCCCCTTCTCAAACCCCAAGCTACCTGCAAGGCATCAAGCACAGAGAGAGCCAACAAAGATCTCGTCGCAAGCAGTTTCCCCACCAACGCCCATTCCGGGATTGCTTTCTTCTCACCCTGATGCGGCTTGTACCGTAGCACTTGTTTTCCCCTTTCGCGAGATAGATCCAGCTCCTGAAGTCTTCCGAGGATGGCCTCATCGGAGTCCAGGGCATTCTCCTTGCTGCTGGGTGTCTTGTTCAGATCTAAAAACTCCCCCTCTCCTCCATTCGCTATCTAAAATCTGAACTAACAGCTGTAAAATAGTATTGTTTTGCCTTATTATAATCTTAGAATCTTCTTTAGGTGATTCGTAATTAGAAAATCCAATAGGGTGTGCTAAATATTTTTCTGTTTCTTCTAAAGCCTGAGTGTATTCGGACATATATTATGCAAGTACTAACTTCTTAACTTCTTCTACTAATTCTTTGATTTGAATTACTTCTCTATCCAATACGCTTTTAACTTCTTTACTAGACGAAATCCTTTCAAGATTAGGTGTTGAGTTTATTCTCTTATATAACAATTCAACTTTTTCCTTGATATAATCACTATTCTTACTTATTTTTTGTTGCTCTAAATTATGTTCTTTTGAAACTTTTAATACTAGGTTTATATTATCACTTAACAGAGAATACTGTGCTTGGAGAGTCTCATAATCTTTATATAATTTTTCTAGTTTTATGTCTAAATCTTCTTGTCTCTTAGCCCAAGTAATATGAAAATTATATACTAGATCAACGATTAAATTTAACTGACCTTGTGATGTGTGCCAATTATGAGGTTCTGTAGAATTGAGTCCGCACTTTATGTCTATATTATCCTTCGTACTGATGTTCTTGGTAGCTTTTTTGTCTACACACACACGCACACACGTAAAGACTACAGTACTCTCAGGAGTAATTTAACTATAGTGCTCCCACCTTATCCTCCGTCGGATTGATGTTTTCCTATCCGTCCGATCGGCATCGGCTTAACATGGCCAGTCCACCGACCGCACCAAGCCACCGAGGCACCGACCGCACCAGGCCGCCTCTGTGCGGCGTGCGCGCTACTGCCGCTACACGGCTCCAAGGCGCCAGCGCGAGCCCTTTCTTGCTCAAGAGCCAGGGACGCGGTGTGAGCCTCTCCTTGAACTTGGGTAGCTACCTCTGCATCGCGCTTGGCCCGCGCCTCTAGGTCAACATCACGGGCCATCTCAACATCAAGGGCAAGAACCGTGGAACGATCCTCCTCTTCTGCCTCGCACCCCGCTCATGCCTCGGAGTCATGCAGCCGCCGCTAAAGATCATCTGCGAGGAGCGGTTCGCCCGAAGCTTTCTCGTGGGCATTGCACAACTCGGTCACGACCGCCTCAAGGTCAGCTTCCTGTTGGCCCGGCGTCGGCCGCACCGCTTGTCCTCGTCAAGCAGCACGGCGTGAGTGGCGCTAGCGGCGACAAGCTGGCCCATGACGGACCGATAGAGTTGCAGGAAGGAATATTTGGTTGGTGCCACATAAATATTTGAAAATGTAAGTATCCCCGAGAGTCCTCCTCGTTGTTGGAAAAATCCTAGGATCAATCCTACAGGAAACTGACCGTTGATCGATAGGAACACTGGTAGCCGCCGCTGCACAACTTCATATACTGCAAGACATCGCTACTTGACCTAAGAACGTGAAGAGCACGCCCAAAATAGCACCCACATACACGTTCACATGTTGTGCTCGTGTTTAGCCTAACTAATTAGCTCTACTAATCACGCAACAAAAAAAACGTTGGCTCAATATTTTCTCGGTGCTAAAGCTTACACCTTTGCTTGGCCCTTGGCCATCTATTTATACTAGAGAAATTACAAGACTCCTATTCAAATTAGAACTACTAATTCTAAACAAACTCTAACTATGGTGCTTTTACTTTTAGATAAACCTAGTTCTACTCAAACTAGACAAACCATATCAAGGTTAGATCCAACAATCACCCCCTAATCTTGATTCTAATCTCCTGCCGCGACTCCTCGAACTAGATGCAATCCAATAGCTTAATGAATATGTCTCTTTGCACAATCCAATAGCTTAATGAATATGTCTCTTTGCACAGTACTCACGCTCATCTGACGTGTTAACAATCTTAACGGGCTACATCCTAAACTTATCATTCAAGTCACTTCTGCATACTCGCATCCCAAACTTGTCATTCAAGTCACTTCTGCATACTCGATTCTTCTGCTTCATCATCTTCTTTTTCTTCTTCTTCATCGTCTTATTTTTTTTCTTCTTACATAGTGTAACACTTTGAACAGGCTGAGATTTAACTTGAACATCTTCGATGCTAACAAGGTCATCCAAACTACGCTTTAATACCACTGTTGTTGGTGTCATCTTTATCTCCTCCTCCTCCTTCTCTGTATTAGCTATCTCTGCTATACCACAAAAAGGATCTGACACCACCACGTTTGGTAGGTCAGTTGGAGTTCCACTTGATGTTCCCTGATTGAACATATCATATGGCACAATCTTCATACACTTCTGGTTGATCATGCTCGTTGGTATATATGTTCAATTGAATCATATATAACCTATATTTTGATCTTTTCACCTTCATGAGAAGCATCCCGCTTTGCTCATACATTCATAGATCTTCTTGGTGCATGATCACTTTGTATCCGTCTTCGACAAACTGTCCTAAACTGAAAATATTCTTGGAGAGACTCGGTATAAAATATATCTCGGAGAGCACACGTAGTACTCCGTTCTTGCACTGGAGAAGAATTGACCCCTTCCCCTTAATCTCCACAATAGATCCATCACCAAATTGGACTTGTCCTTGGAAACTCTCATCCAACTTCTCGAATATTGACCTCTGCCCTGTCATGTGGCTGCTTGCAGCATTGTCCAAGTACCACTTCGTGTATGTAGGTTGTGTTTCACCCTCGACACACGAACTCGACATCACCTTCTCTTTACTCAAAAACATCACATCATGTACCTTTTGAATATGCGTGGAGAGAAGTAGGCATGGTTTATCATCAATGTCTTTATGGATGAGATTAGCCTTCCCATCATGCCAATCTCGATTACGACGAGATTTCTGGCACTCAGATGTATAATGCCCATATACATTGCAGTTGAAGCACTTGATCTTGCTCCTATCCTTTGCACCCCCAAAGTTCCGTTTGTCGTTGCTTGACTTGTCATCATCTGTATCACTTGATTGACCGCTGCTGCCAGTATCGCTTGACGAGTCATCACCGCCACGACCACCCTTGTCGCGTCGATGTCTACCACAATGCTTGCAAACGTTCTTTGACTTGGATCCTTTACTAGAACCCTTATCACCGGCCTTCCTTCCACCACCTCCGAAAAACCCCTCTTCCTTCTTTGACAGTGTCTCCCACTGCGATCGTGTGAGCAACAGTTTTCCTTGTTCCTCTGGATCACCAATAGTGGATTTGATCCGTTCGTCATATGCCTGGTAGCGACCAATCAGATTAGCCATTGTTAAAATCTTCAAGTCAATATATTGCTCTATCGAGATGACGAGCTGTATATATTTTCTCGGTGCCGCATGCAAGAAACGACGCACCACTTCAACTTCCGACAATAGCTTGTCCTTATCTTTTTTTAGTCCTCGGATGCCATTGACGATCGTCAAAACCCTAGTAGCGAAGGCAGCTACGGTCTCATCGTCCAGCATCTTGAGATTCTCAAAATCACGTTGAAGAGATTGTAACTTTGCCTCTATCACGCGATCATACCCGACGTTCGCCGTCTAGATCACCTCCCATGCCGCCTTCACCGAGTTCATTCCGGCAATGGTGATCATGAGGTCTTCGGGTATCGCACTATAGATTGCCGATAGTGCAAGTCGATCCTTTCGGTATTCTGCGCTTTCTTTCTTGTACGCGTCACCTCCTGGATCAACAACAGACCACACCTCCTGTGCCTCTATCGTTACACGCATCTTGATGGCCCAGATAGTATGGCTACTCCTTGCAAGTTGCGGTTACATCGTCGACGGCGGGGCCTCCTGCCTCAACACCGACGCTCCCTCTCCATGCGGTAATATCGACATCTTCTTATTGCGATATCTGAGTTGAACCTAGGCTCTGATACTAAATGTTGGCCGGGCCGCCCACATGGCGCTCCCGCCAAGCATCCCAGGCCGTTGGCCTACCACATATGCAGGCCCAACGTACATCAGTGGGCTTTAGGTCTCTTGGGTCACATCTCCCCCAAAAAAGCTAGCTCAGTGAGGGGGTGCATCCTCACCCTTATAAACCATGCTGAGACCCTCCCCACTTCCAATGTGGGACTATTCCAACAATCTCCCACTCAAACATTGGGCCGAGAATATCTGGAACCAGACAAGCCATCTAGGCTCTGATACCAATTGTTGGAAAATCTTAGGATCAATCCTTCCGGAAACTAACCACTGATTGACGGGAAAATGGGTAGCCGCAGCTGCATAGCTTCATATACTTCAGGACATCGTTACCTGACCAAGGAACGTGAAGAGCACGCCTAGAACAGCACCCACATGCACGTCCACATGTTGTGCTTGTGTTTAGCCTAACTAATTAGCTCTACTAATCACGCAACAACAAAAAACGATGGCTCAATGTTTTCTCGGTGCTAAAGCTTACACCTTTGCTTGGCCCTTAGCCATCTATTTATACTAGAGAAATTACAAAACTTTTATTTAAATTAGAACTACTAATTCTAAACAAACTCTAACTCTGGTGCTTTTACTTTTAGATAAACCTAGTCATACTCAAACTAGACAAACCATATCAAGATTAGATCCAACACTCGTCAGGGAAATTCGCCGTGTCTTCCCCCTCATCATCGGAGGCGCTCGCTGCGATCTCCACACACTCTGGTGCGTCATCTGCCACAGGCTCGGAGTGCACGGCCACCTCGGGCACATCCGCAGTGCTCACCAGGTACATGGACAATGTGACGGCTTCAGGCTGCGAGGCCTGGGTTCGCACCTTCAGCTTCTCTTGGTCGGTGGTGGCGCGAGCGGTGAGCTTGAATTTCACCTATGCAGGCGTCCAGACAAGCCAGCTGGCCTTCACCAGGGCATCTAAGCTCCTATGACGGATGGTTGTCGGGCCAGCTGACGTACAAGGGGTTCACGCAGAGACCCGGAATTGATTATGATGAGATCTACTCTCTGGTCATGAGTAGAATTACCTTCCGATACTTAATATCCCTGGCAGCAACTATGAATTTAAAAATGCAGTTAATGGATGTGGTGACCGCATATTTAAGCTAGTGCTCATCTAGTGACGGAGTTTGAAATAAAAGATTTGGGTAAAATCAAATTTTGCTTAGGCCTGCAGCTTGAGCATTTGTCAGGAGGAATTTTTGTGCATCAGACTGCATATACCCAGAAGGTATTAGAAAAATTTAACATGAGCAAAACACATCCTCTGAAAACCCCCATGGTGGTCAGGTCCCTTGAAGTGGACAATGACCCTTTTAGACCTAAGGCAGAAAATGAGGAATTATTGGGACCTGAAGTTCCCTACCTTAGTGCCATTGGTACACTAATGTATCTAGCAAATTGTACTAAGCCTGATATCGCTTTTGCGGTAAATTTGTTGACTAGATATAGCGCTGCTCCAACCAGAAGACATTGGGTCGGCGTCAAAACTGTTTTTAGGTACCTGCAAGGTACGCAGGATCTTGGATTGTTTTATGGGAGGAATGAGCCCAAGACCATGGTGGGATACACAGATGCGGGATACATGTCTGACCCGCATACGGCTAAGTCTTAGATTGAATTTGTTTACTTGTACGGTGGTACTACGATTTCATGAAAATCATGTAAGCAAACATTTGTGGCTACGTCCACTAACCACTCTGAGATAATTGCATTATATGAAGCCGCACGTGAGTGTGTATGGCTGAGAAGAATGGTGAACCACATCCAGAAGTCATGTGGCATTGATACCATTGATACCCCACAGTTATTTATGAAGATAATGCTGCCTGCGTGATACAAATGAAAACAGGCTATATTAAGAGTAATATCACGAAGCATATTGCTCCAAAATTGTTCTATCCTCACGAGCTCCAGCAGAGTGGTGAAGTTAAGATAGTTCAAGTGAATCCGTGTGATAATCTAGCAGATTTATTCACAAAGGCATTGTCTACCTCAACATTCCGCAAATGTGTATATGGGATAGGAATGGGGCGATTTCATGAGTTGCAAAGTTCAGGGGGAGAATCCCTGAACAAGAGCCTGTAATGATTCAGAAGATCTTGTATTGCATTCTTTTCCTTTACATGAGTTTTTCTGAAGTTTCTCATAATAAGGTTTTTAATGAGACAATATCGCAGTGTGGCATGCGTGTGCGGTGTACTCTTTTCTCCAATCCTTTTTTCCCACTGGGTTTTTGGATGGAGTTTTTAATGAGGCATCGGCATATCGCGGTTTAACTCAAGGGGGAGTGTTGTAACCCTAGAAGATTTACGGGCCGGAAGCCCATCCCTATTAGGGTTAACCCTAGGGTTATTATGGACAAAACCGAATATAGGCTAGGCTATATAATAGATGGAATCCTTTGTACACAAGAGAGAACTATCAATAAAGATCTGTGTGTCTGGTTTTCTTCTCTCTGGATCTGTATCTCATGTTATTGTGACTGTGTTTGTGTACGCGACGTCTGATTTACAACATCGGCAATTCCTTCGGCCGCAGCGAGGCCTGTCGCGCCACGGAAGCATGCCTCAGTCCAGGGTCCACGTCTTCCTGGCCCTCGACGACCACGAGGAGGTCGTCGATGACTGCCGCGGTGCCAGGCTGTTGTGGCCACCAAAACCATGACGATCCGCCGTAAAAGCGTTGTCGACCCCTAGCCGTGGAGTGTGGACCGTGCGTACCACATCACCTTCCACCGCGCTCACCGCGCGCTCGTCTCGTGGAGGCCTTCTTACAGAACTGCCAGCGCCGCCTCTTCACCAACAGTGCCAGCGGAAGACGAGAACGGCTGCGGCTGGACCCACGTCAAGCTGGAGCAAGCACCCCTCCACGTTCAAGACACTCGCAATGGACCGGCCAAGAAGCAGCAGGTCGTCGATGACCTGGAGATGTTCCGCGACGCCAACGACTACTACGCGTCCGAGGGCAAGGCTTGGAAGCGAAATTCCTGGACTACGATGTGTACGACGACCTCGAGCTCATGGTGGTGACGAGCAATACCGAGCTGCGGAGGCTATTCGATCATCGAGACGATGGGCAAGTCCATCATCGTCGTTGAAGACATTGACTGCTCCATTGACCTCACTGGAAAGCGCTGCAAGGACAAGAATAAAGTGGGGGAAGTCGGCCTGCAGCTGCTTGAGGAAGTGGATATATATCATCGTCGACCAATCAATACAACTTCTCTTTTTCCTGCAATATCGTCTACTTTGTCCTAGGCTTAGATTAATGTAGTTTTGTATTCTAAATCTCGATCGACTTGTTGCACATCGCCTTTTGATCGGCGTCAAGGTACACCCTGGAAAAGTGACGTCTCGTCTCAACTCGATCCTCTTACCCAATATCTCTTTCTATCAGCTTATCGTTTCAGATCAAGGCAATAGATTGTTTACCCTTTGTTCTACTTGCTGGTTGATTATGTCATCTAGCTCGTAGTCTGTTTACCCCTTTTTCTATTACTTAGTTAATATTATCGGTTTAGTAATAGATTGTTTACTCTTGTTCTACCATATCGTTGGTCTATCGGTTTTATAGTAGATTTATATCTCAAGATTATCGGTTTAGATCTAGTTTTAGGCCGATAGCCTTAGTGCTTTTACCCTTCATTTGAATTTGTTTCCTTGTGTATGTTGCAGGTTCATTCATTAATAGATCTAATTGGCTATTCGAAAGCTGATTACGTCTTCTCTTGCCGATTGTAGGACCAAATAGGCTAGCACACTTCGAACCTAAATTTGGTGCTGACAGGGATTCTGGACCCTAAGTTCCACTGTGTGTTTTAGTCAATCCGCTTTTGGCATGAATAGGGAATTAGGGAAGGAGGAGGCCAGTGATGGGGTGAAGGAGGCCAATGCTAATGGCTCGTCGGGAAGGAGGCCGATGCTGGTAGTGGAGGTGGCTAGTGCCAGCGGCGTGTCGGGAAGGAGGCCGGTGGCATGCATGGCGGCGTTGGGGGTTAGCAGAGAGGAGGAGGCGGTCGCCGATAGTGAGAGAGAGGGGGTTAAGAGAGGAGAGTGAGAGATGACGTGGCAGCCATGCCAACATCACGTGGCTACCATGTCAAAATCATGCCACATCTGTTAAACCACCCCAAACTGCCTCGTTGACTGATCAAAGAATCGATCAAGTCCGATTTTGATATTTGGGGGACCGGTCAGTATTCGATTTTGGGTTCAAGGACCAATTTGGTCTGACGAAGATAGTTGAGAGAACAATTTAGTACATAGCATCTTCAAATCTGCACGAAAAGATAATACAAATATTGACCGTATATAAAATTGTTTAAAATGTTTGTACTATCGATTGCGTTCGAAAATATTCACTTACCACAACGTCAAACATGACGTAACGTAGCAAAACTTTGATTCAAGTAAGGCGAGCGACGACTTACATCAGCCATCGACGTTCAGCACCACCTCCGGTGGCCGTTCCGGCGGGGGCAGGAGGACGCTGCACCGGCACACCGGGCACGTCGAGTTCGCGCGCAGCCAGTGGTCGATGCAGTCCCTGTGGAACACGTGCAGGCACGCCGGCAGCCGCCGCGCCATCTCCCCCTTCTCTACCTCGCCGAGGCACACCGCGCACACGGCGGCGCCGCCGCCTCCGTGCTCGAAGCTCGGGACGCTGACGTCCAGCTCGCCGCGGGCCATCGCCGCGATCTGCTCGGGGTGGCGGAGGGCGCCGTGCGAGTGCGACACCTCCCGCGGCGGCTCCCCGCCGTCCGCCGGCGCCGGGACCGTCGCCGGCGAGAGCCACCGGGGCCACGGCGGGCGCGCGAGGCCGGCGTAGTAGCGGCAGCAGAGGACGAGGGTGACGACGGTGCAGAAGGCGGCGAACATGGCGAAGAAGATGGCGTGGCCGGAGTGCGGCCGCTTGACGAGGTGCACGACGGCGACCGGCGCGGCGAGGAACCCGCTCGCGAAGATGGCGTGCGCCACGGCGAAGTCGCAGCTCCATCGGTAGCAGCCGGTGTCCCGCGGCACGGCCATGCATGCGTGTGCGTACGTGTGTGCTCTCGCCTCCAGCTCAATTATAAATCTCGCGTTAAATCCACTCTCCAATCATGTCCATCGGTGATGAATGGGTCAGTTAAAATTTAAATCGCGCGTTACGTAGATTTAATTAAGCTGCTTGGACGTACTGCATCTCGGTGTCCGTCTAAGTTCTTTGTAATTGTAGGATTCGGCGCTTAGTTGGGAGATGCAAACGATGAGCTTTCACGCGCTTCTTGGCTTGTTTAGATCGAGTGTGTGTGTGTCCGTACGTCTTAGGAGCAGTATATCTTTTTCGGTGTGTGTCCGTACGTCTTAGTTGTCACAATGCTGACTGGTTTGAACTATTTTTCATCCTCTACTGGTTTCGTTACGATTGATATGAAGCAGGTACAAAATTGCTGGTGTAAGCAATTCTAAGTTTCTCACCACCGGTTCTAATCATGGATTCACGGCTAGCTAACCCTTTTTCTATTATTTAATGGTCATGAAGTGCATGGCTGCATGCTACATTGCTACTTTGTGTAAGTACGTACGGTAGTACCTGACGTCCATTTATCAGGAAATACAAATCCGCAAGTAGATGCGGTATAGGCTTTTTCGTCACCGTTGGATGTTAATATGAGATTTATTTTTTCTATTCAACTTTCTCACTCATGCTCTTTTATAAAAATAATTCTTTTTTTAAAAAAAAATTCGTGTTTCGACGCCCCTCATCTCATCCCTCCTGGCCCCTCTAGTCCAATGCTCTCTTACTGATGACCAATGCTATCTAACTCCCGACACAACCACATCGTACTTAGAGCAATTCCAAATCTAGGGATGGCAATTTTACCCATGGGATCGGGTACCCACGCGTACCCGAACGCGGTATGGGTTTTATTTTAGATCCATGAGTATCAAATTTCGGGTTTGGGTTTATTTTTACACCCATGAGTACCCGAAAAGAATAATAAAAATTAAATATAATATGACATGTCACCATGTGTTATCAATAAATATGTATTGATGAAATACTAAAGTTTAAATATAAGTTTTTATGTTCAAAGTTGATGAAAAGTTAGAGTTGAAATTGATTAATATCATATGTTGTATTCAATATTGAGATATAGGTTTATTATGTATTTCGGGTTTGGGTACCCATCGGGTTAGGGTATGGGCATGGGTTTATACCTATGAAATAATTCGGGTTCGGGTTTGGGTATAGTTTTTAGGTTTCGGGTTCGGGTATGAGAGGGGGTGTACCCGGAGGTACCCGACCCGATTGCCATCCCTACTTCTGTCTCTTATATAAAAGTAAAACATTGTTCAAGTCATTTCTATCTATTTCTCTAAAACTTTTCGCTGTTCTCTAAAAAAGATTCGTTTCCTTGAACAACTTCCCCTATACCTACTTTTCTATTATATAGGTCTGCTGCAGCTGCTCTTGCCTTGCCTCCTGCTGTGGCGTTGCACCATGGAGCCGGTACCGACCAATACTCGCTTATCATGGGGCTCTACGTATAGGAAATTGATGGTACACACGTATGCACGCACACATCTTTGAAGGTGAATTCGAATGCCACTCTTTGCTAAAGGAAAGACAGAAATACATAGTAACAACACAGTACCAAAAAAAAAACAAAATTTAAAACAAGGGCCTATGTGGGATAGTATCTAGTAGATAATTTTACTAGGGGTAGAGGAGAATTTTATAAGATAACATAAAGCGGACAATTTTACTGAATTGCGACACCATTCATTAATAACATACTTTTTAATAGTAAAGATTAGCAATACATTAATTATGCACACATTTTCTACGGTAAATTTGCATTCTCAGTCTTAATTTGCTTAAGGAAAGATAGAGATGCTAGTAACAATACATTATAGAAAGCAGTGTTCATCATTTCAACCATTTAGCCATCCAACGATTCAACTGTAAGGATCACCCAGACGCATATGGTTGGTCACTTCTGCCTAAAGATACAAAGGAGATATCAGTTTGACAAAAAATATTCATTGGATTTAACAAAAGCCTATAAGCAGTGGCGGATCCAGGATTTTGCTAAGACCCGGGCCAACTACCGGCCATTCTAATTGGTATATCAAACTAAAAATTATTGTCATACTAATGTAAGATGAAGATTTGTTTAATCACACAACTCAATTTGTCTAATCGAAAAAAGTAACAAAAAAATTGAAAGAAAGATTGCTAATATAAAATAATATAGTACCTTTTTAAGACAGATTCGCTTCTTCCAAGGTTATGCCTTCATCAATAGTAGCGCTAGATCTCAAACCTAGAGTTTTAAATAAAAAATCAATATTAACGGTATGAAATGGACAAATAAACAAGTTAATTGTAAACAAAATTTAAACAAGCATTTGTAAATACCACTAGATAGAGGTAGCTTCATCTTGCGGGTCTCATATCTTGAAAATGTTTTAATATTTTGCCATCCTCGATGCTTGAAAATACATCTCTCTCAATATAGCACACCATACGATGATTTAGCCACTCATCATTCATCTTGTTTCTTAACTCGGTTTTGATGATATTCATAGCTGAGAAAGCCCTTTCTACAGTTGCAGTTGCCACTGGTAAAACCAAAGCCAACTCGATGAGGCGATATACAAAAGGGAAAACAGTATGTCTATCACTTTGAACCATTCTCACAGCAAGATTTCCAAGGTCACTACAACTTAAGAAATCTGGGTCCGCCCTCACATCAGCAATAAACGTCTCAAGTTGATCCTTTAAGACTATGCAATCATAGTGAGAGAAGTCTGCCTCATATAATTTTGCAAGCTCAACTAGCTTATTTTCATCAAAATTGGCAAAATTATTTTTAGGATCAAGACAGGCAATGCATCTCAACAATTGAGTGGATCTTTCAGCAAAGCGATTGTTTAACTCCACAATAAGTTGGTCGAGCACCACATTAAAGACTTCATGATTCAAATGATGGTAGTAAGTAACCAACTGGCCTCCACGACCCCTCGAACGACCCCTAGCAGCTGTAGTATCCGTCATGTTTGGCACAACAATATTATATTTGAGACAAAATGATTTTGCATCTTCGAATAGCTCTTCCCAACCATGTTGCCTAATGTCATTAACTTTCTGTAATGTTGTTCCAATGAATCCTATAGCACGAACGATATTTTGGTCTTTCTTTTGCAAGCATTGTGACAAATCATTAGTTTTACCCAATAATTTAATCATGAGATGCATTATAAGCACAAACTCAAAGCTCTCTATTTGTTTTAGTGGACCTGTTGCAGTTGTTTTCTGTGTTTTGGTAGGACCATCTTCACATATGTTCTCTAATACCTCTAAGACCGCTTTCCACATGAATTGAAGACGACACAAAGTTTTATGATGTGAACCCCACCAAGTATCCCCAGGTCTTGCAAGGTTAGTTGCTTGGTTTTTCCCTCTTCCAGAAAAATTTCACCGGTTTCCAAACTATGCACAAGATTATCATGATATTCTTGAGCCAATTGATCGTGTCTCTTACAAGAAGCATTAACAGTATTAACAATCAAGGTGATGTAGTTAAAGAAATCCGTGATAGAAGCACAACATTTCGCAACAGAGACAACCACTAGTTGCAACTGATGAGCAAATCAGTCGATGTAAAAGGCATAGGGATTTTCATATAGTACCCGTTTTTGCAGACCATGAAATTCACCCCTCATGTTTGATGCCCCATCATATCCTTGTCCTCGTATTTTATGTATAGATAAATCATGACTAATAATCATAGCATCTAAAGCTTTTTTTATTGCAACTGATGTTGTGTCAGGAACATGTTGAACCCCAAGAAATCTCTCAATCACCTCACCTTTGTTGTTTACATACCTACATGACATAAAGCAAAAAACAATAGTAAATTAGCATGTTCACATAATCTTGATATAAACCAACAAACACTATTAATAAAAACTAACCTCACAATAACAACCATTTGCTCTTTAATAAATGCATCTCGAGACTCATCAACAAGAATGAAGAAATACTTATCGCCAATATCATTTAGGATGGCCTTAGTTGTCTCTTTTGCACCGTAATAACTTCGTATAGCATACATTATACGAAGTTATACGAAGAAAGCTCTTTCTACAGTTGCGGTTGCCACTGGTAAAACCAAAGCCAACTCGATAAGGCGACATACTAAAGGGAAAACAGTATGTCTATCACTTTGAACCATTCTCACAGCAAGATTTCCGTAGGCACTATAACTTAAGAAATCTAGGTCCGCCCTCACATCAGCAATGAATGTCTCAAGTTGATCTTTCAAGACTATGCAATCATAGTGAGAGAAGTCTGTCTCATATAATTTTGCAAGCTCAACAAGCTTATTTTCATCAAAATTGGCAAAATTATTTTTAGGATCAAGACAGGCAATGCATCTCAACAATTAAGTGGATCTTTCAGCAAAGACACAACTCAATTTGTCTAATCGAAAAAAGTAACAAAAAATTGAAAGAAAGATTGCTAATATAAAATGATATAGTACCTTTTTAAGGCAGATTCGCTCCTTCCAAGGTTATGCCTTCATCAATAGTAGCGCTAGATCTCAAACCTAGAATTTTAAATAAAAAATCAATATTAACGGTATGAAGTGGACAAATAAACAAGTTAATTGTAAACAAAATTTAAACAAGCATTTTTAAATACCACTAGAAAGAGGTAGCTTCATCTTGCGGGTTCTCAGATCTGCAGCCTGCAGGAATGGATAGAATTAGAAGACTAGAAGAGTGACCTCACTATGTGCCACTGGATGGAGGACAGGAGGAGACCGGGCGGTGAGCCGTCAAGGCAGCGGGCGAGGCGGGGCTCGGGGCGCGTCGCCGCCGTCGGGGACGGGGTGGCCGGCGCCGGCGTCGCCGCGTCGGGCTGTGGCGGCTAGGGCTAGGTGGGTGCCTGAGGGAGCCAGGAGGGGGCACGTCGGGCTGTGGGCTGGGGACTTGGGGGCTTAGTTGGGCAGTGGCCTGTGAGCCGGCTGTTGGGGGGGGTGTCCTCTCTGCTATGGGCCACGCCCCGGGCCACGGCCCAGGTGGCCCTGGGCCTGGATCCGCCCCTGCCTATAAGCATATCTTTGTGAGCCTTTTTACGGTCCTTAGTACTCCTGGTACCTTGATGTACTATTGTACCATGAATCTTGCCCGTTGAGTGAGCCAGATCTAACATATGTAAATAGATGGTACCATAATGTACCATCTAATTTTTTCTGTACCTCGAGGTACCAACGATGAAAATGGCAAATAGGACATTTCCTTTCCCCCCATCTCTCTCCTATCAAGGTCACCATCAAGGTCAGTCACTGCGCCGTTGTGGTCACATATCGAGGCTGCCGCCACCGTCATGGTCGTGCGTTGATGCCGCCGCCACAGTTGTTGCTCCTTGTCGAGGCCGCTGCCGCCGTCATCCTCTTCACGCGCGTATATGGCTGTTGTTGCCATCGAAGCTGCCTCTCGCGCCATGGTGCACAAGGGAGACAGGATCCGGCGCCGCTATTGTCGCTCCCTGTCTGATCCGGTGCCGCCATCATCGCTCTCGACCATGTCGCACTAGGGAGACGAGATCAGGTGGCGTCGCCATGCCCAAGGAAGGCGTCATTGTGTGGAGGAAGCCGCTGTCGTGTTCACCGCCACCTCTCCCGACCTCGTCCTGTCTCTCCCTGCACAAGCGAGCCTGCACACACAAGCTTAGCTCACTTGCTACGGTCGATTCCCATGTATGTGTAGATCTTGGTTATAACAGTGAAATTGCATCTCTTAGACCTTGCTGGAACAGTGAATATAGACAACCAAACACTGGTTGGTTGCATCATATAAGCTAGGCTGGGATAAATGGCCTTAACCAAACAGCCTCTCGGGTGTTCCCCCGGAGCCACACCTCAATAGTGTTTTTGCATGAGACAGGTCTGGCTTGAGGGTGCGAACAGGCAACCAAACACCCAGTGCGGTTGCTCGCTGGATCTAGGCAGCCTATGTGCAGGCAATCAAACACGCCTAAAAGATGGGGACCAGTGAGTCATTGTGTATTGCCGCTTGTCCTTTCTTACTTCTTTGCTGGGTCATGTCTGGTTTGCGACGAGCAATCTACCAGGCACCAGCGTCTTCATTTCCGACAAGGTGTCCGCACAAAATTTTATTTAAAAATGCAGATGTTCAGCGCATAATGAGTTTATATAAACAGTTGATTCTTGCTCAAGTGCACCATCCCGAAATCCACTTGTGTCGGCACCCGATTTATAATATCGAGTTCCACCTGCGTAATAACGTACTAGTCCCAAGGATCATGGCTAGTACACATAGTTAAACAGAAACGGTACATTACCAACGTTCTGAATATTACAAAGAGGGGAACATAGTCCAGTACAATACACAACCAACGGCTCGCAGGCCGCAATATAGAGCACACAGCAAAGCAGGGCCTATTACAACATCTAATTATTTATTCCACAGGTGAGAAGGCTGTAGGAACACGCAACCCTACTCTTCATAACCATCCTCGGAGTATTCCTCCTCCTCGTAGTCAGGGTTTTCGTCCTCGGACGGCGGGCCGAAGTCGGACGGTCCAGCTGTTGAAATTTTTAAAAGAGAGGGGAGGAAAACAAGGATGAGCACAATCGTACTCTGCAAGTCGGAAATTGTGCAGATGAGGCTTAGTACAAGGAGAGATTAGGCTATTTTGCGGAAAGGCAGTTTATTGGCCTAGTTTTGACAAAGCATTTAAGAAAACTTTGAATCACAATATTTTCTTTTGGGCTTTTCTCAAACTGCTCTCGCCACTTGGCCTCAGTGCCATAGCGAGATAAAACCATTTTCTCCTTTTCCTTTCTCAAACCCGCTAGGTCCATTCCACGCGAACAATCCCTAGTAGGCCGACCCCCAATCCAGGATGTAAGCCGATGGCACCTAACTCAAACGAAAACTTTCTTAGTAACTTACTCAACCCAAGCTTTCTCTTAAAACACCTTTTTCAAAATTGGTTTTATAGAAAAAAATCTACCATATGAACAGTCCCTTCGCGCTCATGACCGCGAGCACGGCTATCATGATAGTTTTAACTCTGCAGAGTGGGTACGCTTTACCCTCGAGAGGCTACGCACTAGGGGTGTTTCGTCACAAGACCGCTAGGCTCGAACACTAGCGGCGACCTGCCGGGGAGTCTCCTCCAGGCTCAAAGACTAACGACCAGACCCGTCCCATTCTAGGGCTCGAGGTCGTACTGTTAGGCTCAATTCGTAGGATCATAGGACGAGCAGTCCTTAAGCTAGAGAAGAGACGGTAATTTAGTCCAACTTTCTCAAAACGGTGCCGTACCGCACCAACCGGCAAAAGTCTCTCCCTAGAAGAAGATTTTTTTTCGGGGGAAGAGGAAAACATTTTCCTACTAAGCATCACTTTGATGCACTACCTTTAAACAATACTTTCTCCAAACCTTTCTTAACAAATTCTCATTTCACACGAATGATGATATCATTTCGCATAAAAGGTTTTTAAGCTTTTATCCTACCACAACAAAGTATATTTAAATATAAGCAATTATATCTTTAACCTTAGGTTTTAATCCTAACCATAGTTCTTACCTTTAACTATTCGGTCATGATAACTAGGTCTACTAAATACGCCATTTTTCAGTTTAAATTATCATGCATATTTTCAAGTCTATTGAATACTTTCTAAATAACGAAAATGGCTCCACAATATGATCAAAGGGGACTTGCCTTGATCGGATCCCGGGGCAAAGAAGACGTCGTCGATCGGGTCCTCGGAGCTTCGACCTCCTACTCGCGCAAACACATACATAGCAATACAACACCCATTAGCAGAAATATTTTTATGCAATTTTATTTAAGTCAAATGCAGAAAAATATTTTAAGTGCACAAGAAATGATGCTCCCTAAGCTATTTATCTAGCTATCATGCAGAACCTACATGCAAGATATGCCATTTTATATTTTCATAAGGTCCAGGAACATTTAAGGCATTTTTATAAATTTTTGCAGAATTTTAAAATTCATCAGGTATTTTTACAAAATGCTTTTTGATTTCTGCTCCTGGATTGAGAGGAAAAAAAAAACGATTTCCCAGCTTAACGGGCCGGCCTTCGGCAACTCGGCCCACGGCGCGGAGCGACCGGGCGTGGGCACGCACGAGCGCACGCGGAGGGGCCGGCGCCACTGACCGGCGGGTCCCACGTGGCCCACCCGTCGGTGACGCGCGCTGGAAACACAAGGGAAAGGAAGGGAGCTCCGGCTCCAACGGCGGCGGATGCAGGGGACAACGGCGACGGCGATTCCGGTCACCACAGCCCGATTGGGCGGGCTGAGAGAGAGAGAGGGGAACGAGACGAGCCCGACGGCGGTCTCGGCGGCGCCAGAGGCTACCGGAGGAGAGAGTGCGACAGCGCACGGCGGCGGCGGCCCACGGTAACCGTGGCACCGGTGAGAGACCCCACGGGAGCTCAAACCTCCCTGGCCGAGAGCAACAAGGCGACAGTGGGGGAGCTACCTACGAGCTAGCCGGAATGAGAGAGACGGCGAGGCGGCTGGATCACGGCGGCGGTGTGGACGCGAGCTCCGGCGACACACGGAACGATCCGGACCAACGGCTCCACTCCAAGAGGGCGCGCGCTCCGCTCCGGCGTCCTGAAAACGAGACGGAGGTGAGAGAGGATAGGCTGAGAGGGAGAGATAAGGGGGAAAAGTGGCCCGCGGCACTGGGCGGCGTGGCCGGCTCACCGGATCAGGGCAACAGGAAGATGGCGGCGGCGCAGCGAAGGAACGGGCGGAGCAGTGCCCATTTTATAGGCGCACGATGAGCGGTGGAGCGATGGGGAGTAATTGCGGACGCGGGGGTTGTTCGGCGACGTCGGCGCGAGTTCCGGGCCGATG
Organism: Raddia distichophylla; assembly: GCA_005191435.1. Taxonomy (NCBI): domain Eukaryota; kingdom Viridiplantae; phylum Streptophyta; class Magnoliopsida; order Poales; family Poaceae; genus Raddia; species Raddia distichophylla. The sequence continues at coordinate 329,944 of SPJY01032216.1, read as the reverse complement.
GCGTGGCAGAGAAGGCGGGACATGACGGCGTCGCTTCGGACACGGCCGGTGACAAGACGGGAGCGCAGGGAGAGCGCGGTCAGCGAGGAACAGCGGCAACGCGAGAGGTGATGGCGGAGGGGAAAGGAGCTCGCGTGCGGGAAAAGGGAAAACCAGAGGAAGAGAGAGAGAGATGAGGAGCTCGCGTGAGGAAAAAATCGAGCGGAGGAGGGGAGAGGGGAACAGAGGAGGAAGACGACACCGGCGCGGCTGATAGGCGGGGACCACGTGCCAGCGGAAGGGAGGCGGCAACGGGCGCGCGGGTGAGAGGCCGACAGGCGGGACCCGCTCGTCAGAGAGACGCGGCACGCGGGGCGAGCTGGGCTGCGGGAAGAGCTGGGCCGGGGCTGCGCCGGAGGCCCAAGCAGAGAGAGGGGTGAGGGAAAGGGAAAGGGGCCGAGAGAAGATGGGCCGAGAGAGAGACATTCTTTTAAAGTTTTTTTTTGAATTCTTGTTTTTCCCTTTTCTTTCTTAAATGAAAATTATTTAAATATTCTTTAAATCAGTCAATAAACTTTGGCAAAATAGTTTGCTTCTAGCTTATGAAAATACTTAGACCAATAACTAAACATTACCTTTTGCCAAATGACTCATTTTGAATTTTTCTAATGCGCAAATTTTATTTCAAAGATGATGCATGCAATGATGATGCCAAGATGCTTTCAACATTAAATATTTAAATAATTTTAAATCATGCATTTTGAGAAATTATTAACGTGCCAATTTGGTTTTAAAAATTTGGGATGTTACAACTTGCCAGATTACAAACTTACACCGGCGGCAACGCATCATGAGCCGGTGGTTGCACGGCGGCCGCCGCTGCGGCGAGTACAGCGACTCGCCGCGGCGAGACATCGTACCGGCATAGCGGGCACGTCGTGTGCGAGTGCAGCCACATGTCGATGCACTCCACATGAAACAGGTGCTTGCACGCCGGCAGCCGCCGCACCATCTCCCCGGCCTGGACGTCCTCCAGGCACACGGGGCACAGCACGCACCTGCCGGACTTGCTGCCGCCGCCGCCGCCGCCCTCGGCGGCGGGGCGTGCGTACGCGAACGCCAGCGGCGCGTCGATGGCTGCCGCGTCCACGAGCCAGCCCGCCGCCGCCGTCGGCCGCGCGTCGGCCACGCGCCAACCGCTGGTGCCCCTGCGCCGCCACGGGCACGCGCGCCGCAGCCGCACCACCGCGAGACGCAGCCGACGATGACGACGAGCGCCTCGCCGGCGCCGGCGAAGGCGCAGGCCTCGCCGAAGCTGACCGTGGCGGAGAGGATGGAGAGCAGGAGCAACGCCGCGCAGGCGACGGCGACGCCGTAGCAGGCGAGGTGGCCGCCGTCGTCGCGGGCGGTCGGCGACGGCCGCCGGAGCAGGCTGAGCATGTGAAAGCGCCGCCGAGAGACGAGACGCTACCAAAGTATCTGAAGGCGCGAGCGGAGCGCGCGGACGAGCTTGCCATTGTGCGTGTGCCCTTCGCGCCAAGAAATAGATGGCTTCGGCGCGGCCGCAGCAGCTCGCAGTGCACGTTTCGGCTTGGTGGTTTGTGCCCAAGGTATTGGGCATTTCAGTGGTCGGTGGCCGCAGTTTGGGTGGCCTCTTTTCTCTTTCTAGTTAGAGCATGAGCAACAACCTCCCCATCAGCTGCGGCCTGCATCTACACGCGCGCGGGGGCGAGTACCGAAATTCAAACGTGCAGACTGCGGGCGGGCGGGCGCGCTATTAACGCGTTGATGCAGGCAGCGATACGGGAGCTGCTGCTCATGCTCTTAGAGGTTTCGATTCTTGGAACTAGGGATAAGCTCATCATGGACAACGATGGATTACGTAGATGATTCATTGATGACACTAGTTTGCCTTGCAGTGTCCGATGTCAAGATCGGTCAAGTCCATTGGACATGCCCTAATGTTTGCACGTAGCCCCATTCATCCTTCATATGACCATTTTGCAAAAACCCTCTACTTTAACGATAATTCAAGTGATTGGATACTTCTTCCTATTCTTTCCCTCTCCTCCTCTTTCCATCCTGGCCGAGCCGACTAGCACCTATTGGTGTAGCTACGGGCGAGCAACGTCAGATATGAATGACCATGCTGATACGTGTTGGAGCCATTGCATCATGTTTGCGCCGAGCCCAGCTGGTTGCCATGCAGCATCCGTCGCGTCATGGTCACACATAGCCTGGGTGGTGGCTGCCAACAACCATGTAGGTGGGTGGCGGTTGGCTCGATAAGAGTAGAAGATATGAGAGGGAAATGTGAGGAAGAGGAATGACATGTGTTTTGAAAATTTTGGGAATTTTTTTGCAGAAAAAAATTTGAGAGGTGAGTAGTATGGTTGAGCACAAATTTTGAAGATTCGCTTTTGTTTTTTCCCCCTTCCCTCGTCACTGGCCATAATGTTATACGGACGGAGGTCACCAATTCATCCGAGAAGATTCAAATCACATGATTTTGATGATTAATCAGTGACCACGATTAAAATTTCGTGTATACACATGTTGTGGATTTAGAAACATTGTTCTCCTATCTCTTATTATGATCTTTGTACCCTGTACACCCCAAGGTCTTTCCATCAGATTTGTAACCCTGCACACGAAGAAAACTACACCGGAGACGTGCCTGTTGGCTGTTGACGACTTTATTAATTATTCACCTATCTATGAAGTTTCAAGATCAAATTTATTTTATATTAAGAAATATAAAAAGAGAAAATTCTGAAAAATTTGAAGAGTTCAAAATTCTAATTAAATTTCGGTGAAGCTAGTCACTCTGAAGATTTTCCCAGAATGGATTGAACTGATTGTAAAACAGAAATAAATAGGGAATACAGAAAACCTAGAAGAATATGTCTGTTCATTACTCCTTTAAAGAAAACACATCCATTGTCTGTGACATCCTAATAAATATTAGAATGTCCCAAGTTTTCTCTAAAACTAAAAACCAAGTAAAAAGAATTTTTATTATTTTTCTATATGAAAATCCCTAAATTTTCAAATAATTATTCACATATAAGAATGTATTTTAGTAATTATTATTTTTATTATGATTTACCATTTAGGAAATTCCAAACTTTATGATTTCAGATACAAAAGCTCTCTTCTCGCTTTGAGTCGTTCCTCGGTCGGAACCCTGACTATCGTCTCTCGATTGAAACCCAAGCTCGATTCCCTTGACCGAAACTCTAATGGGTCAAACACCCATCGCTCTCTCGGTCGAGAGCAGTTCATGTCAAATCTTTCTCCTTGTACCTAGAGCGGTCATAAGCAAACCCTAGACCCGATCAACCTGCCTTGCAGCCCTGACCGGTCAGATTTCCGTCCCTCTCAGCAAGCATCCTTCGAAACCCCACCTCTTGTCTCCCTTGACCGAGCCAATGCTACCGTCCAACCCGTAGCTCGACGGAGACCACCTCTAATCTGCATCGGGCGCCACCATTGTCATCGGCCCCTTGCCGCATCACCTCATCTCTTGCAGCCGACTTTCATCCCGAGAAAACACAGTCCAACACCAAAGCAACCGGATTTGCCTAATAGCCTAATCAGGCTCTCTCCCTAATTTCCAATCAATTTGGGCTCTAGGCCCAAACCCCTGTTCACCTCAGAACCCCGGTCCCATAAAATCCCAGCAAAACCCCTGCCGCGCCACCCCTACCCCACAGCTGCTCCCAGACCAAACCCGTGCCGCCGCCCTACCCGTGGAGGTGCAGCCGCCGCCTTGCTCCCATGGTGTGTCGCCGCGCCGCCACCCTGCTGCCGACCCGCCGCCGCCCAGATCCAGGTCGGAGCGTCGCCGTGGGCCTCACCCCGCGCCATGCCAGAGCCGCCCCTAGCCGCGCCGCCTCGCTGGAGCCGCGCCGCCACCCTGCCCGTGCCGTGCCGCTCAGGCCGAGCCGCCGCCGTTGCCCCGCGCCGTCGCCACGCCGCCGCCCTGCCGCCGCCCTGCCGACTAGAGCCGCCGCTGCCTCGTGCTGCCGCTGCTCCTGGCCCAGCAGCCACCGCCCCATCCCACGCGCCGCACGCCGCCGGACGCCGCGCCGCCGCCGGGAGCTGCGCCGCCCCCCAGTACCACCGCCGCCGGGACCAAGCCGCCCTTGCTGGAGCCATAGCCGCCGCCTCCTTCCTCCTCTCTCTCTTCTATCTCCAGTGCGTGGCTAAGAGGAGATGGGGAATTGGGGATTTCCCCCTTTTTTATGCTACGGTGAAACCCCCATGAACAGTACTACTTCAACATTTTGTTCCTTCCAAACCGCAGGTCCGATTCACTCCAAACCAATTTTCCTAGTCTCGTAATATTCTATACTATCTACCGTATTTATTTCATGATTTTACGATTGTTCTGTGCTGCTGTTTATTTGTTGTTGCCCCGGTTTGCGCGTAGGTCGTTCCGACATTTCTGCCGGTGTCGTGAGTGTAGATCGGTTCCTGGAAAGTTATCGAGACCCCGAGATGCACAAGGGCGTCGCCGTCGGTGGCCCTAGAGCTGCAAGTGCCGATGACATCCCGCAAGATCTAGAAGAAGCGGACGCTGGACCGATCTGTCACCATTGAGGACGGTGAACCGAGAATATCGACGACTTCCTTGTGAGGCCGATCGCTGCCAGGCAAGCACTAGTTGTTTGCATATTCCTGTTCTATGTTTTGCTAACCCCGTCCGTCCAAAAATATGTGCTCTCTTGACTATGATTTAGGGCAACAGTTTTGGGACGGAGGGAGCTTAATCGTATTTACTTTTCGTAATTAATCTTTGCATGCATATTAGAATAGTGTGTGTGTGCCTTATTCATGTTAGTCATCTACTAGCATGACTAGACCTCATTTGATAAACTCTTTACTGTTCCATAGCCTATCCTTTGAACAAATGTGTAGGATTGCATTGGGATTCACTATAAAATGTGCCCTTGTGAGGCGTATGCTTCGTGATGGTGTTTTTGGATAAACCCTAAACAACTAAAACTAGTGTAGATTGTTTAGGGGAGACCCGGCAGTGATGGTTCCGGGACTGTGGTGGAGATTCGAGGGTCTCCTCTAATAAGGACTCAAGCTTGTGTACTACTAGACCAAACCTTACCGTACAGCCACTTGTGCCTTCGGCCCTGGCTTAGTACCCTACGAAACCCACTAACCCCTGGCTCGTAGGCTGTCCGGTTACGTTTCGTCACTATTGCCCTAGGGTGAGGCTCATGACCTTACCTGAGGGGTAGGTGCGTTCCTGAGACCGAATGGCTTAAATGGGGAACGACCCACGGGTGGTGCCTAGACGTAGAAGGCGCCCTACTGTGGCGGGCACCGGCGGGGCCGGGGAAACCTTAAGAGAGGGCTGGCGAAGTGGTGGGCGTAGTAGGCTGGAAAAGTCTTGTACCGTTTCTCCTAGTGGATGAGACGGGGCTTGTGGGGAAATTTGTACACACTCTGCAGAGTTAAAACTATCATGATAGCCGTGTCCACGGTCATGGACGGGGCGAGAGGTTTGCACATGTAGATTCACCCTTTTCAATAATTAAACCTGACTAGAGTAGGCTGGGATTGGCCTGGTGTGATGATGCACCTTCCTTTGATGTTGACCTGGTGTGATGATGCACCCTTCCTTGATGTTAGAGATGATCGGATCAATTCATGCATTCAACAAAACATCACTTTTGCTAAAACTTGATTAGTAGATAGGTCTTGGTGTAAAATAGCCAATTTCCCCGATCGTTGCCATTGCATACATTTATTAAGGATTGCTTGCTGGGTAGCCGCGTACTCATTATATCTATCGCGGATAAATTTTATTATTCAGGTTGCAAGTCTGATCAGGACCAGGAGGGTCCGAACTCAGGTGTGCAGGACTAGCTGCGGGTGTCCGGGTCAATTGCTTGGATATCGTCGCTGAAGGCTGTTGCTGCTCTGATGTTCTATTTATTCGTTCTTAATATTTGGTAATATCTGTTTTATTGTAATAGCATATGACGCTACCTTGTAATACTTTATTATTTTGGAATAATAATGGAATGCCAGCGATGATAGCCGTTTAGTTGTCCATCATGAGGTACTAGTCTGGGCTAGTATCAGATCATGGTGCCGGATCTCCTGTGGAGACGCAGGGGGTCGTGACATTGTCTAAAGAAAGAGTACATCCATCACAAAGATACAACGTAGTAGTATTTACCGTGCTTACTAATTCTTGTGGCACATCACATTACCGTGCTCTAGCCTCATGAGCTATGAAATTAAATTGTATATTTGTGGGGATTATTTTGGTGACAGATGACTGCTTTTGAGATTTGTGACAATCACCTGCACAATAATAGATAATATAAAAAATAAAATAAACTATGTACTGAAATTCTAGTTAAATAAAGATCCGGACACAGTTAGTGCCAACAAAGCGCACAAAATTACAAATCAAATTTGTAGCCAGAAACAACAAAAACTAGTTAATCAACAAAAAGAAATAGTTGCATGCTTAAAAACTGAAAAGACAGACTAACTGGAAATAAATAAATTTTTATTATCAAACTAATTGAAAAGGTGTAGACTAATCAGAAAAAATAATTACATACTTAAAAGCTAGAAATTAAATAAACCACTGTTATTTAGCAAATCTGATATTTAAGTTAGAGAGAATTTTATGAGCTTATAGAAAAATCTCCTATAATTCTTTGTGACCAATTTTTACAAAAAAATGTACAAATTTACATGAAAAAGGTAAAATGAGCTGCAATATGCATGGGAAAAATAATGTTATTTGCAGCCAGAAAGACACTCTCGACAGGGCTGCACCGGCGGCAAGGCATCGTCGGCCGGCGGCTCTGCCTCCGGCGCAGCAGGTTTTGCAGCGACTTTGCGCGGCGGCGAGAGGTCGCACCGGCACAAAGGGCACGTCCGGTGCGAGTGCAGCCACATGTCGATGCACTCCACGTGGAACAGGTGCCCGCACGCCGGCAAGCGCCGCACCATCTCGCCGGCCTTCATGTCCTCCAGGCACACGGAGCACAGCTCGTCGCCGCCGGTCCCGGACTCAAGGTCGCCGCCGTCCTCGGCGCCTGCACGGGACGCGTACGCGAGCGTCGGCAGCGCATTGATCGCGGCCTCCGCGAGCCCGGACCGCAGCTCGTCCGCCGCCGCCGCCGTCGCCTCCACCTCGCCGGCGGCGGCGCCGCCGCCCCGCCGCCCCAGGCACCAGCTCTCCGGCGCGAGGCAGCCTGCGACGCCGAAGGCCGCCAGCGCCAGGCCGCCGAACACGAAGGCCTTCCAGACGCCGACGGTGGCGGCGAGCGCGCAGAAGAGGAGCGTCGTCACGACGGAGACGACGAGGCCGTAGCAGGAGCTGTACCCGCCATTCTCGCCGTCGCGGAACCTCGCCAGCATCCTCGCGATCAGGCCAGACATGATCTCTATCGATCACCTGTGCTCGACACCCCGGAGCTTCTCGCGTTGATCCGACGTCGTGATCGATCTGCAGCTGCACCACCGTGCGGTGCGTGTCTTGCTGCTGCTCGATCTGGCGCGCGGCAAGAAATATAGGCGGCATCTGAGCTCGTGAATATGGCGATGTTCGCATCTGGAGACCGCGTGGCGCGCGGAAGATAAAATCGGTGGTTTTTTTACGGAAGGAGTGCGGCGGTGGACTGATATTATAATGGTAAATTTACTGGATTGGCGGCACGGCGTAAAGCAACAGCAGCAGAGGCGAGAAGAATAACCAACGGTAGAAAAAAAAAAAAAAAGGAAGTGGCAATTGGCAGCAGTCAATTATAGCCAACCTGGTCAACTGGGAAGTACTGTTCTTTTTTTCCCCCCCCCCCCAAGGTGGCAAGGGGGAGGAGAATTCCCTATACAAGGAGGTTATAGGACTTCAACCACTTTGAGATTCGTGCAAACATAGTGACGGGTACTTGATGCTTCCGTTGCTCTTTCTCTCCCACCACTTTCTCTCTGTCTCCATGTGTGGTCTCCGGCGCTATCTCACCGTGGCCCAAGGATTTAAATTTCGGTTTTGGTAAAATTTCGGTTTCCAGCGAAATTTCCGGATTTCCCGAAATTTCCCGAAATTTCGGCCGAAATAAAAATAGAGAATTTGAATTTTTCAAAAAAATTGTTGAACTTGGGACTTGAACCATGCACCTCTTGCTTGTTATAGAGCACACCACCCACCAGGCTACTTGAGATGTTGTGTAGAATCAAGTTATGCCTTCCTTTTATATATATGTCTCAAGCTAGTTCAAATTTTTTGAATTCAAAAATTTCGAAAGTGTTTCGGTTCGCAGCGAAAATTTCGGATTTCGCGAAATTTCGGCGAAATTTCTCCGAAAAAAAAATCCCTGCCGTGGCCTCTCTCTCTCTCCAGTGACAGACCTAGGAATTTTAGGCAGCCTAGGTGAGATTGTCCACACGCTAATAATCATGGACATTTTCATATAAAAAACGACATGCGCAGGTTATTGAATGAAGAAAATCATGGGTCGAGCTTCGAAATTGGGTCGTTCGATGGAGGGGCAGCCTAGGCTGACGCCTATACTATCTGAATACTGCGTCCGCCCCATTTCTCTCCGTAGGTTAGAATTTGTTACTACATGGAACTACTCTTAAAAGTAACCTAGTGGTTTCAGCCCGCACACTCTTGGTCTATGCCTCGACAAAAGTCACAAAATTACACTTCTTACGGACATACCTATAATGTACATAAGATTAGAAGATATATAGTTGTTTGAAGAACACTATTGGATTGCACAAACAAATCATACAAACGACCACCTAATCGCAACATGAACTGCATGCAATAGTCCGGGCAGTATCATTTGGCATTTGCACTCTCTGTACACTAGTAATCACAAACATGACACTAGGCACACCTACACCGGTGGCAACGCCGGCTCGGCCGACGACCCAGGCGGCGCCTCTTCCGGCGCGGCGGCTTTCGCTGTCACCGTCGCCGACGGCGAGACCACGCACCGGCACATCGGGCACGTCCGGTGCGAGCGCAGCCACATGTCGATGCACTCCGCGTGGAAGATGTGCCTGCACGCCGGCAGCTGCCGCACCGTCTCGCCGGAGCGCACGTCCTCGAGGCACACCGAGCACATCACGCAGCTCGCGGCCGCAGCCGGCTTGCCGGCGCCGCCCTCGAGCGGGCACACGTACGCGAACGCCGGCGGTGCGTTCGGCGGCTCGCAGGCGCACCGGCCTGCAGGCACCGCGATGGGTAGCTCCATGCTCGCCGGCCTCCCCCTCCGGCGAAACCACCTCCTGGGCGCGAGGCAGCCGACGACGCTGAGGAGCAGCGCGGCCATGGCCGCGAAGGCGCACGCCTTCCAGATGCTGACGGCGGCGGCGAGCACGCAGAACATGAAGATGGACAGGCAGAGCACGGCGATGCCGTAGAACACGCGGTACCCGTCGCTGTCTCCGTCGCCGTCGCCGGAGCTCGCCACTGGCCTCGGGTACAGGTTGAGCATGACGAGCAGAGACTAGAGCGCACGCACCAAATTAAGGCTCTTGCACTCGTTCTTGCTTCTGTCCACTTTGCTCGAAGCTTTTCGCGGCAATGTATAGTGTTCGCCTCCGAGGTTTGGGAAGCTTGATCTTTGGCGTCTCACTGCTGCAATTAACCAGTAATTAAATAACAATTTTTCAGCCTTTGATCCTGTTCTAATGAGAAATTTAATGGCTTTTCTCGTTACTATGTCTCACGGCAGGATTAAAAATTACTACGGCGTTGCCTTGGCGTGTTGACGCCGTGGTGCGTCCAGATGCCAGCTAGCTCCTCCACGTACGTACGTCGTGAGTTTCGAACAATGGACAAATAATATCAATTCTATATAACAAAGGGCCTAACCAGCATCCGCCTCCAAAACGCGATAGTCACCAGTCTTTCGCGTAGGTCACGTCACCTAAAAAACGGAGACCGCCTGGTCTGATCTGCTAGCGAAATAAGATCCGACCATTCATACTAAAATAACATTTAAAAGAAAATTAATGTTCCGCACATTGCATAACAAGGCGGATGGTTTGCCCTGTTGGCTAGCTGAGCTAGGTCTCAGCCCGGAGGCCATGGTTCATAACCGAGCGAGTGATTGTTCCTGTTATCCATGCAAGATGCATCTCCTCTTGCAATATTGTTATGTAATTTTCATTAATTTCACTGATGGATACAGACAACTACACATGTAATTCGGAATGTTTTGGAAGATGATAAAAGCATCTAGGCAGAAAGGGTTACAGGGAAGAAGGGCTATTCATGGGAATAAGATCATCGAGGATGCAAAGTCGGTCGGGTCGGGTCGCCAATGTTTATGTATGATACGTTAGTTATGCGTGCTATTATTCTCGAAACTTAAGATTCGCTTGTGTGCTTAAAAGTCAAACTTTGAGAGATTCTATGAAAGAATTGAGTGCTAACACATTTTGTTAAACTTATTTTTGAGAGTTTTCAGACATGACAATGTACTAGAAAAACATGATCCATAAGACAAGGTGCTTCAATGTCAAAACAAACATATTAGAAATTAAGCCCTAGAAAACATGACCAAAGAACGTAGGTTTTGCTCGATCTATGTTCAAATACCAAAGTTCTAATGAAGATCAAGCGATGAAGCGGGTGGAACCACAAGACTGACAAAAAAGAGTGAATGCAAAAGTTTTTAGCATCGTTCTATTCACTTTTTGATGGTGAATCTATAAAATTTCTAGAATTATATAGTTGTTGATAGCTCAGCGGGAAAGAGTTAGGCTGATGTTGTGGAGGTCCTCTTTCCTCCTTATTTAGGGATGACAAAATTACCAATAGGGTCCTGTCAGGTCCAAATAGAGCTCCCATTTTAGACCCATGTGTATGCGGTTTCAAATTCGACTCTAGGTAAGGGTAAATTCATGTACAAGTTTGCTTTTGTACCGTGGGTATTCATTGGGTACCCGAAACATTGTTGTAGCCAGCAAGCTAGCCCAAGCGCACACGGCAACAACAGGTCAACCCATGAGTGCATAGTAGGCAAGCCCGCGCACGCGTGCCTTAGACCCTGTTTGTTTGAGCTGCAGCTTCTCTAAAAGCTGCTACTAGGAAAAGCCACCCAAAACTTATTTCTCATATTACAGCACAATTTAGGCTTTTGAGGGCTTTTGGCTTTTTGAAAAGGGTTTTAAAAGCTAACCGTTTATTTGGGTTTCTAATTTCTATGGATATAAGTTGTCTAAAAGCTCAAACAAACAGGGCCTTAGTAGGCCAGCCCACACATGTGTAGTAGGCAAACTAGCACACACGCGCCTTAGCAAGCTAGCATAGGCCTAGTCTCAGGCGTGGTGCAACAGCCCAAGAAGCAAGTGCGATGATGTTTAAGGGCTCGTTTGTTTCTGCGTTTGGTAGCATTGCGTCGCGTTTTTGGCGAGGTGGTGTCCGCGTATTTTGAACCAGTGGCTGGGCGGGCAAAACACGACGCGACGTGACGCCCAAACAAACAAACGACGCCTAACTGACGCAGCTTGCAGCCTATAGTAGGCCAAGGTCAAGGCCCAGGCTTGGTGTGTATACGTTTTAGTACCACCTCGCTAAGCTCAAAGGAATGGGATGGGATGAGATCATGAGAGGCTAATACTCCCTCCGTTCTAAAATGTAAGACGTGCATGTATTTTAAAAAGTCAATGTTTAGAATGTTTGACTAATAATTATGCTAGGAACATATATGTTCAATGTTATGCATGTGATATAGTTAGATTCGTATTTGAAAATACTTTGATATGATGCTAATTTTATAGTTATTGATGATATAATATGAAAGAAATCAATGGTCAAAGTTTACGTTTGTTGACTTCATCAAAAAATTATGTGCCTTACATTTTAGAACGGAGGAAGTATAACAAAGAGAGTTCACGGTCTAGCAATAGCCAGCGTTGCAACTCGGTCTAGAGCTGAAACTAAAAATCTGACTCAAAAAATTAATTTTTAGAGCTCAGATGGATTTCGGATACCCATCTTCTTACGGTTCCTATTTAGATTAGGCACAGGGATAAACATATTTATCCAAGCGCCAACATCATCCACATGTTTACTGTGTTCAGCATCGGCTTGGTAATCAAATCTCACTTTGTTGACAAACTAGCGTTCCCAAGAAACTATATTAGATGTGAATGGTAACGTCAAAACAAATGGAGGGATAACGAAAATCCAATAATTTATTGATACTCTTCAATGGAAAAAAGGTCCACCACAAAGCAACATGTTTGTAGTGTATTATTTTATTTTTTGGTCCTATAACAATTTTTATGCCGAGGACTCACTAGCAGAAAGTGATTCTTCTTCCACATTTGGGAATCCAGGATAGCTTTGTTGATGATACTTAGGAGTGAAGGCACCAAGCTCTTCTCCCCTATTATTCTTAAGGCTTCTGGCTTCCACTCTAGAGATGCGATACACATTGGCGATCACGTCGACTGGCATGGCGCGAAGGATAGAGTTCTTTCCTGCAATATGACTCACCATAGAATTTGGGTTTGTCTTGAAAGCAATGTATTGGCATCCTTCACGTTGTGCTTTCTTCAAAACAGCGTAGTTTTGTGGTATGATTAATAGCTGTCCCGGACGAAGAATGCCGTTGAACACTGTCTTCCCATGGTTGCTAACGACCTGAACACTTGCATGCCCTTGAATCATATACACAACACTGTGTGCGTTAATGTTCCAGAATGGTGAGAGAAGAGCATTCTGCAATGTGAATTAAAAAAACATGTCATAACATCGTAACTTATGAAACAATGGGTTTCAAACAAAATTTCAAGAAATATTTATAGCAGTAACACTATCGTAGATACCTGATATAAGTTTACTCTTGTAGCACTCATCTGAACGAGGTTTAGGATGGGGAACTTCTGGCTATTGAGACGTGTAATCCTTCCAGCGCGTGGGTTGTAGGTGTCGGCACGATTAGGATTTTCAATGTTTAGCCTTTCCCTGATTGCGCAGAAGTTCTCCTCCAAACCATTGTATCTGCCAAACGTCTGTGGTTGTTCAGGATATTGTGCTTGTTGGTACCTCTCTTGTGCTTGTTCCTGTTGTTGTGTCATTATGGGTCTCAGCAATTTAAGACCATTCTTTACTCGAATTATCTCTCCCCTTCGATCATTTTGACTCTGTAGTCTCCTGGCCACCTCAGTGTTGGTGCCTAAGGCCTCGCTTAGCATCGCAGTGTCAAAACCGCTGAATATATTCTCCCAAGCATGTTGCTCCATTGAAGTTTCGAGCTCTTGTCGTTCTCTCTTATTATTACCGGCTAACAGGAACTCCTACATATTGGTGCCAAAGGGAAATAGGAGGTTATCACTCTATGGATCGCAAGCTAAAAAAAAGTATGACATATGCATGGCAATTGATAACTAGAATATCGGTTAAAAGTCTATACCTTTTGCCTTGGCTCGAGTTGATTAGCGTTGTTGTGTACATCAAAAACGAACATGGCGACAACAGGTGCATCACCATCATTGTAGAACCAATGTGCAACACCAGCAGGGAGTGCCACAACGTCTCCCTGTCTGAATTGGTGGATCTTTTGGTGCTCATCTCTAAACTTTTGGGTGTGGTTTTCGCTTTGGCTTTCAACACCAAATTGTTGGAATTGTTGTTGGTAGGTTGCTGGGCAACCCGAAAAAGTCAATCCTAGAAAACCTCTCCCTGCAAACAAGGAGTGTGTTGGTAGGTTGCGAATATATCCCACAAAACTCATATACACTTTTTTTTCATATATCCAACAAAGTATCGATCTTATTTGCTACACGAACATAATTTCGACTAGGCTCGATACTACACATACCTTGGATGATGTAAACTAGTCCAGGAGCATTAGCATATCGAGGTACCAGAAGACCCTGAGGCTCAATAACGCGACGGATGGCACGAAGTCCGGTGCATTGGAACTGTTCATTCTTGTCCGCGAAGTACTCGGTAAGCCCACCTTCTGATCTCACTTTTCTAAGTGGCTCAAATGCTTGCAGCCTATCAAATCTACACCCCCTAATTCCTCCTTGACGGGGGTTTTGCCATGGGTTTACACCTGGACTAAATAGTTGGGCCATAGATCCATGACACAGTAGAAGAACACAAAAACATATAAAAAACCGAGAGAAGGTTATAGATGCCATTGCTATTTGGAGGGGCAAATGAAAACTTAATTGTTTGGTGTGATTTCAATGACATACAAGGTGCCTTTTATAGCTAGCAAAAGTGACATTTAATCTAAAGTGGCGATGGAGTTTGTTGACATACAGACAGATGGATGAACCTATGACGTATGATCTACAGCGCATAGAAAAGTAAGTTGATATAAGCAAGCCCTATAAGATTAAAGTCATGCGTATGTGAATCACTTGATCTGGATTTTTCTTTTTACAAAAATTACATATGGTTTTTTTGAAAAATGCTTATCCACACACATGAGATGTTTTTGCCTTCTTGTTTTCCTGTGCTTGATTTTTTATAAATTTATCATGCTGGATAAGGTGTGTGCTCCTTTACAACAATGAAGTTGTATGTTTGTTGTCATAAAGTTTTTGTATTTTACAACTTTAATTTTTCTTTGCAACAATAAACTTGTTGTCATCACGTAGTTTCCAGTATTTTGGGTAAGTGATGTGTTCCTTTACAACATTTGTTTTGGCTCATTCAACTCTTACACCATGTAAAGTTATATGGTTGATGTAGTGTATGAACACATCTTATTATTTAAGTGGTTTCTTGCACGCAATGTCATTTTATTTTTATTATTTCACGACCAATCTTATTTCTATGTTGAATAAAAGCTTTATGATTTGTTGCTCATATCTATTGCAATGTAGTCATATTTAGCGCTCATAAGAGGTGACACAAATTGTGGAATAATCATAATAACTTATTTTTCCCTTGCATGCATGGAGGATGAGAAAAATTACCCTATCCATTTACATATTATAAGCGGCTTGCTAGTGACATTACGCAGAGGAAATACACACAAACCGGTTCAACATGGTCCACCCTTTCGTATTCTCAAGGCGCTATGTAAATTTTTGTATGGTACAAATAGCAACTAATCATTCCATTGTGAGTTCAAACTTGGTCAATCTAGCTTATACCTGGTCAAACATTTGTCTGGTTTTCCATGCAGTGAGGAGAACTTTTGTACTTTAAACTTAGTAGGTTGCCAGATTGAGTAAATTACTTACAAATATAAGAAAAAGTCTATATTACACCCTGAACTATGACACTTCGTCTACATACCCCCCAAACTATAAAACCAAGTATTATATCCCGTAAAACTTGAAATCGGTGCAAATAACCCCCCGTTTTGGTTTGTGGGGGTGGTTTTGCCTATGTGGCTTTTGAAGTGGAAACTTAGTCACAAAATAAAATAAAAAATTATGAGCACCCACTCTCTTGCTTCTCTTCCCCGCCTGACCAGATCTCATCTACGCGGAAGGAGACCTTGTCAGTCGGGGACCCCTCCCTTGGGGCATGAGCAAGCGGCGACTGTCGTCCCCTAGCTTGGGAACTGGTGGCGATGGCCCTCCGCTGGCACGGGAACAGCAGGCGACAACGGAGGCCCTCCCCTGGAGCGGGATCAGGCGGTGACGGCGGAGGCCCTCCCTAGCGCAGGAACAACAGACGGCGGCAGGTCCCCTTCTTGGTGCAGAGCAGGCAACAACGGTAGCAGGGGAGGAGCGGCACGACATGGCCCCAGGCGCCAGCGGGAGAAAACAGGGAGGCGGCGGCGTTCCGGCACGAGGATAAGGGGGAAAGAGAAAAGGCGGCGTGAGGGTCTCGGGGGAGGAGTCGGCGTCGTGGATTGCAACTGGCAATGAGCTCGACGACGATCGAGACTAGGAATAATGGTCACGCACAGCGAAACAGGTCGCCGGGGAGTGGCGGCGTGGGGAGGGTCAGCGCGGCGCAGCCGGGCAAGGCCAAGGGAGAGGCGTCTATGACCCTTAGAGGCGCAAGGAGAGGCGACGCGAGGAGCGATAGGGTGGCACAAGGAGGGGTAGAGAGGGGAGGCTTGGGGAAGGGCAGTGAGGGGAGGCGCAACCGGGGGAGGCCAAGGTAGATGATACGGCGACGCGGGGAGGTGCAAGGAGGGGCAAGGCGGGGAGGCAAAGGGAGGAGGCGGCGGCGGGGAAGCCGACAGGCGGGGAGGAGGCGACAATGGGGATGTGAAGTGAGAGAGATACCAAGGAGAGAGGAGAGAGAGCAGAGGATGACAGCCAGGACCATTGAATTTTAATTTTATTTGTATTTAGTTTTTACTAAAATTCCACCCCACCTGCCACGCGGCAAAAACACTCTCAAAACTATTACGGAGTGTTATTTGCACATTTTTCATTGTTTTAGAGGGCGGAATACTTGGTTTTATAGTTTAGGGGTATGTAGACGAAATGTCATAGTTCAATGTGTAATATAGATTTTTTTCTAAATATAATTATAAGTCCTTGGAAAGTTTTATGAGGTTGCCTATATTTCGCGCGCATGCAGCCATGCATGCATGTAGATATTTGCAGCGTAACAATATAATCAAGATCAAGGAGAAACGACAGAAAGATAACAAGTGTGAGATTTACTAATGAAAACATGTCCCTAATATAGAAAAGAAAATTACTTGTACATATATAATTCTAAACCATGTGACTGTAATCCAGTTATGGCCTTGGAATCATTCCTTGTTTCCTAGGTGAACTTATAATGCAGATGTAGATGTGAGCTTCCATATGACATTGGTTTCACCGTAACTACTCCATCGATTAAATAGAATAAAATTATACCGATAAAAACATTCCACACAATAGCTAGCGGGAATGACAAGCCCTTCCTACTCCCATCCCCGTGAAGCTTTTTACAACAAAGTTGTGTGTCATTTGTTGTCATGGCATTTTCATCCGATAACATGCTTATATATTTTCTACGAACTATGTTTTTCTTTGATCCCTTTATGGTCCGTGGCAGAGCACGGACATTGTACTAGTCTAAATAAATATATAAAGATAATTGTTTCTTTGCCGAATGGTCAGTTCCAACTTGCTGCGGTATTTAAAAATAAAATCATTCTATGCTTATAACATATATTGAAGATAAAAACTATTTGTGGGATTTACGAATCGATGAAAATGTTATACATGCATATATTTAAATAAAATTTTTTGATGTCTTAGATCCATCGCAGCAAAAGGGCTGTACAAAGATGAATCTATCATGCAAAACACAAGCCCACGTTTTGAGAAAGTAAATAGACGAACTATTAAAATAGTCCTCTATGGCGATGTTACAATATTTTTTAGCATATGAACAGTAAGCTGAATAGAGAATTTTTGTTAACCAAGGTTCTAAGATAGTCCGCTATAGCTTCGATAGCACCGCTATAATTTTTTTGGACCTAAAGCACTAGCCAAGGACTAAATTTTCGCGAACAGAGTTATGACCGCTATTTTCGCTAAATTGACAGCTATTTCCACTATATTTGTTGTCGCTATTTTTCAATTTCCTTTGAAAATAAAACCATCCATTATGTTTTTTATGCTCTATTTCATCTTACATCATATAACCTCAAAATGATTATAATACTAGTATAGAACTAATAGATGATCTTTCAAGAAGTTTATCTATAATGAACACTTAAAAAATAAGTTCAATCACTTATTCTGTACATTAATTATGATCATATGGACATACATCAAACAACAATGACTTATAAGGTAACAAGTTTGTTTCTTGTTTTGTTGGATGTGACTAATATTATGCAAATAATTTACATTTCATATAAATTTTTATTAAAATGATATATAGGATAGCTTCCGCTATTGCCTGCGATAGCTTTTTTCACGCCTCGCTGTGAAAATGTCAAAAACGCGATTTATAACCTTGCCGCTAACTTGTACAAGCTAAACGATGTAATATTTTGTATTCATTTTTGAAGTCTTAAATAGTCCTTTTTAGAATTACTAAAAAAAAATATTCATAGTTTTTTGAACTCTTCAAAGCCTCTCTCAAGGGGGTCACAATTTTTTTTAAAATAAAACTTTCAGCAACTTTAAGCTGAAAACAACGATGCCATAGTCTTTAAAGTTTAGCGCAAATAATGGCTGCTATGGCTCAGCAGCAATAATGTACACATGTACGGATAGGTTTTGTTTATCATATATTTATGTATGAGGTGATTTTGTAAATCCTATATCTACAATATTATGGGTTATTAAATAATAAATATATTTAAATATCATTGCATTGAATTTGTGCACATTACTATATATGATTTATATATGTTCAGCATAAACATTTAAAAATGATATAGATATCACTAGTGCTGTAGAGGAATACAACCATCCCCTGCGACATTGTGAGCCAGAATCAAGCAGGACTAGGACAAAGCGGGGAAATCTTTGCTCAAAGCTTCATAAGCTATGCATGGCAAGTGTGTGCACCACGGAGGCTACGACAAAGAATCTGTGCTCCCATTCCATGTTGGTGAGGCATCACGAGAAGGGGGCAACCCACAGTGTACTGAGCAAAGTGCAAGGACCAACGAAGCTAGGAACATGTCGTACTATATTAGATGCAAATGGTAACATGAAAACAAATGGAGAGAGAAGGAAAATCCAATAGTTTATTGATACTCTTCAATGTAAAAAGGTCCACCACAAAGCAACATGTTTGTAGTGTTTTATTTTGTTTATTGGCCCTATAACAATTTTTATGCCGAGGTCTCACTAGCTAAAAGTGACTCTTCTTCCACATTTGGAAACCCCGGATAGCTTTGTTGATGATACTTAGGGGTGAAGGCACCAAGCTCTTCTCCCCTATTATTCTTAAGGCTTCTGGCTTCCACTCTGGAGATGCGATACGCATTGGCGATCACGTCGACCGGCATGGCGCGAAGGATAGAGTTCTTTCCTGCAATATGACTCACCATAGAATTTGGGTTTGTCTTGAAAGCAATGTATTGGCATCCTTCACGTTGTGCTTTCTTCAAAACAGCGTAGTTTTGTGGTATGATTAATAGCTGTCCCGGACGAAGAATGCCGTTGAACACTGTCTTCCCATGGTTGCTAACGACCTGAACACGTGCATGTCCTTGAATCATATACACAACACTGTGTGCGTTGATGTTCCAGAATGGTGAGAGAAGAGCATTCTGCAATGTGAATTAAAAAAAACATGTCATAACATCGTAACTTATGAAACAATGGGTTTCAAATAAAATTTTAAGAAATATTTATAGCAATAACACTATTGTAGATACCCGATATAAGTTTACTCTTGTAGCACTCATCTGAACGAGGTTTAGGATGGGGAACTTCTGGCTATTGAGACGTGTAATCCTTCCAGCGAGTGGGTTGTAGCGATCGGCACGATTAGGATTTTCAATGTTTAGCCTTGCCCTGATTGTGCAGAAGTTCTCCTCCAAATCATTGTATCCGCCAAACGTCTGTGGTTGTTCAGGATATTGTGCTTGTTGGTACCTCTCTTGTGCTTGTTCCTGTTGTTGTGTCATTGTGGGTCTCAGCAATTTAAGGCCATTCTTTACTCGAATTATCTCTCCCCTTTGATCATTTTGGCTCTGTAGTCTCCTTGCCACCTCAGTGTTGGTGCCTAAGGCCTCGCTTAGCATCGCAGTGTCAAAACCGCTGAATATATTCTCCCAAGGGTGTTGCTCCACCGAAGTTTCGAGCTCTTGTCGTTCTCTCTTATTATTACCAGCTAACAGAAACTCCTACATATTGGTGCCAAAGGGAAATAGTAAGTTATCACTCTATGGATCGCAAGCTAAACAAAAGTATGACACAAGCATGGCAATTGATAGCTAGAATATTGGTTAAAAAGTCTATACCTTTTGCCTTGGCTCGAGTTGATTAGCGTTGTTGTGTACATCAAAAACGAACACGGCGACAACAGGTGCATCACCATCATTGTAGAACCAATGTGCAACACCAGCCGGGAGTGCCACAACGTCTCCCTGTCTAAATTGGTGGATCTTTTGGTGCTCATCTCTAAACTTTTGGGTCTGGCTTTCGCTTTGGCTTTCAACACCAAATTGTCGGAATTGTTGTTGGTAGGTTGCTGGGCAACCCGGAAAAGTCAATCCTAGAAAACCTCTCCCTGCAAACAAGGAGTGTGTGCCAGACTTATAAAACTCATATACACGTTATTTTCATATATCCCACAAATTATCGATCTTATTAGCCACACGAACATAATTTCGACTAGGCTCGACGCTACACATACCTTGGATGATGTAAACTAGTCCAGGAGCATTAGCATATCGAGGTACCAGAAGGCCCTGAGGCTCAATAACGCGACGGATGGCACGAAGTCCGGTGCATTGGAACTGTTCATTCTTGTCCTCGAAGTACTCGGTAAGCCCACCTTCTGACCTCACTTTTCTAAGTGGCTCAAATGCTTGCAGCCTATCAAATCTACACCCCCTGATTCCTCCTTGTCGGGGGTTTTGCCATGGGTTTACACCTGGACTAAATAGTTGGGCCATTGATCCATGACACAGGAGAAGAACACAAAAACATATAGAAAACCGAGAGAAGGTTATAGCTGCCATTGCTATTTGGAGGAGCAAATGGAAACTTAATTGTTTGGTGTGATTTCAATGACATACATGGTGCCTTTTATAGGTAGCAAAAGTGACATTTCATATAAAGTGGTGATGCAGTTTGTTGACATACAGACAGATGGATGAAGATATGACGTATGATCTGCAACCCCTAGAAAAGTATGTCGATATAAGCAAGCTCTACAAGATTAAAGTTATGCGTATGTGAATCACTTGATCAGGATTGTTCTTTTAGAAAATAATTACATATGGTGTTTGTTGAGGAATGCTGATCCACATTTCCACACACATGAGATGTATTTGCCTTCTTGTTTTCTTGTGCTTGATTTTTTATTAAGTTATCATGATTGATAAGATATGTGCTCCTTTACAACAATGAAGTTGTATGTTTGTTGTCATAAAGTTTTTGTATTTTACAACTTTGATTTTCCTTTGCAACAATAAACTTGTGGTCATCATGTAGTTTCTGGTATTTTGGATAAGTGTTGTGTTCCTTTACAACATGTTTTTAGCTCATTTAACTCTTACACCATGTAAAGTTATATGGTTGATGTAGTGTATGAAGATATCTTATTATTTGAGTGGTTTGTTGCATGTAATGTCATTTTATTTTTATTATTCACGACCAATCTATAGAAAAATTCATCAGGGTTGTTTTTTTCATGTCGAATAAAAGCTTTATGATTTGTTGTTTATATCTATTGCAACATAGTCATATTTAACTCTTGTAAGAGGTGATACAAATTGTAAAGTAATCATAGTAACATATTTTTTCTTCCATGCATGGAGGATGAGAAAAATTACCCTATCCGTTTTACATATTATAAGAAGCTTGCTAGTGACATTTCACAGAGGCAATACACACAAACCGGTTCAACATGGCTCATCCTTTCATGTTCGCAAGGTGCTACGTAAATTTTTGTATGGTGAAAATAGCAATTAATCTTGCTTTCGTGTGTTCAAACTTAATAAATCTCACTTATATCTGGCCAAGCATTATCAGGTTTTCCTCTTTCAATCCTCTCATAGCGGAGGCCACCGATGCTACAAGTCTCCTTCTGCACTGGATGCTATTGCTGTTGTTCACATGTTAGTGTTAGACGCCGCTGCCACCACACCAGCCACTCTCATTGGCTCTCCTCCCACACCACCTCCTCCTTCTCCTGTGTCGGACACCACCGCCGCCACATGAGATTCAATGCTACTCCTCTCTTCCTTATCCCATGATGGCGACCCCCCCCCCTCTCTCTCTCTCTCTCTCTCTCTCTCTCTCTCTCTCTCTCTCTCTCTCTCTCTCTCTCTCTCTCTCTCTCTCTCTCTCTCTCTCTCGCGTGCGCGCGCTCCCTCCCTCCCTCCCTTCAACTACTGGGCAACGACGCTCTCCAACGAGCGGGAGGAGGTCATCGGAGGTGGCAGCTGGAGGCGGCGGCGGTGTATCTAGGGTGGCAGCTGTGTATGTAGGAAACCTCGCGTGCGTAGGCAATGGTGCGCAGAGGAGAGGCAGTGGCGGTATGGTGGGGAAAGGTGGGCGGTGATGGCATGGGAGGAGCATGGATAAGGGGGTGGCTGGTTGCACCCATGTGAATGGCAAGTTACTAGCACATAAACATAAAAACCACCGCGCATCATCTAAAACCACATATAATCTAGTCAAATGACTGGTCATGTCCGGTTTTGAGAGTTAGAAGACTAGTTAGATCTGGTTTTCGAGTTTAGAGATCAAATTAAGGCTAAAGTGAAAGGTCAAGGAATAAGTAGGTACCTTTTTTCAAAAGTTTAACCCCTTTCATCAACTAATTAAACGGGAGATATGTTGTTCGAATAAAATTAGCTTGATAAGTAGCAATATGCACAAAAGGCAAACCACTTCTGTGTGCTTACGACTCCCAAAATGGCACTTGTCCAATTATAGCTTATATCTTAGATGCTATGCAACGATCAGTCAATCAAATGTAGGCTTACGATCCACATGACACTGTCACATGAAGTGGCAACAATTATGTGAAGCGTAACTTTATAACCGTATGGATATAAATTCTCATACAGTATCTCTATATCTCTTACGCTCTATTGATTCCTAAAAAGCAAGCACTTTGTTTTTTTGAACCAGTTTCTTTGAGTTCTCAATATCATTTCTAAAGAACTTGAAAAATAATCTGGTTCGAAAAAATCTATTAAAAATAACTCCAACCAGGTGGGTCTGTTCATGAATGCTTACCTTTTGTTTCATCAGCAAACAATTTTTTTGCGTTTTGCCGAACAATATATATGTATCGATCGTTCATTTATGTGCATGATTGGCATGGCAATTTGCATTTGTCAAAGTAAATATAACACACTCTTCGATATACACAGGGACATTTTCTGGAAGTTAGAAGCAACGCACACTACGCCGCCGGCGGCAGTGGCCGCAACGACGCGCCAGCCGCCGACCCTGCCGGCGACGCGTTCGCCGCCGCTCTCCGCCGCGGCGAGAGATCGGAGCGGCACAGCGGGCACGTCGCGTGCAGGTGCAGCCACACGTCGATGCACCGCGCGTGGTACAGGTGCCTGCACGCCGGCAGCCGCCTCACCGTCTCGCCGCCCTGGATGTCCTCGAGGCACACCGAGCACACCGGCGCGCCGCCGCCCCCGACGGCGGGGCGCTCGTACGCCGACGGCGCCGGAAGCTCGCTGATCGCCGCGTCGGTGAGCCCGCTCTGATCGCCGTCCAGGGGGGCGGCGGCCGGCGCCGTCGCCCCGCGCCGCCCCTCTCTCCCGCCCACGGCGAGGCTCCAGCCGATGCCGACGATCGCGCCGGCCATGGCGACGAAGGCGCACGCCTTGCAGACGACGACGGAGGCGGCGAGCGCGCAGAAGAGCAGGATCGACGCGCCGCAGGCGCCGTCCAGGACGCCATAGCCGCCGTCCTCCTCCTCCTCCTCTTCGGCCCCGGACCTCGCCGTGAGCGTCGAGTAGTACAGCTTGAGTATCAGCATGGTCAGATCAGCAGTTTGAGCAGCCACTAGCACCGAGCCTGATTAATTTGCCACTTTCTATCTCGCTAAGTTTTCGCGCGCGCGGCAAATAAGTACCTAGTCCGGCGAAGTCGGGTGTCATTAGCGTCGTACGGACGCAGTTAATGATAGTTTAAGCGTGGTATTACGGGGGGTAAACATCAGGTTCAGATTGTTTAGCACACTGGCGCATGCATGTCAC
>SPJY01032216.1:136158-295839 GCA_005191435.1 Raddia distichophylla | reverse complement strand
GTTGGCAGTACCGTGGAATTGGGATCTCCACAATACCGTCGATGGAATGTTCGTCATCGAGAGAACGCCGGTGATACCGTGGAACTGGGATCTCCACAATATCCTTGATGGAATATTCTTCTTCGGGAGGAGTTGATTTGTATCGTGGAATTGAGATCTCCACGATACCGTTGATGGGATGTTCGTCACCAGAAGAGTGTTGGTGTAGTCGGTAGAAATCGCGGTCTAACTGGACCATCCGCCGTGGAGAACAGCTCGGAATCTTGAACCTGTTCGCCTATGTCAATCCGGATTTAAACGATCGCGGATGACACTGTGTGTTGAAGGTACTGGAATATTCATCAGCTCCCTCGGGTAACCTGAAAATAAGAACATGCATAGCTATGCTCGGCTCTGATTGACTTGATGACGTAGCAACGTCTTCGGGTATGATCTGCAAATAAGATATATTTTGACATATAGAGAATAAACGAGGAATCATGAAGCGCATCCATGCTTCTAAATATTTTCTTTGCACTGTATTCCAACGGCGTCTTGGGATATAATCTGCAAATAAAATATTTTTGACATATAGCAAATGATCGAGAAATCACGAAGCGCATTATCCATGCTTCTTTGTATTTTCTTTTTGCACTGTATCGTCTCTGCGGCATAATCTGCAAATAAAATATTCTTGACATATAGCAAATAATCAAGAAATCACAAAGCGCATTATCCATGCTTCTGTATATTTTCTTTACACTGTCTCCCAACGGCGTCTCCAGGTGTGATCTGCAAATAAAGTATATTTTCCACATATAGCGAATAAGCGAGGAATCAAGAAGCGCATTATCCATGCTTCTTTGAATTTTCCCTTTCCACTGTATCACGTTAAATCAACAAATTGCCAGTGCTTGATCGCGTTTGACTTAATGCCATGCCCTGCAAATAAATCTCCGTTATTTCCACCGAGCTACCTCCTGTACGCTGCTTGTGGAGAGAGAAAATTCTCCATCTGCTAGTCCCTGTTCATCAGGAAGCAACGGCACGATCTGCGACATCTGGGAACACGGGCAGGAAATAGTCGGCACGGCGTCATGGCCTGGGTGGAGACGGCGGAGTGGCCGAGGATGGCGTCGATCGGGGCGGCGCCGTCGCGGATTGAAGTCGGGGTGGCGCGCCGGAGTGGATGGAGCTGCACCGCGAGGTCTGCTGTTTGGAGGAGACTGCCTTGGGTGCCACCTGCAAGCGTGGAGAAGAGAAAACGCCGCCGGCTGCCCTGTGGTGCCGAGGCCGGGCGCCGCCGAGGGGAAGGCTGGAGGAGACGGAACTGGATCTGGGCGACACGCCGGCCGGGTCGGTGTTGGGATGGCGCGCCAGGGAGGCAGAGGCAGCGCCGGCCGTGGAGGCCGAGCGGCGCTGGACGTGGCGGCGGCCGGGGCGACGCCGGATTGGGGCCGGGGCGGCGCTGAGCGCGTAGGACGACGAGGCCGGGCGGGGTCGGCCGTGGGCGCGGAGGAGACAAGGCGGCGTCGGGCGGCGCCGGGCGCGGACGGGGCGAGGCGGGCGCTGGCGCGGAGGAGGCGCGGGCGGCGACGGAGGCCTGCCGAAGGCCGGGGCGGCGCCGGCGTTGAGGACGACGGGGTCGGCCGGGGCGGTGCCTGGCGCGGTGGAAGCCGGGGCGGCGCGCCGGCGCGGAGGAGCCGAGGGCACGGAGGCAGGGGCGGCGCCGAGCGTGGCCGGGGCGGCGCTGTACGCGGAGGACGGCGGCGCCTGGGTTGAGGACGGTGGCGGCGTCGGGGGCCGTCCGGCGGCGCAGTGAGGAGGCCCGAGGCGGCGGCGTTGAGGAGGAGAAGGGGGCGGCGCGCCGGCCGCCCCCTGGTGCCTGTGCCCTGGAGAGAGAGAGAGATCGGGAGAGCCCGAGGGCAGAGAGAGAGATGGGGAGGGGCGGCGCCGGCTTGGAGATCAGAGAGGAGGAGCCCGAAGGCTACGGCGCCGGCCTCCCCTTTTACCTTTTCTTTGTTTTTTTTTTACCAGCCGCCGCCTCCAAGTCCTGCGATTGATTCCCCCCTTAGGGTTGAACCTTGTACCGGTATTTATAGTGTCCAGCTAGGGTTTGCCTGATTTTGGGCCAAATTTGGGCCGAACCGATCCTGGGCCAGATTAATCCGCGAAAGATTAATATTTAATTAATAATCGCTGATTAGGGACCGATTGACGTCGTTGGAAAATTTTTTTTGTGTCCAACATGTTGTTGGTAGGTTGTTGGGCAACCCGGAAAAGTCAATCCTAGAAAACCTCTCCCTCCAAACAAGGAGTGTGTTTTAGACTTATAAAACTCATATACGCGTTATTTCATATATCCCACAAAATATCGATCTTATTTGTTACACGGACATAATTTCGACTAGGCTCAACGCTACACATACCTTGTATGATGTAAACTAGTCCAGGAGCATTAGCATATCGAGGTACCAGAAGACCCTGAGGCTCAATAACACGACGGATGGCACGAAGTCCGGTACATTGGAATTGTTCATTCCTGTCCTCGAAGTACTCGGTAAGCCTACCTTCTGACCTCACTTTTCTAAGTGGCTCAAATGCTTGCAGCCTATCAAATCTACACCCCCTGATTCCTCCTTGTCGGGGGTTTTGCCATGGGTTTACACCTGGACTAAAAAGTTGGGCCATAGATCCATGACACAGTAGAAGAACACAAAAACATATGGAAAACCGAGAGAAGGTTATATATGCCATTGCTATTTGGAGTGGCAAATGGAAACTTAATTGTTTGGTGTGATTTCAATGACATACAAGGTGCCTTTTATAGCTAGCAAAAGGGACATCTCATCTAAAGTCGCGATGGAGTTTGTTGACATACAAGCAGATCGATGAAGCTATGACGTATGATCTACGGCGCATAGAAAAGTAAGTCGATATAAGCAAGCTCTATAAGATTAAAGTCATGCATATGTGAATCACTTGATCTGGATTTTTCTTTTATAAATAAATTACATATGGTTTTTGTTGAAAAATGCTTATCCACACACATGCGATGTTTTTGCCTTCTTGTTTTCTTGTGCTTGATTTTTTATAAAGTTATCATGATGGATAAGATGTGTGCTCCTTTACAACAATGAAGCTGTATGTTTGTTGTCATAAAGTTTTTGTATTTTACAACTTCGATTTTCTTTTGCAACAATAAACTTGTGGTCATCATGTAGTTTCTGGTATTTTGGATAAGTGTTGTGTTCCTTTACAATATGTTTTTAGCTCATTTAACCCTTACACCATGTAAAGTTATATGGTTGATGTAGTGTTTGAAGATATCTTATTATTTGAGTGGTTTCTTGCAAGTAATGTCATTTTCTTTTTATTATTTCACGACCAATCTATAGAAAAATTCATCAGGGTTGTTTTTTTCATGTCGAATAAAAGCTTTATGATTTGTTGTTTATATCTATTGCAACATAGTCATATTTAACTCTTGTAAGAGGTGATACAAATTGTAAAGTAATCATAGTAACATATTTTTTCTTCCATGCATGGAGGATGAGAAAAATTACCCTATCCGTTTTACATATTATAAGAAGCTTGCTAGTGACATTTCACAGAGGCAATACACACAAACCGGTTCAACATGGCTCATCCTTTCATGTTCGCAAGGTGCTACGTAAATTTTTGTATGGTGAAAATAGCAATTAATCTTGCTTTCGTGTGTTCAAACTTAATAAATCTCACTTATATCTGGCCAAGCATTATCAGGTTTTCCTCTTTCAATCCTCTCATAGCGGAGGCCACCGATGCTACAAGTCTCCTTCTGCACTGGATGCTATTGCTGTTGTTCACATGTTAGTGTTAGACGCCGCTGCCACCACACCAGCCACTCTCATTGGCTCTCCTCCCACACCACCTCCACCTCCTCCTGTGTCGGACACCACCACCGCCACATGAGATTCAATGCTACTCCTCATTTCCTTATCTCATGATGGCATGGGAGGAGCATGGATAAGGGGGTGGCCGGTTGCACCCATGTGAATGGCACTTTACTAGGACATAAGCATAAAAACCACCGGGCAACGACGCTCTCCAACGAGCGGGAGGAGGTCATCGGAGGTGGCAGCTGGAGGCGGCGGCGGTGTATCTAGGGTGGCAGCTGTGTATGTAGGAAACCTCGCGTGCGTAGGCAATGGTGCGCAGAGGAGAGGCAGTGGCGGTATGGTGGGGAAAGGTGGGCGGTGATGGCATGGGAGGAGCATGGATAAGGGGGTGGCTGGTTGCACCCATGTGAATGGCAAGTTACTAGCACATAAACATAAAAACCACCGCGCATCATCTAAAACCACATATAATCTAGTCAAATGACTGGTCATGTCCGGTTTTGAGAGTTAGAAGACTAGTTAGATCTGGTTTTCGAGTTTAGGGACCAAATTGAGACCAAAGTGAAAGGTCAAGGAATAAGTAGGTGCCTTTTTTCAAAAGTTTAACCCCTTTCATCAACTAATTAAACGGGAGATATGTTGTTCGAATAAAATTAGCTTGATAAGTAGCAATATGCACAAAAGGCAAACCACTTCTGTGTGCTTACGACTCCCAAAATGGCACTTGTCCAATTATAGCTTATATCTTAGATGCTATGCAACGATCAGTCAATCAAATGTAGGCTTACGATCCACATGACACTGTCACATGAAGTGGCAACAATTATGTGAAGCGTAACTTTATAACCGTATGGATATAAATTCTCATACAGTATCTCTATATCTCTTACGCTCTATTGATTCCTAAAAAGCAAGCACTTTGTTTTTTTGAACCAGTTTCTTTGAGTTCTCAATATCATTTCTAAAGAACTTGAAAAATAATCTGGTTCGAAAAAATCTATTAAAAATAACTCCAACCAGGTGGGTCTGTTCATGAATGCTTACCTTTTGTTTCATCAGCAAACAATTTTTTTGCGTTTTGCCGAACAATATATATGTATCGATCGTTCATTTATGTGCATGATTGGCATGGCAATTTGCATTTGTCAAAGTAAATATAACACACTCTTCGATATACACAGGGACATTTTCTGGAAGTTAGAAGCAACGCACACTACGCCGCCGGCGGCAGTGGCCGCAACGACGCGCCAGCCGCCGACCCTGCCGGCGACGCGTTCTCCGCCGCTCTCCGCCTCGGCGAGAGGTCGGAGCGGCACAGCGGGCACGTCGCGTGCAGGTGCAGCCACACGTCGATGCACCGCGCGTGGTACAGGTGCCTGCACGCCGGCAGCCGCCTCACCGTCTCGCCGCCCTGGATGTCCTCGAGGCACACCGAGCACACCGGCGCGCCGCCGCCCCCGACGGCGGGGCGCTCGTACGCCGACGGCGCCGGAAGCTCGCTGATCGCCGCGTCGGTGAGCCCGCTCTGATCGCCGTCCAGGGGGGCGGCGGCCGGCGCCGTCGCCCCGCGCCGCCCCTCTCTCCCGCCCACGGCGAGGCTCCAGCCGATGCCGACGATCGCGCCGGCCATGGCGACGAAGGCGCACGCCTTGCAGACGACGACGGAGGCGGCGAGCGCGCAGAAGAGCAGGATCGACGCGCCGCAGGCGCCGTCCAGGACGCCATAGCCGCCGTCCTCCTCCTCCTCCTCTTCGGCCCCGGACCTCGCCGTGAGCGTCGAGTAGTACAGCTTGAGTATCAGCATGGTCAGATCAGCAGTTTGAGCAGCCACTAGCACCGAGCCTGATTAATTTGCCACTTTCTATCTCGCTAAGTTTTCGCGCGCGCGGCAAATAAGTACCTAGTCCGGCGAAGTCGGGTGTCATTAGCGTCGTACGGACGCAGTTAATGATAGTTTAAGCGTGGTATTACGGGGGGTAAACATCAGGTTCAGATTGTTTAGCACACTGGCGCATGCATGTCACTGGCAATTAACGGAAGGGATTAGCGGTTGTCTCTAACGACACGGCGGGAGGCTACCAACCGAGTGTTGCCTTGACGTGTTCGTGCCGGCCGGACGCGCGTGGCAGGGTGCCGGCACGGCCAACCTCGCGTGTTTTTCTAGAAGTTGACGCCTAATTGTCCCCCTAGCTTGTAGAATCAGATTATTGGTCAATGACAGAGGCAGGGGTGAGAGTGAAAGCCATGGTTTGATATGCAGCGAGCAAAAACCAGGTGGCAGAACGAATCTAGCACCGGATCAGGGGAGACTCTAAATCTATCTACGCTGTTTATAACAGTGGAGTCCCACCTTAAATCCACCATTAAATTTAGTGTAAAATAGAAGAAAAGAAGAGGCTAAACTTCAGACTTGGGTATTGAGCTAAACTTCAACCCCTCCTATTATTTTTGGCTGCGTCCGCCCTTGTCAGATGGTACGTTAATTAATTCGCCACCAGTGGACTTGTATAGATGTTTTTTGCCTTGGTATAGTTCCATTTTTGTGAACTTCAATTTTTTTACCAAAAAAAGAAATAGAAAAGCGAAGAAATATGGTCTAAATAGGAAAAAAAAACTAATTTGAAATTGAATTTGAAAATATTTTGTAAGAGATCTAAACTTTGCATGGATGCTCTTTGTGTAGGTATGGTTTCATTTTTGTGATTTTTTTTTGCCAACTTAAAGATATAAATAGAAAAGGGGAAATAATAAGGAGGGCAGTCACGCGTGCAGAAAATCGTTAGCGGAGACGCCTCTGCACTAACATAGGCCTTGTACATTTCAGGTTAGTGTAGCGTAGCGTAGCGTTTCAGCAAAATTTATCTTTTTTATATAGCCTATTTGATGTAATAATTTGTAATGAATTTTCTTAGGTTTTTAGTTCTCACAAAGATCCTAAAACTATTTTTAAATTATTTTTTATAATATTTAAACCACTTTTTAAATACTCTCAAATTTTATTGAAACGCTAGCTACGCTAGTTTAAGCTGAAATGTACAAGGCCATAGTAACATGGGAAAAGGGATTTGAATCGGTGAGGGTGACCTCTGCACTAAGAGGACGCTAGCCTAGCCAACCGGCCGAAAAGCTCACCACGTTAAGGCCTTGTTCTTTTGAGCGTAAAATTGAGTTAAGTTTTATCGTAAAAAAATTATCTTTTTATATAGACTATATATTATAAAATTTTGTAACGATTTTTCCAAGACTTTTAGTGTTCCTATCAAACATCTTGAAACTATTTTTTAACTATTTTTTCAGTTTTTTAGACCATTTTTCAAGAACTCTTAACTTTTGCTACAGTAAAACTCAACTTTACTTAACGCTGACAAGAACAAGGCCCACGGACAGACGAAATTTTTTATGCGTTAATTTATGATGGATGACCGGATTTCATTTCATCAAACGATCGAATGGCCAGGTTTTCTAGGTGACGTGGCCTCGCGCGGAACTCAGCTCAACACTACCTATGTACTGTAAGATAAGTACATGGGTGCATGTTATAACGGGGCTAGTTTCACACATGCAGGAAGCAACAAGGCAATTGTAAATGGAAGCCCGTTGGGTAAACACGGGCAAATTAAAGGAGCGTCACAAAAAAATTATTTATAGTCTTCGAATAGGATAAAAGTACATAGGGGTGATATAAGCACCGCCAAGCTTATTAGCATGCTTCGGGTGTTTTATTTTGCTTCTCTAGTTCTTAATATATATTATCCTCACAAGCCAATTAGTGACATGCCCTCTTCAGCCAGGTTCTGAAAACCCTGGTAAATACCTCGGTAACTCTTCTGGGAAAATCGCGGAGTGAATGCACCAATCTCTTCTCCTCTATTGTTCTTCAGACTTTGGGCTTCTTGCCTTGAGATATGATATGCATTTGCGATAACATCCACGGGTAAGGCACGAAGGATGGAGTTCTTTCCAGCAATCTGGCTAACCATGGCGTTCGGGTTTGTCTTGAAAGTAATATATTGGCATCCGTCACGTTCTGCTTTCTTAATAACAGCATAGTTTTGAGGAATGATTAATAGTTGTCCCTGACGAAGCACACCATTAAAGACAGTCCGTCCTTGGTTGCAGACAACCTGCACTCGAGCATGCCCTTGGATCATATACACCACGCTATGAGCATTAATGTTCCAAAATGGTGACAAGAGAGCATTCTGCAATAACAAAGAAAGGGTATTGTCATATCGGTAGAATTTATCATGGAACACATAATGTGTCCAAAAGAAAATATATGATAATGTTGTAACGATATTGTTACTCTCGTAATAAATACCTGGTATAGGTTTACTCTTGTAGCACTCATTTGAATAAGGTTAAGGATAGGAAACTTCTGACTGTTCAGACGTGTAATCCTTCCAGCACGAGGATTATACATGTCAGCACGGTTAGGATTTTCAATGTTCATTTGTGCCCTTATTGAGCAAAAGTTCTCTTCCAATCCATTGTATGGTCCTTCGCGGTATTGAACCTGTTGGTATTCTTGTTGTTTCTCTTCTTGTTGTGCTAAAGCGGGTACCAACAATTGAAGTCCATGCTTCACACGAATGATTTCACCCCTTTGGTCGTTCTGGCTTTGAAGTCGCTGAGCCGCCTCTTGACTGATACCTAATGCCTCACTAAGTAGTTCAACATTGAACCCCCTAAATATGTTTTCACCAGAGTGTTGGAATGTTGATTGTTCGAATAATTGTTGCTCTCTCTTGTTGTTACCAGCTAATAAAAATTCCTAAAACATTTGGGGTAAAAAATTGGCATGTTAGTAAACTACAATATACACATATGTAAAATTAACACATATGCTACCATAATTGCTAAAAAAATAGTTATACCTTTTGTCTTGGTTCAAGTTGATTAGCATTATTGTTCACATCAAAAACATAGATAGAAACAACGGGTGCATCTCCATTATTGTAGAACCAATGTGCAACTCCAGATGGTAGTGCAATCACATCTCCTTGCCTAAATTGGTGGATCTTCTGGTGCTCATCTCTAAACTTTTGACCTTGGCGAGTTTGGCTTTGATCAAATTGTTGAAACTGTTGTTGGTGGGTCTCTGGGCAACCAGGAAAGGTCAATCCTACAAAACCTTTTCCTGCAGATGAGCATGTACATGTCAACGTCATAAAATCAAATATGTGTTTGTTGTTTGACCTGTATATAAAATCATGCATACCATGTAAATAATGTTTTTAGATTCAAACCTTGGATAATATAGACTAGACCCGGTGCGTTGGTGTATCGAGGCACCACAAGGCCTTGGGGCTCAATAGTGCGCCGGACAACAGACACACCGGTACATCGAAGCAACCTATTTGCCTCGTCAAAGTACTCGGTAACCCCAGCTTCGGACCGCACTTTTCTAAGTGGCTCAAAAGCTTGTAGCCTTTCAAACCTACACTCCCTGAAACCTCCTCGTCGAGAGTTTTGCCATGGGTTTACACCTGGATTGAACAATTGGGCCATGGAGCCATGGCACAGCAGAAGTATTGAAAAATATAGAGAAAAACGAGAGAAAGCAGTAGTCGACATATCTATTGTGAGAGGTTATGAAAGCTCGGTTGATATGATTTCCAGGGACATACATGGTCTCTTTTATAGCAAGAAAAATGGCTTGGAACTTTAGATGTACCAGAGTTTGTTGGCATCCAGAGTTCCAGTCCATAAAAGGTCTTAAAGATCTTTAGCTAATTTCACAGGTTAGAGTTGTGCTTGAGAGTTTGAGACACGCATAAACTGCATCAGACCCACTGCTTTGCTTTATGAGTTTTGCAACAGCAAACTTGCAAGTTTGTGGTGTTCTTGTGCAACAATCTCTCACATAACTGATCAAAAGAGTGATATATTTGTTGTTTCTGCTCTGTGGCTAGTGACAACGTGACTCTTCATTTGTTTATTTACTTCACGGATAATCAATTATACCTTTTAAGCCGTGCTAAAACCCTTATGCTACGAACTATATATATATATAACTTTGTGACTCATCTATTTAACTTTATGACTCATGCGATCATGCCTATCTGCAAAGTGTGGTCATATCTTGAAGCTGCATAATCCAAACAACCAAAGTTGCTTCACCTCTTGAAAACCAGCACTAATACACCGGTCGGTTGCAGGCTCGCAGGTGGTTGCCGATGAAACATGTCTCGTACAGGGCCACATGGAATTCAGATGACGGGCCCGTTTTAATTAGGCCTGCTTGACCTAATCCAGTGTATCAACGTCATTATTGGGCCGGCTGTACACCAACAATTACAGTTACATTTACTATTTTATGTTTACCAGATACATGCATGATTCAGCTTCAGTGGCAAAAAAAAAAAGGGATATATAATTTGTTAGGTACATACCGTTGCAAAGTTGTCGTTTCACAAATATGTCATTATAAAACCAGAAATCGACCCCCATATCGTGAAGTTGCAAAAGTCGCATGTAAACCTTGTTATAGACTATTTTGCCCTTTTATTTTCAAAACTAGTTAAATATGCCATTTCGTT
Organism: Raddia distichophylla; assembly: GCA_005191435.1. Lineage (NCBI taxonomy): Eukaryota > Viridiplantae > Streptophyta > Magnoliopsida > Poales > Poaceae > Raddia > Raddia distichophylla. The sequence continues at coordinate 285,437 of SPJY01032216.1, read as the reverse complement.
CCTTCCGGTTGTCCACGGTATGGCCTCCTCCTGGCAAGGTCTACTACCAAACCTGTCTAACCTTAGTGTTGAGTGTTGACACCGCCTCTCCCCTCGACCAACAAGCCCTTGCTCTACATCTCTCTCCCTTTATCAACGACCACTACTGCCACTACTAGTTCCTCGCCTCGACCAACCTCGACACTATCATCTCCTTCCTCTGGGACACTAACCCTTGCACTTCCTGCCTACCTCTGTCGCGATACTACTTACTTGGGCAGGTTTGGTTGATGGCAGTGCGGCCTGGAGGAAGTAGTAGTGAGCTAGAGCTGCTCCTAGAGGAGCTTCGGCGAGCTTGAGAAATTTGGTGACGACACAAGGTCACTGACAAGGAATGAGACAGAAAGGAAGGGAGAAAAAAAAAAGGAACATGAGCACTTTGGTCTAAAATACTTGTGAGGGCATAATAGTAATTTTTGCAACTTTGTGATGGCATGGGAAAAATTTTAGATTTATAATGATATATATGTGTGAAACAACAATCTTGCAGTGGTATGTACCTAATTTACCCCAAAACTAAGATGAAATAGGGCAAAAAAATGATGTCCATGTTTGTGAGGTTGTTCTTTCTGACTTATTTGCTCATTTGCTTATCCGTTTGAAAAACACAAACATTTCAGTTTTGCGAGCCAAGTTTTCTTTAATCTCAAAGTTAGGTTTAAAGACTCTAAAAATAAGTTAAATGAAGTGGTAATTTACTTAAAAAGCAAAGCATTTACCATTTTAAAGAGTAAATAAGCAAATGAACAAATTAGTTGAAAAGAACAACACCGACTCAAATAGATGTCTTGCTTGTCGTACTCAAAAAAAGAGACAGGAGAGAAGGCAGGGAGGTGGGCCATCGAAACGACGACACTTCCGCCATAGGGCATGCATGTCCAATGCTGGTCTGATCCACTCCAAATTTTATTTTAATATACCAAAATTTACTATTCATATCTTCAAAATTTATTACTAGATCGGTATCTGGGACTAGCGTTAAATATGCTCTAAAGTAAAGTATCCGGGACAACTGGAAGCGTTGCAGTGATATGTGAAGACAAGCACACGCGTGCACGTACGTACTTCCTAATAATTAAATTTTTTTACCGGATCGTTTTGTATTAGCCATGCTAGCTGCATACGACACATGCACCTTAAGTCGTTAAGACTAACAATCTTTTGAAGCTAGAGTAGTTGATGGAACGAAGATGTATACACCTTGCATACGTCTGCATTTCACATACATTGAACGGCTGCATTTATATTGGTGTGCCATAGGGAAACAATGACATAATCGAGAGTACGTGGATATATATATCCATTTCCTGTGGCGTTGAAATGCTATTCACTAAAACGCAAAAGCTTACAAGGCAAAATACGTTGACTTCGAACATTATTTCTCTATTACCATCATACTGTCATACTATATATATTAGTACTATGTACGTGCTACATGCCAATCTCAAGAACCAGCAACGCAGAGGATGACTTGCGAAACTAAATTCGCATTTGAACGTGGAGAAACGAAAGCAGTAAAAACCGAACGGGTATTTTGACCCAAAATTTGAATTTGCAAATTTGTATACTCCAAAACTGCTGAAATTCACAAAATTCCAGCCAAACTTTTTGAAAAATATACATGGTTTTTACTGGACCACCCATGCAAGAGAAGGGCATGCTCAAGGAAAAAGATCATGCGCCCAAACAAAGGCATGTCCGGGGAAAACCAAAACCGAGGCTCCTGAGCAAATTAAAAGCATGCTCAAGGGGATGGATCATGCGCCCGAGCGAAGGCATGCCTGGGGCAAAAAAAAAAAATGAGACATTTGAGCGAAAAGCATGTTCAGGGGAGATCGACAATCATTCTCCCGAGCGAAGACATGCTCGGGGGGGAAAAAAAAAAAGAAGAACAAAGAGGGACTCTTCAACGAAAAGCATGCTGAAGGGAGAGTACTGTGCACCCGAGCAAAGGCATGCTCAGGGGCCAGGGCCCAAAAGACAAGGCTCTTGAGAAAAAAAAAATATGCCCAAGGGGAAGGATCGTGCGCCCGAGCGAAGGCATGCTCGGGGTGAACCAAAAAAACAAGGTGGAGGCAGCAAGGCCATCCATGCTAGGCTTGGCTGTCATGGATGCAACGAGGCAGGCGACTGCAACAACGACAGTCCTTGATGCGGTTGCGACGCCAGCGTATGTCCGTCGAGCGGTGACATAGGGAAGGAGGCTCCACATGGCCCAATGGCCATGGTGGCCAGATGGAGGAGGGCTTCGACGGAGCTGGCGGAGGACGCCACGATTGGCCTTGAGCTAGCTCAGGTCATGGGTGGCATAGCGGCGAAGTGGGCGACGGGGCCTCTGTCGGCTTCAATCCCCGCGTCCCCAGCAAGCAGCATCTGGAACAACGCGGGGGCCTCCCCTGGCGACACCTAGGGCCAGCCGCGAGCTGTCTTTGGTAAAAGTATGCGCACCGGGCAAGGGCAGGACCGTAGGAGTGGCCCCCTCTTAGTCAAGGCCACCTAGCAGTCCTGACCCTCGGTGTAGAGCCGAGTTTATTTGTAAGAAAACATCAATAGAAAAAAGGGTACCCTTCCTAGTATTGTGTAGCATCGTGTCCTCTTGTCATAGTCTTAGTCCCCACGACGTCCGCTCGGTAGCCCTTCTACTGGCAAATACGCACACACGCTTGCGAATAATGGCTCGCACCGAGGTTCTTCCACAAACCCCCAGCCATAAGAACTTCTGATGCGGAGGAGTAATCGAGTCCTCACGGACGGCGCCAGCTGTCGGTGGTTGTGAACCGGAGTTCACAAGACTCGAGCTTACTTGTTGCAATGGGGATCAACCGGCCCCCTTATGTGGCGTATTAGAGCATTTGTAGGCTAGGAAGCTTGCGGCGACCTGAGACAAACAACAAATTTTTTTTTGCTCTGGTCCGAGCCTACCACCACCAGAATAACAACCCTACGTCCAACATCCTAGTTTGGTAAGGAGAAAATTATAGGCGAGCGCTGAGCAAGAAAAGCTTTTCTCAAGTGGCCCCGATATGTGTTACAAAGGTGTGATATGTGAGTATTAATTGTCTAGGTCAGGAGGGGAGAGATGAAGAACTAAGAGCCCGCCACTCTGCCGGAGCACTAGGGTTTACTTATATCAGCCGAAGGAGAGAAAGTAGGATTCCCCTCACGCAAAGTCGTTGTCCATATACCACTGGCCCACCAGACACAGTCGCAAATAGACAGACATTATGGCGGTGATAAAGCTGCAAGCTTTTTTACCTTTGCACACCCGAGTTGGGAGAATGCGTTGTGACTGGCATCGCCTGAAGTGGCCTCTCAAACCGCCATGCAGCCACCCATGGTAGGGTGGCGTCCTACGCAAGGAATAGGGTCGAGGAAAGCTTAATCGAACGGTGGCCCACTAGGCCTGATGACTTTAAAGATGGCATCATCCAATCCCAACAGTCAGCCAACCTCTCGGTTAGCTCGGCCATCGCTCTCGATCGGCCAATGATAAGCCGTTGAGGGAATTACTCACTAGTCATTTCTCTCAACGTGGATGACCCGATGTTTTTTTTTTGATGGCCAAGTCATCATTAGTGACTTCTATCCATGGTTTCGGCCTTCGCGATTTTGTGTATTTTCCCGTGGGGCTGCAGGGTAGAGCTGGCCAAACGGGCCGGGCCAAATGGGACCAACCGGGCCGGCCAGCACTGTTCACCGAACCGGGCCGGCACGGTTCGGTTAACCAAACCAAACCTGGGCCGAGGCCTCGGCCCATCGGTGATCGCCGTTTTGCGCATTGGTTTTCGCTGGGTCTACTGCTTCAGGAGTCGCTCGTCGTTGTGTGAGTGTTGGTGGTGTTTCCCCTTCTCCCCCCTTGTATCTCTCTCCTCTTCGGCCTTTGGCCTTGGTGGCAGCAGTGTGGCTGCATTCCTTCTTTCTCCTCTGTAGTTGGTGTTCCCGGCAGTGGCCGAAGGTGTGTCTGGCTTCGGCCAGGGTTGCAGCGAAGTGCTGTGGTTGTACCCCGTGTTTGCACGGGTTTTGTATTTTATTTTCTCCTTCTATTCAATGAAATAGGACGGCAGTTCTTCTGCCCCTCTTTCAAAAAAAAAAAAAAGCATGCTGAAGGGAGAGGATTGTGCACCCGAGCAAAGGCATGCTCAGGGCCAAAAAAACAAGGCTCTTGAGCAAAACACATGGCTAAAGGAGAAAAAAATTGACGATTTGTCACTCTTAATATTGGTTTTCGCTAAGTATGCCACTATGTGTGTATTACACGTGGGACTATCTGTATGTATGACAGTGGACCAGAGTGGCATTTTAATGAGAACCAATGTTTAGAGTGGCAAATCGTCAAATTCCCTCCCCCCCCCAAGGAGAGGATCATGCGCCCAAGCGAAGGAATGCTCGGGGTGAACCAAAAACAAGGTGGCACGGGGAGCAAGCCAGGCCTAGCCGTCGTGAAGGCAGCGAGGCAGGCGGCTGCAACAACGACTGCCCCTGATGCGGTGGCGACACCAGCGGATGTTTGACAGACGGCGACCGATGGCAAGAGGCTCCGCACGGCCTGATGGCCGGTGCCGTCCAGGCGGAGGAGGGCTTCGACGGCGTTGGTGGACGGGGACGTCACGATTGGCCTTGAGCTAGCTCAGATCATGGGTGGCATGACCGCGAAGTGGGCGACAGGGCCTCTGCCGGCTTCAACCCCCATGTCCCTAGCGAGCAGCATCGGGAACAACTTGGGGGCCACCCGTGGCGAGACCTGGGGCCAGCCGCGACGCCGCCTTTTGTAAAAGTATGTGGGTCGGGCAAGGGCAGGGGTGGCCCCCCTCTTAACCAAGGCCACCTAGCGGTCCTGACCCTCGGCGTAGAGATGAGTTTATTTGTAAGAAAACATCGAGGGAGAAGGGGTGCCCATCCTAGTATCATGTAGCGTCTCCTCTTGTCGTAGTCTTAGTCCCCACGACACCCACTCGATAGCCCTTCTACTGAGGCAAATACGCACATGAGCTTGCAAATGGCCGGTGCCGAGGTTCTTCCACAAACCCCAACCATAAGGACTTCTGGCGTGGAGTAGTCGTCGAGTCCTCACGTACGGCGCCAGCTGTCGGTGGTTGTGAACCAGAGTTCACAAGAGCCAACCTTACTTCTTGCAATGGGGATCCTTCCACGGCGTATAAGAGCATTCGTAGGCTAGGAAGCTTGCGGCGAATCAGACAAATAACAAAACATTTTTTTTTACTCTGGTTCAGGCCTACCATCATCGAAATAACAACACTACGTCCAGCATCCCATTCCGATAAGGAGAAAATTATAGGCGAGCGCTGAGCAAGAAAAGCTTTTCTCAGGTGGCCCCGATATGTGTTGCAAAGGTGTGATGTGTGAGTATATCCTGTCTAGATCGGGAGGGAGAAAGAGAGAGAACTGAGAGCTCGTCACTCTGCCGGAGCATTAGGGGTTACTTATATCAGTCGGAGGAGAGAAAGTAGGATTCTCGTAACTCAAAACAGTTGTCCATATACCACTGGCCCACCGGACATAGATGGCATCATCGATCCACCGCTAGGTAGCCAACCTCTCAATTAGCTCGGCCGTCGCTCTCAGCCGAGACCAATGATAAACCGTCGAGAGAATTACTCACTAGTCATTTCTCTCAACGTGGATGAGAGAAATGGGTGACTTCTATCCATGGTTTAGGCCTTCACGATTTGGGTATCTTCCCGTAAACCGAGCATGCCGGAGGAAATGTTCGCCTCTCATATATTCCCAGCTGGTACACACATACTACTCCTATATGATACAGAAAACCATATAGTACTGTACTAGCATTAATAATCCCGAACGATCCTACATTACATTTACACCGGAGGCAGCTGGTCTTTAGAGTCCGGAGCCTCCTTCACGGCCTCCACGGTGGCCCTACACAGAGGGCAGGTGGAGTGCGAGTGGAGCCACATGTCGATGCAGCCCACGTGGAACAGGTGCATGCACGCCGGCAGCTGCCTCACCGCCTCCCCTTCCTTTACCACGCTCAGGCACACCGCGCATTGCGCCCACCCGCGGCCGCCGCTACCTTCGCCACGGCCGTCGCCGCCGCCGCCGCCGCCGACGACGACCACGCCTCTGCGGTAAACGAACGACGGCAGCGTGGCCACCGCCGAGGGGCTCATCCCGCCGCCGCCGCCGTCGTGCATGACGAAGGGCCGCGCCGCGAGGTACATGATGGCGGTGCCGCCGGCGCCGCCGCGGCGGCGGCGGCAGCACAGGCACTCGCAGAGCACGATGAGGAGGAAAGAGAGCGCGGTGGCGCAGAAGCCGATGCCGAGGAGGACGAGCGTGTCGTGCCGCGTGCTGTAGCCGCCCTGCAGGTCAGCCGAGAAGGAGAGCGAGTTGGAGCTCGAGGACTGCGACATGGCTTCAACTTGAAGCGATCGATCTAGCTCTGGCTTAATTCTCTAGCTTGCCGTGTCTACTGTCTAGTTGCTTGTCTGCATGCTACTGATTGCACATGCTGGTATCTTAGATTCTTGGATGTGTAATGAGCTTAGTTACTTGGGCTTGGCCATTGGCCAATATATATGGCGCCCATGCAAGTGGCAAAATATTCGTAGCTTTGAGCGTTGACTGAAATGGATGTGATTATGAATAATGGTAGATTAGCTATTGAACTGGCCTGGCCATAAGCATATGTTAAATTAGTTGCGGGCCTTGTGGTTATGTATACCCGGCCGACGCCGCGGGATTGGGTTTTGCATGCACACGGTATTGAAATGAATGTGGAATCCGTTAGAGACTTAGAGCTAATGCTGAATCAGATGTGTACGCTAGATACAAACTTGTTTGCTCCAAGTGCAGGATGGAACTAGGCAGCTGAAAAAAGTCCATCTAGTTTGAGCCCAGTTAATTTCGAGGAACCCAGGATGTTTAAATATGCGAATTTCAGAGTATTAACTTCACATGTATTCAATTACTTGACCTGGAAACATAAAAAATTGTCAATTCTTCAAACGGGCCTAAAATGTTTATACGCTCTCCCAAGCAGGGATCTTATCATCGTTTTTTTTAAGGGGTGGCCTATAAGACTGACAATCGAATTTCATCGGTGTTGATATCAGGACAGTAATTTGACACAAAATATTAACAATGAAATTTTGGCCAATAATCGATGATGATGTGTCAAAAAAATCTGCCAAACTTTTCTGATGATTTTTGCACAAAAAAATTGACTAAATCATTCAAACCAGAAGTTTAACCGGTTTGATTTTCAAGGGGAGCTAGCAAATCCCTTCCCCCTAAAATTCCACTGCCTTCTTGCTTTGTATGTTATATATTGTCAAAATTAACGAGGTACTGTCACTAATTAATACAATACATATGTTTGATGATAGGTAAATTTTCGGACAAATACATGGTCAAATTCACTCCGTCTTGTGTTGTTATTCTTCTCAAACGCATGCTTGTCAGTGCGTCATGGATAACCCAGTCCTCAGCTGGAATCCCCAAATAGATAATAGATTTACATCCGTGCGAAATCTTTCGAGATCTAAGGTCATGTCATGCTTGATGCTTCCTTCCGTTGTTAAAACGCAACTGTTTCAGTGACTCTTCGTCCGGGTAGACAGTCACCTGCTCGTTAATTAACTAAACAACACACTACTAGGCTACTACTTATACATCTCTCTGAATTTCTCAACCACTGACAGTTTGACATGGCCTAATGTTTCTGCTTCCTACTGCCCACAAACATTTGCTGTTTCCAACATGGACGCCACAAATATTTATTTATTTTAGAAATTTTTAAAACATGAAATGGTTTTAAAAAAATACCGGGCGTCGAGGCAGGCTGCGCCACGCAGTGCAGCTCGAGGCGGGCCTGGAGCGGCTGCTGGGCCGTTGCGCGGCACGCGGCGCGCGCCCGGGTTGCCACCGCGGTGGGCCAAGGAGACCAGGGGTGAGGGATGGCGGCCTGGGCCGGCTGGGTTTCGCGTGGGCTAGCGGAAGTCACGGCAGCGGCGAGGCTGGATGGGGCGTTCGGGCAGGCAGGCAGGCAGCAGCTGCTGCTGTGGGACGACGGTGGCTCGTACAGATTTGGGCCGATGGTTCTGAGCTGGTGTGCAGGCTGGGCCAAGCCAGACGAGGCGCGAAGAGCAGGCTCAACCACAGTCGGTGAATGGTAATGTCCAAATTTTTGCGATGAATTAAGGAAACCGAGGCTAAGATGAATACGGGATTTTTAGGGTTCCAAGATTGAGACGGATGGAGGTCTTCTCGTCACTGAATAATCAGATCCATGCGAGATAGGAGGCACACCCAAAATAGGGTTTTCCGAATGTCCGAAGAAATTTAGATATGTAAGCCTGACGAAGCAACCGTGGTGGGTGCGGGTCATGGTTTAAGGCACAGGATGCAGGTTCTAGTGGTGGTTTCAGAAGGCATGGGATGTAGGTTCTGAAGAAGAGGTGCTCAAAGGTTATGAGATGGTCTAACGAGTGAAGGTCTGTATAGCTGGCGAATTTGTTCAAGAAGGAGAACATATTAGGCAAGAAGATTGGGGATATATTTCAGGAGGCGATTAGATCGGACGGTGTAAACCGTGGTCGGCTGGATTGGATTAACAAAGAAGGAACTAGTGCTAATGTAGTAGTGGTTGAAAGTGATTCGAAAGGTAACGATGGTGATATTATCTCAAGTATCAAATATGCAATCAATTGTAGTGTGGATATTGAATTTCGTTCATTCTTTATATGACACACAATAAGGAGTGATTTTTTTTCGTACAAGACTGATGATCTTGCTCTAGAGTTTACATGATGTGATGGTGTTCCAGGTTTTTGCAGATAGAAGGACCATTTAAGATCGTAAAATGAAGTAAGGTTGTGATGATCAAATAGAGGACAACGTCACGTTTGTACATATTGTAGAGGAATTGTGAATTCTAGGTGTAGAAAGTATTGTACGGTGTTTGTCCAGAAGGGTGGCGAGTCTGAGGTCAAGTTAAATTTGTTTGGCGGCTCGAACTAAGCCATGAAGTATCAAATAAACCCTGAGTACACGGGTGTTTGTACGTAACGTTTTCAAGCTTCTAGTGGTGAAGTCTTGTTCACCCAAGTGGATTTTGTTAGAGTTGGTATCAAATACGTGCATAAGTGAGTTATGTGGACTCTGAGTTGTAATAGGCATAGGAGGGTCATGTTAGGGTTGAATTTGTATCCATGACCTCCACTATAAATAGGGGCACTCCGGTGTAACTTGTCAAGATGACCTAGTTGTAGTGCAGGACGCGTAGAGTCAACGGTTAGCCTATGGCCGCAACCCAGATGGTCCGACGTGCTTGTGCTGATTTAGGGAGAAGCGTCCATAATCCGAGCCTCACAAACATACTCCCTCCATCCCATAAAGTATGTCGTTCTAGTTTTGTCTTAAGTCAAACATTTCAATCTTTGACTATTAATTACCAGAAATACGTATAGTTTAACAACATAATATTTATGTTTTTAAATTCACCATGAGAAATTTCATAATATGTAATTCATATATTGTTAAACTATACGGATTTTTGATAATTGGTAGTTAAATATTGAAATGTTTGACTTAGGACAAAACAACAACGACATTTTTTTTGGGATGAAGGGAGTAGACAGCAGTACCAAACCACCTTATCTAACATCGTGCCTCCCGGTTCTTGTGTGGGCGATTAAAATCATAACGCATGCAATAAATACTACGTTTGCCGCTTAATTGACCTTAGTTTGGAGCACGCTAGTTCAGGATGAACAGGCATGACAATTGAACATGCAAGACATGTAATAGAAGCATCCATCCATAAGTTATTTCGCATTGGCTACCGTCAAATCAGGATGACGAGCTAAATTATTGTTCTTATATGTCTCTGGCCCCTTCCATTGACCGGTGCAGCCACATGTCCAGATGAATCATGGAACTGTCCTATACTTTATGGGATAATTTACTTTTTGCCCTGAAGTTCATGGTCAATCTATTATTTGCCCCAACCAACTTTCTTCTCTATGTTTTACCCCATAGTTGATTGGGTTATCTATTATTTGCCCTTTTTAAATTTTTTGGCACAAATATGAGCTAATTTAGATGTAGAAAGACCATTATACCCCCACCAAAACCTAGAGTTGATGCAGTGAACAGCAACAGTTGATGCATGGCCCTGTTCTGAAGGAAGATCCACTGGCCCGAACCCTTTATTAACCATTGAAAGAAAAAAAAGATTGCACCCTTCTGAAAACGCATGTGAGACTTGACAAGATAATATTTCTGATTTTTATTGATTTTTTAAATAAAATTTACCTGGAGAAACAAAAATAATAATTTTTTAAAAAAGTCTACGGGCGCCATCGGACTTTACCGCGGTGGGCCAAGGTCCAAGGAGACCACGGGAGCTCTCCGGCCAGGCTGCAGGCGCAGTCATGCGGAGCAGGTTTGGCCGTTTGGGCGCCTCTGGGCTTGGGCCGATTGCATGCTGAAGTGGCGACTCTAGCGACTCTTGCGAGGCGTTGGGACGACGGTGGCTCGTACAGATTTGGGCCGATGGTGCTGAGTTGTTGGGAAGACATAGGCATAGCAGAAAAGAGAGTTTTTTGAGTGTCTGGAGGAACTCAAATCTGTAAACTTTAAGAAGCAACCGTTGTGAGCGCGAGTCTTGAAACAAGGCATGGGATGCGGCTTTTAGTAGTGGTTTCAGAAGGCATTGGATGTAGGTTATGAAGAAGAGGTGCTCAAAGGCTATGAGATGGTCTAATAAGTGAAGATTTGTACGGCTGGCGATCAAATCGGCGGTGATCTATGCCAGAAGTGGAATGATCAAACAGGGAGACCGGAAATTTGTTCAAGGAGGAGAACAAATTAGGCGAGAAGATCAAGGATCTATTCTAGGAGGTGATCAGATCGGACGGTGTACACCGTGGTCGGTGGGATTGGGCCAACAAAGAAGGAACTAGTACTAATGTGGTATTGATTGAAAGTGATTCGATAGGTGTCCAAGCAATGGAAGGGAACCAAGCTAAGCTACAGGAGTCGAGCTATATTAGTCCAAGCAAAAGCCAATGGGAGCACCATAGCCCAAGCAATAGAGGGGGAGCCGAGCCATATTCGTCCAAGCAAAGCCAATGGGAGTGCAACATAGCCCAAGCAATAGAGGGGAGTCGAGCCATATTAAGAAAGTAGGAAAAAACAGTTGTGCGGAATGAGGTTAAAGAGTAACCAAAATGTAAAACGAAAGAAACTTGTAATTCTATTCCTTGATGAATGGAATTGGGGATTCTCTCCCCTTGTGCAAAAAAAAAGTGATTCGATAGGCAACGATGGTGATATTATCTCAAGTATCAAATATGCAATCAATTGCAGTGCGGATATTGGATTTCGTTCATTCTTTTTATGTGACACACAATAAGAAGTGATTTCTTCATACAAAGCTAATGATATGGCATCGGTCTACTTGGGAGGTAACGCGTCTTACCATGCCATTCGAATAGGAGCCATCAAAGATCATGATGTATCGTGGAGTTGATCGAATACTTCGAGGATGTGAAGCATGTGGTGGGGCTAAGGAGTAATTTGATTTTGCTCTAGAGCTTACATTATTTGTTGGTGTTTCATGCTCTTGCAGATGGAAGGGCCATTAAGATCATAAAAGGAAGTAAGGTTGTGATGATCAAAGAGAGGACAACGTCATGTTTGTACATATTGCGAAGGAATTGTGAATTCTAGGTGCAGAGAGTATTGTTGTCGTGTTTGTTCTAGAAGGATAGCGAGTTTGAAGGTAAAGTCAAATTTGTTCGGCGGCTCGAAGTAAGCCGTGAAGTATCAACTAAACTCTGAGTACACAAGTGTTCATACGAGACGTTTTCAAGATTCTGGTGGTGAAGTCGTATTAGCCAAGGTGAAATTTGTTGGAGTTGATATCGAATAGTGTATAAGTGAGTTATATGGACTCTGAGTTGTAATAGGCACGGGAGGGTCATGTTAGGGTTGTACCTGTATCCGTGGCCTCCACTATAAATAGAGGCACCCCTAATGTAACTTGTCAGGATGACCTAGCTATAGTGCAAGGCGCGTAGAGTTAACGGTTAGCTTATGGCCGTGACCCGGATGGTGTGACATGTTGTGCTGATTTAGGAAGGAGTGTCCATAGTCCGAGCCTCACAAACATAGACAATAATACCGAACTACGTTACGTAACATCGTGCCTTCTAAGTTGCTCAGGTCTTGTGTGGGCAATTAAAATCATAACGCAATTACTACCTCCGGTCATAAAAACAAATCGTTGTTGACTTTTGGACATGCGTTTAACCATTCGTCTTATTCAAAAATTTAGTGCAAACATGCATAAATATAAATTATGCCTAATGACTTTTTAATAGTAAAATAAATCACAACAAAATAAACGATAACTTATGTAGTTTTTTAACGGTCCAAAGTGTGTTCAAAAGTCAACAACGATTTGTTTTTATAACTGGAGGGAGAGTATGTTTGCCGCTTAATTGACCTTAGTTTGGAACACGCTAGTTCAGGATGAACAGGCATGACAATTGAACACGCAAGACATGTGAAGCATCCATCCATAAGCTATTTCGCATTGGCTACCGTCAAATCAGGGTGACGAGCTAAATTATTGTTCTTTATATTTATGTCTCTGGCCCCTTGCATTGACCAGTGATGCCACATGTCCAGATGAATCATGGAACTGTCCTATACTTTATTCAGTACAATCTAATCCAAATCTTTATCATCAATCGCTACTTGCAAGGTTCCCCAGATATGCTCAACACATGGATGTACATCTTGAATGCATAATGGCATATATAGAAACTAGAAATCTGACAAACAAGTGCATCGAAAACAGATTGAAGAGATGGCTAAAAAATGAGGTGTTTGTACTGTCAAAAATGAAACTCTAGCTGGTAGTCTCAAACCAAAACCATGCTTACCATCAGGTTCATCACAGATTACATGGTAATCAGTAATCACAGCTCGATCGGGTGGAGTGGTGTGATCAAACTTTCTCGCCGGCCGGCTCGCCGACGTCGCACCGGCAGAGCGGGCAGGTGGCGTGCGAGTAGAGCCACATGTCGATGCACTCGACGTGGAACAGGTGCCCGCACGCCGGCAGCCGCCGCACGAGCTCCCCCTCGCGCACCACGCCGAGGCAGATCGCGCACTGCGCCCACCCGCCGGCGGCGGCGTCCCCGGGCCGCGCCGCCGCGCACCTCCGGTACGCGAGCTTGGGGATCGCCGCGACGGCCGATGGCGCTAGCCCGCGCCACCTGGCGCCGCCGCCGCCCATCAGCGCCGCCGCGCGGCCGCCCGCGGTGTGTGCGACCGCGCGCCGGAAGCAGACGGCCACGGTGAGGACGATGAGGCCGCAGGCGGAGGCGAGGCAGACGAGCACCACCGTGTCGCACACCCCGTAGCTACCGCCGCCGGCGTTGGCGCCGGCGTCCGGCGCGGGGGCGCTGCTGGGAACATCGGAAGACATGGCGGCGCCGAGGTGTGGTTCCTTGGCTGCCTCGCTGGTGTGTGCTGAGGCCTGAGGCAGTGAGGTGCACAGCTCGTCCTTGGCCACTGGCGTCGTGGATTCTACATATCTAACCAAGAAGCCCAAGACTTAACCAAGAAGCCCAAGACTTCACTAATCTTAATTACGATGTGATCGTTCGATGGATCGATCGATTGATCGATTGATTGGGGGATTAAAGTTTAGTAAGCAGCTTGAGAGAGCACAGCTCGTCCTTGGCCACTGGCGTCGTGGATTCTACAAATCTAACCAAGAAGCCCAAGACTTCACTAATCTTAATTACGATGTGATCGTTCGATGGATCGATCGATTGATCGATTGATTGGGGGATTAAAGTTTAGTAAGCAGCTTGAGAGAGCAAGCCAAGGCGCGAGCTAATGTGTGGCTGCAGCTCACGGTGATGATTCCACTGGGGTCACATCGAACTACCCGGGAAGAAAGTGAGACCTGCATGCACACGCTGCCACTTAATCGCTGGTTTAAGACTTAATGTCCTGCACATTTAGGTGGTTTGATTTACCTTAATTATCTAATTTAATACGGACTTCTATTTCTATTATTTTTATTTTAAATCTATGTTTTTTTATTGTGGCTGATATAAACTCTTTCTTTTGCTAAAGTTCTTGATTTTATGTACAGCGAAACAATACAAATTATATATGAGCTCGAGATGTATTTCTACATCCATTTTTAATATTATAATATATTTTATTGCTCACCTTATCCGAGAGATCAAATTTGGCCCGGTGTTTCTATGGCACATATATCTATTCAAGAGGTACATGGAGACTGTGAAGTCCTCCGTACATAATTGACATCAACCCAAGGGAAGCATCGTCGAAGGTTATTCAATAGAGGAAGTGTTAGAATCCTGCATCCACTACATGGCTGGAGTAGATCTTATTGATGTGCTCGTATCCCACCATCATGGTAGGTTGCACGTTTCGAGGACACTTGGAAGTAAGGGTATCACACCCCATAAGGAATTGTACTTGATCGCATCGCTGAGGTGATCCCTTACATCACGGAGCACAAGGACACATTACACCGTGAGTATCCAAATAAGACGGAGGCTTGGATCAAGATTGAGCATAATCGTTGTTTCAATAACTAATTCAAGCTACGATTCATAGGAACTCCGTGCGTTGATCTCCAACTATGGATAGCAAAGGGCTTGGTATATCACTGTTGTAACATGGTAAGGATATGACATAAACAAGTACATATTCTAAACAATAGAACGGGATGGGAAGGGCACAATTCTGAACAACAACGTTCGTATAGACGCATATTAAGAGGAGAACAACAAAGGTCAAATAATGCAACGTAAAAGCTCGTACTATGGATTCATTGAGGATATATGGGAGCTTGACTACATAATCTTCAAAATTCCTCTATTTTGGTGAAGATGGGTCTGTACACCAGGGGGTGTGCAATGCGATGACTACGGTGTGACAAGTGTCAATCTTGAGCGAGTTGGGTATAGAGAGGATCCTTTTGTGTTTGTAAACCAAGTTTTATAGGTTTTTTATGTAGTTGACCCCTAGCGGTTTACACATGCAACCGCTAGTGATAGTCATGAGGGTTGATGTGAGCAGAGCTGAAACTTCAGTATTACTAGCGGTTCACACACAAAACTGGTACGTGCCTCTACATATTTCTCGTGTCAATAAGAATTTAGTTCCTTAGTGTTCATCGATCTAACTATTATGTCTTATTATATGCACTTGTGCAGTGCCATCAGCAGACCAAAGGCTATGTGTGAGGGTTCTACGTTGCTCGCCACATGCAGGAGATGGTAGGTGTAACGAGGCCCATGTCGGCAGAAAGTAGATTACTATTACTATCGATTTTGGAACCGCCAATGATAATCCTCAAATATCACTATCACTTAAATCACTGACGGTTAAAAAACCGCTAGTGATAGCAGCTTCGAACTGCTGGTGATGAATCCATAGTAGTGGGTGTAGATCTATCTTTTCTTTTCTGATTAATGTGAAAAAATTTTAAATTGTAGAATTATTGCATTGACTTCGTTGGACTCTACTTTAATTAGATAACAGATAGATAGGAAGATGCGCCACGTGATTGGTCTTTGGAAGCTTATCAACTCTCCTCGCACGGTGATTAGCAATGACAGCGATGCCTTCCGATCTAACGGACGATATATTTACCTTTGGATTTGAGGAATTTATCGAACCATTCAAGATTACCTCCCGTTTGGTTACGCTCCGGTAGATATTTTTAGTTTTTATCCAACTTATCCAAGCTAGAACTTTTGGGCATATTCCCCTGTAATTCCTGAGAACCATAATGCGCGCACGTTATAAAAGAAATGCACTTCAAGTGTTCGATTCACTCGTACAGAAAAAAAAAGTAGGCACATGATAACCAATACAAAAAACTTGGCCAATACAACACACGTATTCACATATGTAGTACATTTGCTTGACTTGTGAGATTGCCAATGTACAAAACTAGCATTCATGACTAGCACAACATACATCTGTTTCTGATGTGTGCACAGACATCACTGATCATGCTCAGAAAGAGATCGATCCACGCCATGGTCAACAGCGTGATGTGTGAAATTCTGAATTGGAATCATGTGCCGGATAATGCAGTATATATATATAGCCGCACATATCTTGTCTCAAAGATATTCCAAATAAATGAAGTGCTCCTCATCTTGGAGTTTGCTTCTTCTCTGTGGTTGGTCCAGATAACGAACTGACCATCGTGCTCAGAGGGATCAAGTAATTAGGATTTAAATTCCACCAACAGGATATTGGCATTTCACTTAACGTACAGAAAAAAAAACTTCAGGATCAAGGTGCATAACTGAATTAAGCACAGGCCAATATTAGATTCTCTCTCCCCTAACTGTGGCCTCTGTGTGCAGGGCAGAAGAACATCTCCACATCAGGCAGTAGTTTTCAGGTTTCACCTTGCCGTTGGAAGATAGGTAGAGAGAGAAAGAGAGACTGGTTCTAGTCTTCCAGACAGCGAAAGACCCAGGGCTGCAGCAGCAGCAGCAGCTCATGGGTTGCTCCTTGTGGATAGACATCAAGTTATTATCCACTGGCTTTGGATGGCTGTGGCCCAGTTCTTGCCTAATTCCCCTGTCTCCATCGCCACTCGAATTGTTTTGGCTCCATTTTTCTTCTCCGTCCATTCCTCTGCCGATCGATACAAGATCTCGCGTCAACTTCAACGAGAAGAAGAAGAAGGAATAATCAGGAGGCGCCGCAGGATAGTTTCTGAAAGCACATGAATCGTTCATGGTCTCGCCCATGCTAATCTTCTTCAGCGCTTCGTCGTTGAGCCAAGCAAGGCCTCACACACTGCAACCAGCGACAGTGATGTCGTTTTGGAATCAGGCACCACCAGCCTTGTTTGCGACGAGCATCGCCAGCCTCGCGCAACAAATGATCAACGCCGTCATGGGGTGACACCCTCGACCAGATTAGGCTTTCCACCTCTCACCAATTCACCATTGCCTGCACAGCACTACCGATAAGTATCGGTCTGCACCAGATCTATCGTTGCTCCATCCATTCACTATTTTTCTTTGGACGCTTTAAAATTTCGGGAAATTTTAAAAATAGAACGATAATTTCATAGTCAGGGTCATAACAGGATTTTTAAACAAAAATAAAGAATATACAAAAAATGAATTAGGAAAATGTGGGAATGAAAATATAAAACTTGCAAACAAATGAACCATAGTTTAAAGGAAAGGGTCCATAAAAAAATATTTCAAAAAATAAAAACATTGAACCATAATTTCATGGTAAGATCCATAAAAAAAAAAGGTGTTTTAAAAATATTAAAATGCATGATGATTTGAATTAGAAAAAATAATAGAAAAAACTTACAAAATAGAACCATAGTGGGAATGGTCCATAAAATAAATAGTGTTTGTCGGAGTATTTCAACTGATAGATTTTTCGAGGACTACTCCGGTGGTTCGGCAGTGGGGGTGTGCGTAGCTGGCTCACTACTCTCCTCTCCCGAACAAGAACGCAAGAACAAACACCAGATTTACCTAGGTTCAGACCCCCTGAGCAGGTAACAGCCCTATTCCTGCTCAAGCTCCTTGCGCTGTGAAAAACTGGCCACCCTTGGGTCTCTGATCCAAAGAGAGAGAGAGATATTTCTCCACTACAGATGTACCCCCCAGCCCTTATACACCTGGGCCGGCACGGGTCACAAAGTAATGAACCGTGTACATTAAATGGCCCTGGCTACTGTAGCTTATCCCATCTCCGAGCGCACATCGAAGTCGCCACCCCGCAACGTCTGGGAGACAGAAAGGAAGTGACAGGGCGGGCGCCTACTCCCGCTGCTCTGTCACGGCACCTAGTAGCACGTGCCTGCAGAAGCTACTGCATAGCTGATACCATGGAGTGGCGGGGGTAATCATTTCGTCAGGCCCCGCCTACTCCGTCCGACTTGATCCATCGCATTAAATGCATCAGATCCGAGGCGATCCGCGCCAATCCTTACGAGGGAAGCTATCTCCCTCTTCTGCTCAGCATCCTCTGACAGTGGGACCCACGCTCTCCAGCTGTCCACGGAACCAACACGTGTACTGGGCGCTTGGCTGGAGTCTGCTCGCCAACCTGCTCGCCACTGCGCCATGAGACCGGATCGCCTGGCGCCTGGGACCTGCTCGCCCACCTGCTCGTCGGGTCGCCACGTGGCCTGCCCACCCGACGCTTGGGGCCTGCACGCCGGGGCATCACGTGGCTAAAGGATACTTAAGTTGACTAGTTTAACTGGAACCAGACCTTGATCCGATTGGACTCGATTTTGCTGAGTATGGGATACTCCCAGACGGTCCCACATGACAGTGGCGCGGGGGTACACCCCGGTGTATAAAACACCGACGATGTTTTTTTAATAGTTTGAGAATTTAAATAGTCATGGGAACAATATAATATTAAATACCTAATTTTTTGGACCTTTTCGCGAACCTAAGATTGCAATTTTTTTAGTCCTGTTGTATTTCAGTGTAGTATGAATTTCAAAAAATTTCGCACAAGTTATGAGTTACATGTATTGTTCGAAAAGAATTTCTCAACATTTTCATGTAATCCATTTTTTAAGACACATTTATATGTTGTCACGTTTACCCTATGCTTCGGAGCACCTAGGGATCCAAAGTGAATACAGGTAATCTATATATGGCTGACATCCGTATCCGTATTCAAAAAGGATTAATCGTATCAGAATTATCCGTTTCCATATACAAAATGGATATTGATATGGATTAGACCTGATCAAATGCCGGGCCGGTCCGAGCTTCGGGCCGGGCCTGGAAAAGCCCGGTCCCGAAAGACCAAGCTTGAGCTCGGCCCGGCCCGGGGCGTCGGGCTCGGAAACCGGGCCCGAGCCCGTCCCGAAGCCCGAAAGCCCGGCGGACTGGCCTGGCTACGTCTTAAATCGGAAAAATCCCGGGCCTGGCCCGACCCGACTGTCGGGCTCCGGAAATGAGGCCTGAGCCTGGTCGGGCCGGGCCGGGCTTCCCATGAACAGGTCTGTTATGGATAAGGATACTATCTGTTTTTTTGCTAGATAAGGATACAAATATGGTTTCAGAATAGGGCTGGATACGGATACGAAAACATATATGGTTTCGGAATTAGAACTAGATACAAATACTGGCATAGATATCCAGTAGTAATATTCAAATTGGGTCTACTGGTCACTGGAGTCTTGAAGAAGCGAGAGTTAGCCGTGAACGCAATAGTGTTGAAACTAATGTAACAGTGCTGCATGCCTACGTAGTACTTTAAACTAATAAACTAATATTATCTTTTAATTATGAATATTAAATGTGGCATGGTTAGTTAGAACATCGTCAAATGATCATTCCTTAATTTGATGTCGAAGTTGTAGGATATTCGCCAACCGAATTTAGTAGATATCTAATTCATATAGTATCTGACCGAATTGAGGAGTTGTCCAATTCATATTCGTATTCGTTTGCTATCTGATCCATATCTATCTGTTAAACATATATTTGATCCGTATCCAATCCGTTTGCACCGCTAGAGGCACTAAAGTCTTATTTTATCCCCAACTTTCTAACTTCAATATTTGGCTCTTCAACAATCTTGTGGGCCCTAATCCCGTAATTCCATTACCACACAAAGTGACCGGCTGTGGTGCATATGTGGATTTGCAGTCTTCCACTACCGCGGCAATCATCATGTTAAGATCTTGTCCACCTATAAAAAAATAAGCAGCAGAGATAAAAGCAAATTACGTTATGACACTAGTGTCACACTTGCGCTTTACATACATATAAGATTACAATTTAAGAAAACACTTGTGGTGGTTAATTTTCGAGTTTATATTACTCGATCGATTCAACTGAATCATCAGATCAAACTCAAAGCGTCCAGGCCTGAACCTTAACTACCCAGAGTTGGTTACTCTGTGTGTTGAACCATGAGCTTAGCTTTGCCCACCTGACCAATCTGGTTAATTAGAGCGCAATTAATGCATTCTAGTTACATACTCCGTTTTTTGAAAACATGATATCCAAAAAACCACGATGTTTTTAAAGTTGACATGATATTCGAAATGCAACTTTGACCACCAATTACAAATGCAATTTATTTATAAACATATAAAATATGATTGTATGGAAATACTTTTTGAAGTGAACCTGATGTGCCCAGTCCAAATTCTTTAAGAAACATTCATCGATAAAAATTTCAAACTTTGACTTATAACGTATATAAAAATGCCATGTCATGTTTTCGAGGACCGGAGGGGTAGTTGTTTATTCAACAATCACATAAAATGGATTGTTCAAGTGATGGATAATTGATGAGGAGAGAGGGCATGTTTGTTTCGGAGTTCGTTACATATGAAATGGTTTGTAAGTTGCAAACAAGGCTAAAACTCTGTTGGGATGCATGTTAAACTTCGGTATTCATTGGAATACATGTTTGGGTTACGGATGACTTGACCAAAGTATTGATCATGAACAGGGAAGAGTAGTGAGAATACTCTAAAAACTTTAGGCTGAAGTGGAGTTTCAAATACTCCAAAAACACCATGTATTCTACTAAACTAGCGCTTTGAATATATAGTTTTTTTAATCCAAATATATCACGGTATCGAAAACTCTTGTCTAGAAATATTGCAAATACTCTGTTGCCAAATAGGGCCTTAGAGGTGAGTAAAACTCCCACTGCGAGTAATGCCATTTTTATGAGGAGAGTTTATAAAAGGAAATGGAAGAGATTAATTGCCAAAAGCATTATGTTAGGATGGTTGCATCTTAAGAAATGGCTGAGAGCGTGTTTAGAACATCTCCAATAGTGAAGTCAATCACTGGGTATAAGCGAGATCCATGTTATTCATAGATAATAAATATAAAACATTTTCAATAAGGCGGCTATAGCGCACTCAAATGAATTAATATAAGTCTACATGCGTCATCAGTTCATCATACATCTTGAAATGCATTATAGAATAACTTGTCCTAGCTCTTCTCTTTCATCTCCTCTCTCACATCCCACTTTAAGGAGAAAAAAAATCTAAGGGCATGTTTTGTTCGCAACCATCGCTTACCATGCCAAAATTTCGTGTGCCCTCGATATTTGGCCGACGTTTGGACCGCAGCCTTCAATTAGCATACTATGGAATATTTGGCATGTCGTTGTAATTTACACGCATCATGTTGGTCATCTTAGGGTGCTGAAATCGAACATTCTAAGAAGATGCATCTTCTTGCCGATGTAAAGGACTAAACGGGGCCTAAGGCTCTATTCTTTGGAGCCTAACAGCTTAACGGCTATCTATGTTTTGAAAAGATACATGTTTTAGGTTTTTCGAGTCCATTTTTCGCTATTTTAAAGATGTGTTCTAACGATTTAAAACACAAGTCCAACCAAATAGATCCGAATCTCAAGAACTCTTGAGATTCAGTCATTTTAACTGTTCAACCATTCACATCAGATCAAACAGAACAGAACATAACCTAGGTTAGAATTCTTATGTGTATGAGGTGTCGTGGCACAAGATGTCTATGCTACGCATTGCCACTCCCGATACCCATGCTAGAATCGAAGTTTCTAGCAGGTTGTGTACATCCAAACAGCACCATTTGTGGAAACAAATGGCTGGTCGAGGGCTGCACTGCACTCTCCATCAGCACCCCAAATCGCGATTAGTTAGAGCTAATCGCCTACATAATCAGGATCAGCTCTTACACATAGCCACCAAATAGCGAGCCATTCCGCGCCACTAATCCCAGCCCCCACCATTATATCACTCCAGAAATTCTCATTATTGTTCTCACCAACCCAACCCGGCTGCATCCAGAGCGGCAGAGAGAGCTCTGCTTTGATTTGGTGAGAGTGGCGTCCTAGCTAGCTAGCTAGCTAGCAGCTGAGTGGCAGCATGTCGGCGCCGTCGGAGTCGCACCCGCCCAAGGGCGGCGGCGGCGGCGGATGCTGCAGATCCGGCGCGACGCTGGAGCTCGTCGGCGCGTTCACGGCGGTGTGCCTCGTGCTGTACGGGGTGATACTGTACCTTAACTACCTGTACGTGCGGTGGAGCGGGCGCGACGGCGTGCACCGGACGGAATCCGGCCTGGCGGGGCCGGCGAGGAAGAGGGCCGCCTCCGGCGGGCTCGACAAGGCGGCGCTGGCGGCCATCCCGGTGTTCAGGTTCAAGGCCGCCGGCGGCGGCGAGGGCGCGGCGGAGTGCGCCGTGTGCCTGAGCGCCATGCAGGACGGGGACGCCGTGCGCGCGCTGCCCGGGTGCAGGCACGCCTTCCACGTCGGCTGCGTCGACGCCTGGCTCTGCGCGCACGCCACCTGCCCTGTCTGCCGCGCGCGCCCCGCCCTCCCGCCGCCGGCGGTGAAGACGATGGCCGGACCCAAGGCGGCGGCGGCGGCGGAGCCCGCCGCAGGCCGGCAGCCGGACCTGGAGAGCCAGCTATAGCGCGCGCTCTCCGGCCAATTTAGCTCTGTGTAAAGGTAGGTACGGAATGGTAGCTCCTGCACTGCATGCGTGTCGCTTCTTTCCCTTGTTGCCTTCTTCAAACGAGTGGATGATCAGCAGCTGGCTAGCCCAAGAGCAGTACATAATTTTCGGGGTTAATTTGCTTCGATTGATGTGGGTAATCAATATTCGTGTCATGGCTTGTAAATCGTAGTTCTATGCACTTGTAACCTTGACTTGTGCATCCCTGATCAGTGGAAAAAGATCACTTTAATTTCGGCATCCACAACGCATTGTGACACTGCATAAGCAAGAGCAGCAAGTTTTCGGGAGTTTTTAACTCTTATCTGGTTTACATTCAAGATGAATGATCTTGTTGAACGCTGTTCCACTGCTTGAACCAAATTAACTGCCTAGTTTTTTTCTCGCAGCTTACTTTGGGGTTTCAGATATAGATTGTACAATTAGAAAATTAAGCGATGACAGCTAGGTGAATTCTAGCCACGAGCTAGCCAGGTGGACGGTTGGCCCAATGCACGGCTGAAGGTGACATTGCAATTGCATTGGTGGATACTGGAGTGCCAATTTTTTAAAAAAAATTCAAGAAGGTGGCCATACGGTCATATCAATGGGGTTCAATCTATATATATATATATAATAAGATAAAACAGGTTTAGGAGGCATACGCCTACCGTACGCTATAGAAAATTACTTTCAACGTGAGCGACACGAAATACTTGTTTTCCACGCATAAGGCAACTGCATAGAAAGTTTGAACATTGAGGACATTTCTTTTTTAGTATAGTTTTCTATGCAATTGCGCGGTTAGTTTTGTTGTTGATTAATCAAGTTCAAGGTGATCCAATCTGCACTAATGAAAGCCACGCTAGAGAGATCAAGAACTAAACAACAACAAGTATGTAATCGATGAAAGAGAAATGTGAAAATGTAAATATGATAAGTAAATGGGGACAAGGCGATTTTTTCAAGATTTGGAGCCAAGCTCCTACTCTCTTGTTGATGCTAGCCTTGCGCACGAGGATTGACTCTCTCTCTCTCTCTCTCTCTCTCTCTCTCTCTCTCTCTCTCTCTCCCCATGTGCCTTGTCTCCTCTCGTGGTAGTCGTTCGTCACTCTGGCAAGGTGGACCCCAATACTTTTGTATACCAACTTGAAGGCTTCCACTAACCCCGATGCAAACTTCTC
Source organism: Raddia distichophylla (assembly GCA_005191435.1). Lineage (NCBI taxonomy): Eukaryota > Viridiplantae > Streptophyta > Magnoliopsida > Poales > Poaceae > Raddia > Raddia distichophylla. The sequence goes on along the minus strand of SPJY01032216.1, from coordinate 261,701 downwards.
AAGTCCACACCACCAATCGTCTTGAATACAAGCCCTCCAAGAGTAACAAGCTTCAAATAGCTTTGATCACGCCGAATCAAGCACCTAGCATGATGCACACGGTCGGGGAGGAGACAAACACCTAGAGGGATGAAACCTAAAGCTTCTGTGTTTTTACTTGCTATAGGTTAGTTGCTCTGGCTCAAGGGAAGCCCAAAACCTCACCTAGCCAGCCGCAACACCCCTATTTATAATCTCCTGAGTAGAACTAGACATCGTCGGAGAAGAAAATTCCTCAAAAACTACCTGTTGCGGCGGTGGAGTAGCAGAACAAGGGTCCAGAGCCACCGGACGAAGTCCGATGGGCATAGCCTACAAAAAACACCTTCACCGGACCTAGACTAAAGCCTACCGAACCTATTCCGATGAGGACAAAACCCTTGGGCCCGAACTACCCAGACCTATTCCGGTGGCACCCGTCACCACACAGCTGCACTGCCCACCATCCATTGTACCCGGTCCAAAGATGGCTAGACCCAGTCCGGAGACGCTATAGCTCGGACTTAGCCTAGCTCCCACCAAAAACAATCCCGAGGAGAGAGTGTGCAACACAGATGGAAAACTACACCCTCTCCAGACCTAGTCCGAGGACCATCGAACCCGGTCCAAAGGAACCATCCTGCAAATTAAAAAAGAGGAGGGGAGAACTCATCGGACCCAAGCTAACCACAGTCGGACCCGGTTCAATGAGCTACGCTAACCCTAACTAAACACACCTAAGCCTCCACCAGACTAAGTCCGGTGGAGTCAAAAACAGCAAAGACTATTGGTTTTCCAAACCCTAGCCCAACGGAGTTGCACACTCTCAACACTAACTCTACGGCTCACAAACCTAAAGAAGAGGCTAGTGTGCATCGCGATGATCCAAGATCCGACAAGATCAAAAAAGCATTTTGAACCCCTTTGGACAAGACGACAAAAATGAAAAGCCAACAACCCTAAACTTTCTACGTGACCTCGCCACACATCCGGTCACTCCTTCGCCTTTCTCGAGTTCAATGCTTATTGATGCTACAAACGTCGCTAGAACATCGTTGCGAATCTTGATCATTTTAATTTCCCGTCATCAATACCAAAATCATACATCATCGACGCGAAGGGATAGAGATGATCACATACTACTTGTCACATCCCGATGCGATCTAGTCGCCTCATGGCCTGCATTGATTCGACTCTCAAGACCAATACCTCGTCTCAAGCCCTAGGTCCCATTGAGTCTGCTACATCCACAAATCGAATTGAAGCCACAACATAGGTTTAGGGTCCACTCAACCCAAAAAACAAACCTATCAGGTGATGACCCCACATCTTTTAATTTGTATTTTACCACAACCAATAACTAATACGAGAATAAACCTAAAATTGATAATGTAGTTTGAAGGGAAGCCCGGTGATTGAATTTTTCGCTGATTGAACTTTAAAGTTTACCTCGTTCACCAATAAGAAGGTAGCCCCAAAAAAGTTTACCACGTTTGCCAATCAGATAGTTCTCCAAATCGCTAATTAAGGTTGTTTATTCTCGTTTGCATGCCAGCCTAGGTAACGTACTCAAAACAAACAGCCAAAGTAGCCATTGTCCATTGACCTCTTTTTACTGTCACAATCGCCACTTTGATTGCCTCTACACCTCAAAAGTTGAATCCAGCATCAGACCCGTGATACACACTTTTAATTTGCACTCAGCTGACTGTTAGTCAAGCTATTGGTGACAGGGAAAAAAAAAAAGAATGTTCACGGTGTACGTAGTCTTGTTTGAAAATTGGAACAACTTAATTTGAGCCTCTTATTTAAATTTGCATGAAGTAAAAAAAATACCCTCAAAGTTGAGCCAAACACTCCGCCCAATGCATGACACTTTTCAAAATCTTAACCTTATGTATCTGCCGTTGCTAACCAAATTGTCAACAGTGCTTTAGATATTTAAATACTGCTTTCAGTTCTATATTTTCTGTGTTTTGACAGTGCTCAAACAGAACGCCTTGCATGACCTTGGCATGACTTCGCTGATCCTAGGTGGTGCAGTTCGTTCTTGGCGTGACTGACAAACAAACATCCCCTTATTCAATTACCTAACAAGGAGAGTGAGGTTATTCATTTTCCTAGGCAGGGCCGTTTATCAGCATAGTATATCAGTGTACTATATATTTTGAGGTTGTGTCTTTGAAATGTAACTTTGACCATTATTTTCTATTGGGATGTATATAATAAAATCAACAAATATATGATTTTATTAGAGTACTTTTTAAGATTAATCTACATATTTGATCCACATAGTAACACACAAAATATTTTAGAAGATACTAATAGTTAAAGTCCTAAAAGTTTAATCTCAATCATATCATATCGACACTATTTTGCCCATGGTTGGTTGGATTTGTTTTGGCTCTAGTCGAACCAAGACCGTTACCTGGCTAGCAGTCTTTAGACAATTTTATCTCCTTTTTTTTTCTCTTAACAATTCACATAGCCCAGACATGCCGAACTTGACCAAGGCCTTGTAATTTCAGATTAAATTAATTGAAATTATATTAAATAAAAATATTTTTTTTGTACAAACATGTGTTAAATTAAGAAGAAAAATAGTATAAACAAACTAAAAAATGGTTGACTGCTCAAAAAATTAAAACCAGTCTCTTGCTCGTTAACAAAACCACGTGAAGAAAAAAATCCATTGATGTTGCTATCCAATTTCTCATCGAAAATGTGCACGCCACTCGTTTACCACTAGCCTAAGGTGGTATGCACTTCTTCTTTTTTTTTTAAAAGGAAGGTGGTATTCACTTTCATCCTTCGGGATTCGATTCACCGCCACTTCCGTAGGGTCAAACCAGTGGCAAAGCAGCAAGCGTGCAATTCTTTTTTTTAAAAAACAAGTGTGTAATTTCAGTGCGGAGAAAAAGAGGATTTTATATTTTTTTCAGGTACCAAGCAGTATCTGAATGTACAAGAATTTAACTTAAGTAGGAAGGGAAACACGCTACACGCGTGGTTATGGTTAATGGCAACATATCCCGTGTACACAGTGGTTTTCGTGTAAACCTGTGTACACCAACTAACAAAAATCATGAAAAATTCTTTAAAAATTTGTAGATATTCTTCATTAATTGCTCTACCTATATATAAAGTTTTAAGATCAAATTCATTGTATATTAAGAGCATGAGCAGCAGCTCCCCTATCAAGCACTGCCTGCATCTATCAGCATGTGCATGTGCAGCAAAATTCAAACTAATACATGGGCGCGTAGACTGCAGCCTGTTGCTTTTTTCCCGCGCTCGCGTGATGCCAGCTCGTGACAGGGAAGCAGCTGCACATGCTCTAAGAGTTATAAAAAAGAGAAAAGAATGAATTTGATCTTCAAACTTATATACATAGGTGGAACAAGATCATTAGAATATTTGCAAATTTTTTCAGAATTTTGCTAGTTGGTGTATACGAGGTTTACATGGAACCCCTGTGCACACGGGATATGTTGTCATGGTTAATAGGCCAAATAAAAAGAATAAGAGGACATCTGTAACAAATTATAAGAGGGGGAAATTGAAAATAAGCAATATTCTAAAATTCCAATTGTTTGGTTAGCTTTTTGGTCCCGACCTGGTTTTATTTTTATTTTTTTTCCCATTTTTGAGGAAAGGAACAATATTATAAAATTTCAATTTTTCGGAATTTAAACATTCTCTATTTTTATGAATTCTTTTAATCTAGCCACGTTTCCATTTTGTAAACTTTCCGATCTTCATTTTTTGGGACATAGGGAAAACAAGAAAAGGGAAGGGAAGGAATGAAAAAACAAATTATTTTTAAATAAAAAATTTCGAAGAATATCCAGCCTTTGTATAAATATTCTTTGTGCAGGCATGATTCCACTATGCAAACTTTCTATTATTCATTTGCTTCAAACATGGGAAAACAAAAAAGGAAAGAAAAGAAATGTGGCATAAATAGGAAAGAACAAACTATTTTATATTTGAAATTTAAAATTTTGAAAGATATCCAAAATTTGTATGGATGTTTTTCGTGCGAGCGTGATTCCATTGTTCTAATTTTTAATTTTCTTTATTTTTTATCTACAAGTTAAAAAAAGAAAAGGAAAAAAGTATTACGGGTAGAAAAGAGGCGGTGTGGGAGGCGGTAGGAAAATCAAGCACAGAGTAAAAAATAATGATGAAAAAAATAAGGGGAGGCGAGATTTAAACCCTGGATCTCGCTCAGCTTTTATATGTTAGGTTTGCATGGGTGTTTGGATTGGGTGAGACATGGTGTTCAGACTGAAATGGGTGGGCGGAATTTTGCCAATAACGTGGCCTCTCGTGGGCCTAGGCTCGCCACGAGTTTTATAGGTAGGTTAAGGATGGGACTAGCTTTTCCTTTCGCATCTCCCACCCCACTCTAAGAGTGGCTTTTGCAGCATCAATAAAATGCCTATGCACAAGGTTATTTGGTGAAGCAGCCATACCACTTGGGAGCACTACAAAGTGGTTTTGAGGCGTCAATGTGTGTATTTGGTCCCGACCTGGTTTTATTTTTATTTTTTTTCCCATTTTTGAGGAAAGGAACAATATTATAAAATTTCAATTTTTCGGAATTTAAACATTCTCTATTTTTATGAATTCTTTTAATCTAGCCACGTTTCCATTTTGTAAACTTTCCGATCTTCATTTTTTGGGACATAGGGAAAACAAGAAAAGGGAAGGGAAGGAATGAAAAAACAAATTATTTTTAAATAAAAAATTTCGAAGAATATCCAGCCTTTGTATAAATATTCTTTGTGCAGGCATGATTCCACTATGCAAACTTTCTATTATTCATTTGCTTCAAACATGGGAAAACAAAAAAGGAAAGAAAAGAAATGTGGCATAAATAGGAAAGAACAAACTATTTTATATTTGAAATTTAAAATTTTGAAAGATATCCAAAATTTGTATGGATGTTTTTCGTGCGAGCGTGATTCCATTGTTCTAATTTTTAATTTTCTTTATTTTTTATCTACAAGTTAAAAAAAGAAAAGGAAAAAAGTATTACGGGTAGAAAAGAGGCGGTGTGGGAGGCGGTAGGAAAATCAAGCACAGAGTAAAAAATAATGATGAAAAAAATAAGGGGAGGCGAGATTTAAACCCTGGATCTCGCTCAGCTTTTATATGTTAGGTTTGCATGGGTGTTTGGATTGGGTGAGACATGGTGTTCAGACTGAAATGGGTGGGCGGAATTTTGCCAATAACGTGGCCTCTCGTGGGCCTAGGCTCGCCACGAGTTTTATAGGTAGGTTAAGGATGGGACTAGCTTTTCCTTTCGCATCTCCCACCCCACTCTAAGAGTGGCTTTTGCAGCATCAATAAAATGCCTATGCACAAGGTTATTTGGTGAAGCAGCCATACCACTTGGGTGCTACAAGGTGGTTTTGAGGCGTCAATGTGTGTGTGATAGAAAGGGAATGTGTGTGTATGATAGAGAGGGAGAGGAGCTAAGGGTTGTCAAAGAAAGTGTCATCTGTTATGAGCCGTCGAATTCAGTGTTCTAGTCATTTAAGGTATATGACGTTCAAGGTATCTCGAGTAGAGATGGCAAGGGGAATTCACCGTCGGGGAATGCGTTGCCATCCCCGTCCCCGCGGGGGGAGAAAAATCCCCGTCCCCGTCCCTGCGATATGCAACGGGGCAAACATTTTACCCATCCCCGTCCCCACATGGGGAATTAATCCCCGCGGGGTCCCGTCCTCACTTGTCATCATGCATGCAATTGACAATTCACAGAAGTATACATAAACAAAAAACAAATACACAATATATGCAGCTGCCATCATAATTGACAATTCATAAAAATACACGTAATGAAAACACAAAGTCAATACCACCATTGGTCCACAATTTACAATTAACAAAAAGGACACAAACAAATAGTACAAAAGACATAAACATCATGCATCAATGCAGTGATGCTCCACAACTCATAGAAATAGTACAAAAGACATAAACATCATGCACCAAAGCTTACAGGTTCACATCACAACTTCGGCGTCGGCGTCGGCGCAGGGCTGGGGCGAGGGGCAGGAGGAGGGCGCGGTGCTGGGGCGGCGGCGGCCCACGGGCAGGAGGGGCGAGCGACAGCCGGCAGGAGGAGGGCGCGGGGCGGCACCGCAGTCGCGGCGAGTGAGTAGGAGGAGGGCGCGGTGCTGGGCGGCGGCGACCCAAGGACAGGAGGGGGCGAGCGGTGCCGACGAGCCGGCGAGGGGCGGTGGCGGGTGGCGGCTGTAGCTTCGCACGGCTGCACGCAGCACGCCTGCGGCCTGCACGGCTGCACAGGCTAGGGTTAGGGACGACTGAGCTGAGCTGATTGTATATGTAGGCCATTGGGTTGGGCTTTGGCATATTTTTGTGGGCTGAAATATACAGGGCATTGGGCAAGATGCATTATTTACACGGGTCCGCAGGGAACAGGTCCCCGCCAGACCCGACGGGGACTAATTTTTTACTATTAGATTTCCCGTGGGGACAATTCCTACCATCCCCGTCCCCTAATAGGGGAATTCCCCGCCGGGAATCGGGTCCCCATTGTCATCTCTAATCTTGAGGTACCATAAACCAGTGTACCGACAACGGTAGAACACTTCACATATTAGAAAAAAAAAACTCACATTTCAGACGGCCGGTCAGGGCAAATCTCTACGGAGCCGTAGATTTCTTAACCACCCAGGCACGCAGCACGATGGATGTCCAGGAAATCCGTACACCATCAGCACGGTGGTATGGTACGTGATCCAACGGCCAACGCACCGCCGTCAACCACGTACTAAAACCCGAAGGTTTCCGTTTCCCTCCCTCCCCTGAAGCCCCCAACCGCGCGCGCCCGCGTGGCAGCACCAAAACTTTGAAAAACAAAAGCGAAAAGGGAAGAACCGGGCGATTTCCAGCTTCACTCCCTCCCCTTTCCCTCCATCCTCCAAGAACCCAAATCGCCCAAATCGCCAGATCCCAAACATGCCCGCCATCTCCCCCAAGATTCCCAAATATTTCATACGAAACCACACCAATCACCCATGGCATCCTGCCATCCTTCCTCCCTCCTAGAGCCCAGCACAAATCGCCAAATTTCAAAATTTTTGGAAGCCTCTATTCCTCGATCATCCAGTACAAATACCAGCGCCGCCGCCTCCTGCTGCTCATCGCGTCAGTCTCTCCCTCGCTCCGGCTCAAGGCCTCCTCGATCCCCTGACCTCTAGCCAAATCTCCTGCCCCACTTAAATGGCCGTTCTTGGCTGCAACAAGGAGAACGTCCCGCCGCCACCGCGCGGCATCGCCGCCGTCAAGAGCCACGGGATGAAGAGGCCGGGCGGCGCCAGGGCCAGGAGGCGGGCGCCCCTCCGCGACATCACTGGCCTCTTCCTCTCGCCGCCGCCGCATTCGGCTCTGGGCTCCTCTGTGGCCGCGCCAGTTCGGCGGCGGGAGCAACCGGCGGCGCTGCCCGCCGCCGCGCTGGGCGCGGCGCCTCCAGATGGGTGGGTTGCGGTGGCGGCGAGGTTCTCGCTCCGGAGGGATTTCAGATAGCAGCGGCGGCACAATTCTCGCCTTCTTGCCCCTCTCATTCTCCTCCTGTAATTGTTCTTGAGCAAACACCCAAGTACTGATGCAGCTGCCTATTGGTTGATTCAGAGCATTCTTGCCTCGTTGATTCCTCACTTCCTGTAATTCTTGAGCGACCGAGCCGATCGCAAATCAATTGGTTCTGAGCAGGAAATGCTGTTTCAAATAGGATCACGAGTTCACGGCATGTGAGGTAGAAATGCGAATGGATCGAGGGAATTGCTCAAATGACATTCTTTAAATTTGCATTTACTCAAATGACACTTGAGGCTACTTTCAGTGATTCAGATGGTCCCATATGTTATATTCACATGGGAATTGGCACATGAATTCAGTGTCATTTTTTGATCGAGCCCTAGAGCTCAATTCTTATAGTCCATGTTCATACGCTGGCCGGTTCTGTGTCCAGTGTTTGATCAAAACATGGAATGCCTTAACATATCAGGTGTGAGACCGAGCTTGGGATGAAACTTTCATTTGATTCCGACTTATGCACCGGCAATAATGGTCACTGGTGCGGTTGTTTCAAACGGCTGCTTGCTTTGCATTGTACTTTCTGCGTCCCTCTCCCTCCCCCAATTGGGAAAAAAAAAGCGTTTGTTGACATGCAGCCAGGTTGAATCGCATTAGCATGTTGGTAACCGGAGGCATTAGCCGCAGCAAGCGAGCAATTCAACGTGCTATGTGCCAACAGGAGCTCGTTCTCAAGTCAGGCAATTCAGCACTCAGAACATGATCGAATTCAACATTCAGCTACTGGACTGACGGTAGCAGAGATTAAACGTTGAATTCTTCCCCACCATTTGGTAAGATAGAAGCAAATATCAAATGTGGCCCCCAAGAAATACAGCATTGGGCAAATGAAAAGGGCACAACCGAATATGCAAGCAAAAATCAAGAGCGGTAAGATGCATCCATTGAAAGAAAAGCGCTAAGATGCACACCAAGTTGGTAACTGAACGGCGAGTTTTCCTCAAATTTACACGATTTGGAATACAAACCAAATTGATGACAAGGTACTAATCAACAGATAGAGCCAACACTGCTGCATAATCGAAGCAAGTTTCTTTGACCAAGCCAGATGACTGATCTGATGATGCCTACAGAAAACTAGAGAACAAAAGAAAGCAAGGAAATTAGACAGTTGACACGTGCACATAGGTCAATTTATATGAACCAAAAGTACAGGCTAATGTAATGGAAGAACTTACGCCAATGAACCTTTTGTACATCTCAGCATCCAGAATAAAACTATACACCTATGGGGGAAAAAATCAATGTTGTCATAATCAAATTTGTACCAATCATCAATACAAAATCAATTAAAGCTTTGTCGCATAGGTTTTTTAATGGATCAAGAGAAAATATTAACTTCAACATTGTGCAGCTTTCAACAAATTCTCAGAAGCATTATGACAGGAAGCCAACTCTACAAGACTAGAGACAGAAAGCAGCAATATAAGCACAGCTAATTTGTTCAGGCACACCTTCAACTTACATTGCTTCTTGCTACACCTGAGATCTTTGAAGAAACTCAAGCATCAGTGATTAGCCTCAATCGGAGACAAATAATGAACTGCTTAGCTTATCAAATCACTTGAAATATACTTTATGCATGGGCATATGAGAGGCTCACAGAGTAAAAAAAAAATTAAAAAAAATCTAAGTTTACTTCATAGGCACACTTTGAAGAAATTTAAGAACTACTCAGTTACTAAGAAGTTGAAATAACTTAAACTCACAGGGTAGAAGTCTCGAGAAAGGGATATTGTTTAGGGGAACAGGATCTTTCCAGCTCATATACTCAATTTATTCAAAAAATTGCATTATAGTCATAAACACAAAAACACTACTGTAATACAATTCTCGCTATGGGAATAGAAACTAGAAAGGCAACAATGAAATTTAGTTCCAGTCTTATTAAAATGGGAGCGGCTTGAGGGCAGTCGCCTGCCTGTGCCTGCGCCTCCCGCAGGCCCAGCCGTCGGCGAGCGCGCGGCGGTGGGCAGGCGACTGCCATGAAGCAAAAGCGTATTAAAATAAGTTGCCAATATTCATAGTCAATATAACCATATGTCCAAAAATAAGTAAAGAATTGTTGCGACCTATTTTTACCATTATCAAAGATTTCACCAGCCAAATGTCGAGAATGACTTAGATTTGTTATACCAGCAGCGTAAAAGCATGCTATTAATTACCTGCAGCATAGACACATGCAAATGGAAACCAGATTTTGGTGAAAGGTGTAGCTCTGAAGAGTTTGTTGCACTGCATTGACTCAAGCTGGAGCGTGAAGACGCCGCCAAGTGACCATAGGAACACCGTGTTGTTTTCTTCAGCAAAACCCTGTATATCTAGCAGGAGCCCACGCCTCTCTGAAGCCAGAATGTCGCCCACTGCAATGGTTTTTTCCAGCACCCATGAAGCAACACCATCAAAATCAGTCCTCTTCCACAATTGGATATAGAAATCTGACAGACGCAAAAAACCAAGCCCACCACCATCTGCTGGCACAACACGGAACCGGCTAATGCCCCGGGAAGCATCTTGTGCACAATCAGGCACCTCTATCACACCAAGGCTCTGCCTACCCAAATCAACATGAAGGATGACGCATGAATTCGTAGGCCTAGCTAACAACCAATAAAGCGAATCCCCAATCAGGACGCTGGGAAGCTCGTCCAGGTTGCTACGAACACGAGTGATCACGAAGGGAATGGTCACAGATGGCAGCGGCGATGAGATGAGGCCGCTCCACATTCCGGTCTCCGATGAGTAAATGGAGGCTAAGGCTCGTGTATGCAGTCCGTCGGTGCCTACCAAGACCACTTGGAAGGAGCTCGAGCTCAAAGGGGAACCGTCGTGGACGTCGCCGGCAGCGCGAAGCACCGCGCCGTTGCAGATCACCGTCGTGCTCCCCATGCCGAACGCCGGGGGAACGGCTAGGTGGAGCTGCTCCCCGGTGACGGGGTCCCACACCAGGACCTGGCGCAGCGAGGGTTTGTAGAAGAGGAAGAGGCCATGGCGGCAGCCGAAGACCCCGGCGGTAGCTCCTGCTCATCTCGAGGAAATTGGATTTTTACCCCAAAGTTGATGCGCCTTTGTCTTTTTGTCCAAAGTTGGTGTGCCTTTGTCTTTTTGCCCTGTGTGGACCATCTAAAAATCGATTTCACCACAAGAGGTTTTTCAAAAAATGCCTCATCGAGCACAGGCGAGAGGCGCCGCCGAGGGCCATGGCGCCGCCCTCCCCGTCGCTGCTGCGTGCACCGCCCACGCCGCCCTCGTCGCCGCCCTCCCCGTCGCTGCCACGTGCGCCGTCCTCGCCGCCCTCCCCGCCGTGTGCGCCGCCCTCCCCGCCGCTCAGCTCAGCTAGTTTCAATAGGAATCCATGCGATTTGTTGTCATCGAAATCCATGCGATTTCGTTGATTAATTCCTTTTCGTTGGATGCCAAACCATGATCCCTGAATCACGTTTTAGAGGTGGCAAAAAGAATATGCAAAAAGAATCGCTTAGGACTAATTAATTGAATCAATGAGCAGATTATACGCAGCAACGGCGACAAGATCGCGAGCCACACCCCTGTTTGGCTGCAGAGCAAATCAATTTTTTAAAAAAACCCCGTGGTCAAAACAATTTCCACCTAGTCTACACAGGGCAAAAAGACAAAGGCACATCAACTTTGGGTAAAAAAGACAAAGGTACACCAACTTTAGGGGAAAAATCCAATTCCCCCGCTCATCTCGCCCTTCCGTGCGGCTGGGGCGCTGGGCTAGGCTGGGCTTGGCTTCGCGAGCTATTGAAGTGAAGCGAATGGCATAACGCTGGAGAGAGAGAGAGAGAGAGAGAGAGAGAGCCCATGCAGCCCAACAAATGTAGCCCAGAATCAAACCCAGTTGAAAGCCATTTATACTCGGACTAGTGTTTGCGGGCCAGGGGCCATTGGCCCACCGCCAAGTGTTTGATGGAAGGCGTTGCGGACCTTGCGGTGTTGTTGTTTTTTTAGGAGCAAACCGAGCCATCAAGCCTGGATTGGCATTTGTTGTTTTTTTAGGCTATTTTGTTTTGATTTACAACTTCCATGTGTACTCGATTTCTTATTGATCTGCTCCTGTAGTTGCTGTGCAAATAGCCTCGTTGATGATGCAACAGGGTCTGCTGCCATGTTAGGCCCTCTTTGGTTCACAGTTCTGGTTTGGTTTGCAAAATTTATTACTTTTGTACATATCATTTGCTGTAAAATTTTGTAATATTTTTTTGAGGATTTGTGGGGTTTTCTCAAGGATTTTCAAAATATTTTCAAATATTTTTTTTATTTTTAAAGTCTCTTTTTAAAGACCCTTAACTTTTTCAACTGCAACCGAAATCAAACCACAGCAACCATGAATCAAAGAAGATTGTTGTCTCGTTACCATGTAGATGCCACGGTGATGGTGACACCGCGGCAAGCGATAAACACGGCCATGCCGAACGCGATACATGCAGAAGCCACGGAGTATGGGACACGGATTTCACTTGTACTCTCACAACCGGCATTCTACTACGCTATATAGCGCGTAGCGCTTTTCTAAACCGCTTCGTCGCCCTGCCAACGTGCACGCTTTTATCGCCGCCCTTGTCTGCTGGTTATCGACGCTCCTGGTGAGGCAACGTTGTTTGCGTTTACCTAATTCTGGACATACGGCTATTCACTTTTACGTGTCGTCGCACCGTCCGGGACACATGTTGTCGCCTGCAAGTCCTGATGACTTTGCAGAATGGCCGTTGTGCTATACTAGCGAAGCCCGCGCACCCTTGGTGCGCCAACGCTGCGCGAGCGGCAAAAAAATCCCGGTGCGCCAACCTGCGCGCGGGGAAAAAATTCGGATCCAGCCGAGCGCGGGCAGAAATCGAACTGTGGCCGGCGAAGCGAAGCCTGCGCTGCGTAGCCAACTCGCCGAAGCGCCCGAGCTGGCATGAGGCTAACCTTTTTTTTGTTTTTAAAGGTTAGTTTCGTATAAACGGTCGGATCTCGCTTGCCGAAGCGATCGGACGGCCACAGACTGCCGGGCAACGTGGCCACGGGAGGGCAGGCGCGCGGACGACGGGGCGACGTGGACACAGCGGGAGGTGGCCTGTTCGTGCCTTGTATTATAACATTGATACGTAGTAACCTGCTACTCAGGTCTTAGTGTCTTTTTTTTTTGGTTGAAATAGAAGTTTTAGGGTCCTTATATCTTTTATGAATGGAGAGCTAGCTGGAACTGCACTAATCTTCGGTATCTCCATTAGTCATAACTCATAATAAGAGTCACTTGTGTGTAAATACTATCATATATTCTAGCCCTGTGATGTCAACAATATATATATACGATTCTGGCCTTTCACATGATTAAGAGCCAGAAACCGGCGTCCAATATTATCCAACAAGGTCGTCGGCGCGCGCGCTTGTCCAATTGCCTGAGCACATAAGTACGGCACAAATTCCGTGAGACATGAGGACCAATATGATATCCATGCGGTTCCTACATGAATCTCGTGTTCCCAAATGAAACCCCATGGTGAACAGGATCTTGAAAACAAAACTAGCCCGGTGCACATGCACGCTCATGGTGGAGCATTCAGCGAGGAGGCGCCGTCATTGTTCGTATGGACGGAGTGGAAGAGTTTTTTTTTCATATGCATAACAATTTCTCAGAGATACTGTTACAAACTGCACTTTTATTTAGATTCCATTATTATACACAATTCATTCCAAAACTGCCATTACGAGTTGTTTCCTCTCGCGTATAAAAATATGGGCTGGCAGGTGCCCCCACATGTCATACTCTCCTCTTTTTGTTTCTTCTCATGTCCCCCACTCTCGTGAGGGAGCTGTCGAGAAGCAAGTCGAAACCTCCTCCTCAACGGTGGCTGAGCCCTCCTCTCTGGCAGCGGCGCACGCCGACGAGGGAGTCGGAGGTTGATGCGGTGACATTCAGCCCGAGCTAGACAACAATGGAGGGGGAGGTCGAGGATTGGCGACCAGAGGCCGAGGGGGAGGATGAGGAAGATTGAAGGAGGAGGAGGGCGCCGGGAGGGAGCTCGTCGCCAGCGGGCGGTGCGTCATTGTAGTAGGGCATCGCAGGGTCGCTAGAGGATGATGCATGACATGTGGGGCCGTATGAGTGCATGACATATGGGGCCATCAGTCGGGGTGCATATTTTGACCATATTTTGAGTTTGTATATGTTGCGAATGTTCCGTAACAGCAGTTCTGAAATGAATCGTGTTTTGTAATGACATCTAATTAAAATCACGTTTTGTAATGCCATTTCTGAGAAATTGTTGTTTTATAATGGCACCCATGCAATAAACCCTTCATGAAATTTGGTGTAGTGAAGGAGATAAGGACATAAATAATTAGGATCCCTACGCCATGGACTTAGGGCATAACCAATGGTTATGGATAGTTGCTAGCTATAGTGGCATCCACCTCAACTATAGATAGCATAAGGACCATTCCTCTAACCATATATGTTTTGCACAAAATTCAAAGATAACATGGGTCACACATCTCATTGAGAAAAGTGATCGTAGGCCGCTATTTTCATAAGAATCAATCTATAAATTTTCTCATCCTCTCCCTGTTCCATCTGGCAAATCAATGAGGTGTTTATTTTATAGCTAATTGATTGCACCTTTTTGGAGATGTCGTTGGGGCAACTCTGATGGTGTCGAACTAGCTAGTTTTAAGTAGTTCAACTCATTTGGAGAGAAAAAAAGACCAGCTCTTAACTAAAAACCAATGTATAGCGGGCTATACGGTGAATATACCCTATTACATAAGGACCCATTTTAATTTATTTCGGTTGCTAGGACTTCAACCTGAAACCTCCCGTCACCACGGGACTCCGCACTCACCCTTCTAATCAACCCACCCAGCCACGCGTATTTACTAGAATAGGATATTCATTCCTTTTGCAGTATACTGGAACGATGCTTTAGTCCCGGTTCGTAAGTCTAGGTTCGTGTTACGAACCGGGACTAATTTGTGGCCGTGCCAGCTGGCAAGTACCCGTCTGCCAAAGCGATCTTCTATCTCGGTTCGTGACATAAACCGGGACTAATGTGGACGGAAAATCGTGCTTTTGGCCTAGTATTCATGAACCGGGATTAATTCCACTATCAGTCTGGGTTTGTAGTTAACCGGAACTGATGTGCCGGGATTGAAGGTCCGTCCACTCGTAGGGACGGGTTAATGCAGGATGACATGCAGCTGCACCTGCTCAAGCTAGCTGGCTGGTGCGTCCTTTCACAAGAGAGTAGAGTAGCATTATGAGCTGTACGTGCTTAAGCTATAACCTTCAAATAAAGGTAGGTATGAGTTGTGAATACGTGATCATCTATCGCATCAGATAATTGGCCCATTGTTCGGTATTGACAGGTATGCCAACCCTGAACCCTCAAGTGCCATCGTTGTCGTTTCCATCGAAACAAGTGCACGATGATGAACCGATAGAAATTAATTGACCATATTCTTTATAACTTATTTGTTTTATATTTATCTACCACTTTAATTCTTCATAACTTAGAGCATCCTCAATAGGCCTTCTATACACCTCTAAAACACTATTCATGTCTCAAAGAATAGCATTTTAAAAGAAGGTTCAGAGGGGCTGCTGGAATGCTCTTAGTTGCTTCGCGTTTATCTACTGCTTTACTTATGTTCAAAAAGGCAAAACACTCAATGTGTATCTACTACTTTACTTATGTTTGAAAAGCACAAATATTTTGACATTCCTTGTTTCATTTTTTTTTGTCTTGATGGTGCATCCTAAAGCTTTAAAAAATTCTCTTAGCTTAAAATTCAGTTCATCGGTAAATAGATCAATAATGGCACATTCGCAAGACACACGTAGAAATATGCTCTAAACACGTGGAATAATATATGGAAGGCTTTCTCGATTGTGTTTGCGGTGCTTGATGTTTAATCTGAGCCTCTAGGGATCGGGAGATTGACCTGTGTGACATCCAATTCGACAACCTTGTTTCAAATGACTTTTAAGTTTGTTCGTCTTGACGCGTATGACACCGAACACACGAATTCATGATCTCAGTGACATCTTACCTATTTACTGAGTATTACTGTTGTTTTACACTGTTTATATCAGGTAAATGGACGATTTTACCCCTGCCTTTTGGTGCAACAAACTGAATTTTATTTATAGCAGAATCAAAACAATAAAATTTGTGGATGAGCCCACCTTCTGGAAAAGTTCCACAACATGCTTTCTTTTTCTCTTCCTCCATCTTTTATTTCTCTTCGTTTTCTGCATCTTCTGAGCTAGACTAAACATTGTAGATCTTTCTTCCCAAGGACCCCCTGGCTGCACCAAAAGGCAGGGGCAAAATCGTCCATTCACATGATAAAAACAGTGTAAAACATCAGTAATACCCGATAAATAGGTAAAATGTCACTGAGATCACAAATTCCTATGCTCGGTGTCATACGCGTCAAGCCGAACGAACTTCATGTCATTTGGAAAGAGGCCGTCGAATTGGGTGTCACACAGGTCAATTACCTGGCGTCCGCGCCCATCACCCCCTCTCTCCTCGTCATGAACAACAATGTCCATGGCCGTGGGCTAGGCCACCACGCCCTCTTGTTCTTTTGCAAAATTTTAAACTATAGATAGTATGTGTGTTGTATCCCCATCCTCACGAGAGAGAGCAGGCGCCCACTCTCACAACCCAAGGCAGCAGCCTGCCCAAACCCTAGCCGCCCCCTGGCGGTGGCGCGGCCACCGCCCTGCCTACCACCGCCGGTGGGCCTTCTCGACACCCTCCTTTCCCACCGACGCCCTCTCCACTGGGTGGAGCAGTGAGGCGGGCCTTTTCCTTTTCCTTCTCTCTCCTCTCTGATGGGTGGTGGTGTATGCTGGTGGCGGCTGTGCCTTGGTGGCGTCCTCGTCGATGTCGACGACGCTCACCAAATCTGGCTCCTTCCCCGGGCGGTTGTTGGTGGTGGCCATCACCGGTCCTCCACCCCACTTCCTCCTCCACAGTGAGAACTTTTGCGGGGCTCCAGGGCGCTCTACCTCGCCACGGCTCTGCTCTTTTGGTTCTACGGCCCCGTTCCCATGCTCACATGCTCCCTACTCTCGATGGTCGTGGTCTACTTGTTGGACAATACCGACCCGTCTCGGCATCCGCGTGGTGACCGGGTTGTCATGGCTCTCCGTCACCGGTGGTCAAAGTTGTGGACTGCACTGTGGTTGCTTGTTCCAGGGGCCATACCCCGCTGTGGGCGGCGCGCCGGCCTCGCTGGCGGCGGTGCCTAGCTTCTTCCACGGCACGGCTGCAAGGCTTGAGGCGCTCGCGGCTATGCCGTTGCTTTGGCGACACTTCCGATGCTCGGCTGTGCTGGTTTACCCCATGGTTGCAGTTGTCAACCTGTTTTGTGCTGGCCCCCTTGGCTGTCCTCCCTCCTCAGCTCCGCTCCTCGAGTCTTCATGTCGCATCACACGGTTGTTGTTGGTTCTATGGTGGTTGTCGTCCCGCTCTGCCCCTTGTCTCTCCTTCTCCATGGAGAGCAACGACTCGCCACGTGTGCCCCCTCTCCTCCCCTCTCCTGCCAACTCTCCTATGGCCTAGGGGAGGTTTGACGATCCGTTTGGGGGTGCCCCTTCCCCCACGTTGCCTCTTCGTCCCTCCCTCTATCGGAGTGGTGGCACCGACCTGGCTCCCCTCCTTGCCCCTCGTTCTTTCTTGAGTGGCGTTGGTCGGGCGTTAGTGGCTGGGGCAGTTTGTGGGTTCGGGTTGTAGGTCAATGCCAGTGCTCGGTGCTGCCATAGTGCCTTTGGTGCCCAGCGTGGGCATCGTTGGGGCTTGGTGTGGCGGTTAAGTTGGTGGCTCGTCGTCACCTACGAACTTGCCTCTTCCCTGAGTGGACCTGGAAGGCTCGCCGGGTGAAAACCCTATCCGTTCGGGTCGGCGATGGCGACACCGCTTTGGTGCCGCTCCCCTCGCGGGAGGCATCGTCGTGTGTGTTCCTCTTCGATCTGAAGCCTCACGGTGTAAACACAGTCCACGTGATCAGGCGATGGTGGCGCGCCCGGCATCGTTCTCTTGTTGAAGGCATCGTCTTCGAGGCTTCGGCAGGCTTAACTCAGTGGAGGTGGTGTATTAGGCGGCCTCGCTTGGTGGTGGCGGATGCATCTTCCCTTTGTTTGTCATGTGGAGCAGGCGGCCTTTGGCGGCTCGTGACGGTGGTTTTCTTCCATGCATTCCGCCCGGCGGTGGCGGTTCTTGTCCACGCATCTCGTGTGGTGGTGTCGAAAGTCTTCGTCCGTGCATCTCGATCGGTAGTGGCGATCGTAGTTCTGTCTTGTTGGATTGTCTGCTCCATCCTTGGTAGCGTTGTGTTGTGTGTAGCCATGCATTCCTCATGTTGATGGCGGTGTTGATTGCTTCCCCCTCCCCCTCTTCCCCCTCCTCTGTTTCTCTTCTCTTTTGTAAAGTTTTCTTCTTCTTAATAATTGGCAGAGCCTCTGCCCTTTAACTCAAAATTTTTTTGAACTATAAATAGAATTTTGAGTCCCATTAAAATGATAAACAAACCAAGGACGGCACATATGATTAAATTTTTGAAAAGAAAAGGTGCACTTGCTTGTGTGCACCACTTGTACATTTGCGGTACAAGTCGTTCACAATTATATTAGTCGAGCGATCAAGCTCCACGCCTCCACACATACATATAGTTTAGCCTATATAAATACACCTCTCTCGCTAGCATGTGAATCAACTCGTAGCAGCAGCTAGCTAGCAAGCTACCATTTGCAAACTAATCAAGATCGATCGATCGATCGATCAACCAAAGCAAGCGACTTAATCAAGTTTTTTCATCGAGCTAGCCAGTGATCGATGAAGCTGATTCTGTGCTTCTGCCTTTGCCTCCTCCTCGTCGCTTCCTCCCTCGTCGACGCCGTCCGCTTCCCGGCTCTTCACCGGCGCCAGCTTGAGGACGTCCCCGCCGCCGGCCGGCCGCCGCCGGCGAGCGCGAGCACCGTCGGTGCAGTGCGGCGACGGCGAGAGATCGCCGACTTGCTCTACGGGAGCTCCAAGAGGCTCAGTCCCGGGGGCCCCAACCCTCAGCATCACTGACGCAGTTCTGTGTCGTCGCCAACAAGCAGAAGCAAGCAGCATCCGCGTATCAGATTCCTCAGCAACCTTCATGGTTCATCGCGTAACCGCGTTAATGGATTAATGAGTGAGATTAGTTATGAGAGTGATTAGGCACGTTCCATCAAGACGTCCCAATACTTGAGATGCGATCGAAGGGTTCCTAATTAATTTTTCCGCCATTCTAAATTTCGGTCTTATAAAAAATGTTGAGTCTACGTTTTGTTTCGATGCTCCGATCAGTTCAGAATACGCCGAAATCGTCTCTCTCTCTCTATTTTTTTCTATTTTTTCTTATGCTCCTGTTCAGCTGTTCGAGAGAAAAACAATGTTGCTCCATTGCACTTGTAATTTTAGAGAAGGCAATAAAACCGATACGCAGTCGGTGGCAGAAAGTAATGCCGATACGCAGTTAATCACCGTCCTCATGTTTTAAATGACTAAGCTGAATTTATGTTTTAAATGACTAAGCTGAATTTTTTAAAAGTTGGAGTTGAGAGTTTTTGAAAAGCAGTTTTGGAAAGTCAATACATATAGTTTAGACCAAGCTTTTGAAATAATTTACATATAGGCCCTTGAAAAGAATGGGGAAGTCACAATCGTTTTTAGTGGCCCAATAGCCCATACCTGGCATGCATATATAGTGCTGTTGATTGTTCTGCATACGTCAATGTTTTGATCAAACGGCCAGAATAAAGGCACCACACTTTTATACACTCCAGAGGATGTGCTTTGAGGCGTAATTAGTATACCCTAGAATTTTTCTATAAAAAAATTAGGAATGATATTCGTTCATGTTTAGACTATCTTCATCAAGCTCACTGGATTGTTCGCGCTTGCTAAGAATGGTGAGGTGGGGCAGGATAGCAAGCCACACAATCATTAGCGACCTTGACATTGTCGACAAGCAAGATAGAGAGACCCCTCTCTCTCCCTATTTAATTCCACACGGAGGAAACTGCCAAGCACGACGACATGGCATGGCGTTAGAGGCAAAGAGTAGGAATATAGGACAACAGAGGAGGAGACAACGGGGGTGAGTTGCACTGGCGTTGCAAGATATGACCCCTTACCCACAATTCTAGTTTGGGAAGTACACTTCAAATTCGTCTAGTATGCTGAGGTTTGTCTAAATCTTCAAATTGGCAGCAAGATAGCAATGAATTTTTTTTTTATTTGCATTTTAGATTATCATTGTGTTAGTATTTTGTAAATGGAACATTTTGCATGAAACATGTTAGATTTGTATTTTAGATTAAAATTTGACATATGGATGAAGCATTTTTAGATGAAACACGTTAGACTACCATTTTAGATTAATATTTTAGATAGTGATGAATCATGTTAGATCATCATTTTTTATGAAACATCGTGTGCATGCTAATTTTATTTTAGATGATGAATGCTCAGAGAGTGAATGCATTTTACAATTTAGATGCAAGTTGTGTAGATTTACTTTGAGAAACCAAACTGCATAAATTAGAATAGCTAGGTTGTAAATTTGGAATAGTATACTACAAATTCATAAATTCTCATTGTGAATTAATTTTCATAAATAGAATGGTTGGACACCGTTTAGATAAGTAAAGGAGATAGAGCAACATGAGGACAATAAATTAAGGTTCACCCCAAGAGTTAGAGTGGGACTTTGAGGAGTTTGATCTCCTGATGGGATATGATATATTACTACTGCTGGGAGGGTGATAACTGATAAGTCTCCTAAGGACAATGAGTGAAATGCGGAAAATATGTTATGCTAACTATGCTATGATACATCCCGTTTGCGTACTCGACATATGCTAATCTATATTGTAGTATTCCTACGTAAATACGTCAATCTATGTATATGTGGTACTCCATAGATGCGATGACTAAGATACGCTAATCTATGTACGTATGTTGTGAATTGATTATGTTAATTATGGTTGAGAATTACTTTAATCATTTTAAAATTATGCTAGCCTATGTATGGATTGCGCGGCGGTTAGCAAACTATGAAAATTCATGGTAGTTACCGGTGGTTAGAGGAAATGAATAATTTATATGCCAAGAAGGTGTTGAATAAGATTAGCTAAATCTATTTGAGATCTGGAGAGATATTTGTTGAGCCGACAAATTTGACGAGCTAGCTAAAAGGGCAATTTGCTAAATAAGACAAATCGTTTTAGGCCACTGAACACAGCCTGAGGTGACTACAACAATAAAAGAGATAAATTAGCCTGTTAGAATCCTAAAGATCGACCAAAACTTTGGTACAACATCCAAAACTATTTAGGAATAAATTCAGCTCAGCTATATCATCCTAGTCCTAGACATGTAAAATTATGCCAGATGCCATGCACTGCAACCATCTTTATTTGCATCGTTTAATTCTTCCTCCTGTCCCTTTGAGATCACGTACTCTTTCGACATATCTGAACATTTTCTAGTCACTGAACTTAGCTTTTGCTTCCTTTGCTTCCTTTTCGTGCAAGCATTGACTCATCCAGTTCACTTTTCTTTATGATACTACACTAAGGAGGTTCTAAATGCTTTAATTGGGCTGCCTTATCCTGATAAATGGATGAACTGTCGGCAGATAATGCTGACTAGATAGCATGCGCTTTTTTTTTTTGGTTTTTTCTTCTAAAAGTCAACCATCTCATATTTTTTTGCTCTTTTTTTTACGTAAGACAGTTTGAATGATTTTGTTTATAAATATAAGACATGCATGTAAATCTACCGAAGTTTTTTTTGTCGACCCTCGTTTAATACACAATTGTCTCTCATACACTTATGAACAACTCCCTAGATTTGCGTTGTTCTTTTTTACTCAAACCAACGTTAGAGCCCAAAAAATTGGTTAGGGTCCTCTCTGTTAAGATAACATATCGATACTTAAACAAACTAATAGACACGTTACAAATCTAATATTGTGGACAAGTGGTGGATGCATTGATCTCCAAATTGCTCGACACATTTTCTTTTATATAGAAGAGATCCCACTTCGTCTATAGATTATAAGCGGTGGCAAGACATTCATTGTAGAAGGTGTAAATATATGTGTGCCAATCCACTCAGACGAAGAGACGAGACAGAGTAAGAGTAAGACACCTAGGAGGAGGTGGATGCAGAACTTCTCCGTGGACATTAACTAATGCGATTTGTTACATGAATTGTGACAAATTAATGAGAGAGGCAACTATGAAGGGCGTCCCTATCGGCGCAGCGGGGCGGTGGCCGGTGGGGAGAACAAACATGGTGACATAGACTTTCTATCTTCACTAACTTTGTGTCACTGATGGGCGGCGAGGAGAGGCAATGGTAGCATTGAATCAATGGTGACATTGAATCCTCGGTGGGGCGCCATGCCAGATGTTTCGAGGAAGAGGAGGGCGGCGAGCAGGAGAAGTATCGCCATGCCAGGTCTTTGGCGAGAGGAGGGGAAAAAAATGTGCGAGGGGGCCAACGCGACATGAAAACTTTAGCTTAGGCAGGAGTTTAATACTCCAAAAAAACATAATTTTGGTAAAAACCATGGTTTTCAGTATAAGTCCCTGTTTGGAAGTGGAGTTTTTTAAAACCATGGTTTTATAAAACCATGGTTTGTGTTTTACTATGATCATGAAAAACCATGGTTTTGAAAACCATTGTTTGCTAGCACAAGTTAGAAAACTTTGGTGTGGAGTGGAGTCTACAAAACTCTAAAAAACCATGGTTTTCAAAACAGAGTTTTTAGGGTTACTTCCAAACATCTCATGGTCTCAAAAACCATGGTTTTTGAGAAAACCATGGTTTTACGTAAAAACTACAAAATAACTCTACTTTCAAACAGGGTCTAAAAGTTTTTTAGTATATAAACACCTCGTGGTATAAAGTAGCATGACGTTGTCTAGACACAATGACAATATACTGCTACCAAACAGTACATTAATCGACAAAAATCCATAGCAGAAAGGCATTAAAAACAGTCGGTGAGGTCAAAAACAGAGCAGGAAGACCTTAATTCGCAGATCTATTAACACCAGAGAATCCTATACCGGCGCGAGTGAGAGAGAACAGCCGTAAATAGAGCAGCAGTAGGAATAGCAGCAGGTGACGTCACGTCCGCACGGTGGTATTATCGGTAACGGGAGCCAATCTGGTACGTGTTCAGCAACCCCCCTTGGATTCCAACGGCCAGGATTACACTACACGTGCGCCTCATCTCCTTCCCCATCGGCCCTCGCGGTCGCGGCGCCCCCCTCTCTTTCCTCTTCCTTCGCCTGGTCGCCCACAAAAATCACGGACGCCGCCACCCACCCACCCCACCCCCGACTCCCACAGCCACAGCCACAGCCACAGCGCTCCGCGAAAATATCAAATCCGAGCCCAGGGGGGGAAATTTTTTCTAGGGTTCTTCGCAAAGCCCTCGCCCAATCGCCTCCCCCCGCGCCCCGATTCGTGCGCCCCGGGTGTTGGATTTAGGGTTTATGCATGGCTGCGGCCCCTCCCGGCGCCGGCGCCGGCGGGGAGGTGCCCGCGGCGAGCCCCGCGCCGCCGCCGCGTGCGCCCGCCTCCATGGCCCTCGTCAAGTCCCGGTGGGCGCCGGAGATCAAGGTCTACAGCCGCAGGTACCCACGCAAAAACCCTAAACCCCCTCCGAACCCTAGCCCCAATCCCACTCCCGCCGCCGCCCCCGCTCCCGCTCCCGCTCCTTCTCCTCTTCCCAATCCCGACGCCGGCCTGAACCCCAACCCCAACCCCCTCGCGCAAACCCTAGCATCGATTCGTCGGTCGATTCGTCGGCCCGAGGCTGGGTTTGCTGCGACGCGGCCCGATCCGGCCGCGCCGACTTCTCCTCCCCCCCGGCCTCCCCCCCCGGTGCCGCACGGGGAACCCGCCTCGGACGATTTTTCCTCGGGGCTTGTCCGGGGCAGCGACGCCGTTCCGAATGGCCATGGTAACGTCCGGGTGGGCGCCGGTGAAAAGGCGCGGAAACGCAGGGAGCGGAGTGAGCTGCGGCGGCAGCTTGCGTCAGAGCTCGACCAGGTGCGTGTGCTCTCCAAGCGGCTGAAGGCGGCTGCTGAGGCCTTGGCAGCTGAGGCCTCAGTTCCTCTGCCTCTAGCCGTGATGGGTCCACAGCCCCAGCTGGTTGCTGGATATGTGCACTCGCAGTTCTCAGCTACTGACCCAACTACGCCCATACCTCCTCAAGTTGCCGCTACTGTTGCTCCTGTCCGCTCGCTGCTGCAGCGCCGGCCGCTAACTGTGTCAGTAATTCACACAGAATCCTTCGAGAAGGAAAAGAGGACACCTAAGGCGAATCAGTTATACCAAAATTCAGAGTTCTTGCTTGCCAAGGATAAGTTCCCGCCTTCAGACTCACATGGGCGCAAAAAACCGAAACACCACAAGAAGAAACACCGTGGTGCTCATGGCATGGGTTATGATGCTGAGCGGAGGCTTTACTCTCATGCATTTAAGAAGTCCTTGTCACTGCTGTCCCGGCTAATGAAGCACAAATTTGGGTGGGTGTTTAACAAACCTGTTGATCCTGTTGCACTTGGCTTGCATGACTATTTTGCAATCATTAAGCACCCAATGGATCTTGGCACGATAAAAGTGCGGCTTACTTGTGGGCAATACAGTAACCCAAAGGAGTTTGCTGATGATGTGCGGCTGACATTCCATAATGCCATGACGTACAATCCCAAGGGACAGGATGTGCATTTCATGGCTGAACAGTTGTCAGGAATCTTTGAGTCACAGTGGCCTGAGATTGAGGCTGAGGTTGAATACCTTGCATCATGTCCACCATTGCCAAGCAACTTTCCACCTCCCCCAATTGACTTGCGCTTCCTAGAGAGGTCAGATTCTGTAAAACACCATATGGCGTTGGATTCCAAGTCAAGGCCGATTAGCCATACCCCCACTTTCGGTGCCCGGACTCCATCATTGAAGAAACCAAAGGCAAAAGATCCAGATAAGAGGGATATGACAATAGAAGAGAAGAAAAAACTTAGCAACAACCTTCAGAACTTGCCTCCGGAAAAGCTTGATACTGTTGTGCAGATCATTAAGAACAAGAATCTCTCAGTTAGGCAGCATGATGATGAGATTGAGGTTGAAATAGACAGCATGGATACCGAGACTCTTTGGGAACTTGATAGATTTGTTGCTAACTACAAAAAAAATCTGAGCAAGCAAAAGAGGAAGGCTGAGCGGGCAATGCTTGCAAGGCAAGACGCAGAGTTGCGAGCACAACATGCTGCACAACAAACTGTATGTGCATTTAATTATTCATATTCTAGCAATAAACCGTAGCTAAATCATTTTGTAGTTGGTACTGAAAATTACACTTTCTTGCATTGCAGAGTCAACTCAGTCAAGGACCTAGTATTGGTGAAAAATCTCCAAAGCAAAGTAACATATGCTTGCTTCATTTTCTTTTCCAACTTAAAGTACCTTGCAGAGAAGTTAGTTAAGTTTATTTTACTTATGAACAGATGTGACGATGCCCGAGCAGTTAGCAACTGCTGTGCCAGACCAAAATGATAACAATGGACAGAATGCAAGTATATCGAGCAGTTCTAGCAGTGATTCGGATTCCTCTTCTAGTGGTAATATTTCCTTCTACCCTTCATTTCATATTTTCTTGTTTTTTGCTCATAGCTTCTACTTGCAGGCAATTCGTTAATTGAGCTTTCTGCAAATAAACTGGGATGCATTATGTCTAATTACTCAACAATTTTTTGGCAGACTCAGACAGCGATAGCTCCTCTACGGATGGCTCAGATGCTGCCAATTCATCTTAGAAGTTATAGGTAGGCTTTATTAAGAAACTTGTGTGTTTCTACTGCTGTATCGATATCGATTTCGCCATGACACTGATCCTTAGTAAATTAACTCAAATTATTTGTGATGTTATTTAGTCCCAACTATTTCCTTTTACTGGCAGTGTTCTATTATAGTAACATTGTTTTTTTTCCAAAGAGTGTGACAATAGCAAGGTATTCTTTTTCATTATGTTTAGTGGTATCATGTTATATTTCCGGGTTGCTGGTTTTGTAGTTGGATAAATATAGAATTTTCTTATGCCACTTGTTCTAACTTGATCATTATGTGGGACTGACAGGATACGTATCCGTTGTATACTGGCAATTATAAGGCCATACTCGCCAATTTTATGAAAATGCATCTGCAATTGCAGAGAGCAGAAAAAGTATCGAGTCACACACAAGGGAACACAATCCTAGAACAAATTTGATATTTCTTTTTAAACTCAGTTTTATTTTGGCCAAAAATATTTGTTTGGACCTTTTATTATTGATAACTTATAACATGTGATGCAAAAATGTGCCCTATAGTTACTAGATTCACATCAACCACCAAGTGTTGACTCCAATCCTGATCATGTGAATCCGATTGGGGGTTCAAATACAATCAGATGCTATGATTTACTGTCTGGTTTGGCAAAAAATAGTGAATCTAGGGGAAGGATTAAAATACGAGGAAATGGAGGAGAGAACACAATCCTAGAACATTTTTATATTATGTTTGTAAACTTTGTTTTATTTTGGCTCCAAATTACTGTTTTTGCCCTTTGATTAATGATGTATAAGTGATTACTTATAACATGCGACTTAAAGATGTGGCCTACACTTACCAGATACACATCAACCACCGAGCATCAAACCCCAATCCTGATCATGTGAACCAGATCGGGGTTCAAACAAAATCTGATATGATTTGTTGTCTGGTTTGGTAAAAAATAGCTAATCTAGGGGAAGGGGCAAAACGCAAGCAGACGAAGGAGAGCTATTTCAGTTCTTGGGAATGCTTCCTATTGTTGTTACTGCTACCAACATGATCTTCGCTCGTAGAAGCTCTTCATCAATGCATCATCATGGTTGCCGGCTTGCCGCCATTGATAGATATAAACTCACCGCCATGGGTTGCCGTCACCCTCATCCTTAATGTCAACCCTTGGCAGTTGGCACCACCCTTTGGTTGCATCTCTTGGCATTGATGACTGGATGAGAGTGAGGCGGAGGGAGCTCAAGTGAAAGTAAAGTGAATGGTGTGGCATCTAGGATGTGAGCTAGGGCAGTGACTGGTTTAATTTCAGGTGGAAGTCTAGGAAAACTTGGCTAGAGTTGAGAGATGCATTTGTTGGACCTGGATGGGCTGTGTGAGGGAGAGACTGGTATGGGATGGCCCATAGCTTCCATGAAATCAATTTCAAGTTAACATAGGCTTGGCTACAAGTTTGAGGCTAAGGTATTGAAACAAGATCACATTCAATTTGACGAACATGATGGTGTTGGTATGAATGTAAGTGCAACATTATGAAACTAGTGTGTCATGGCCCTGTTCTAGGCATTATCATTTTCTTCCCAACACTGTTAACCAAAGCCATAACATTTGCAGTGGTTGAGAATAATTTGGTGGATGGTTGCACAAGCCAAGATCACTGTGGTTGGTTAAATGAACTAACCTTGGTGTTTTTTTTAGCGTTGGAATCCGATCTGAGTAGTGTCTAGTTTTATTTGGTGGTCGCGATATGTAGATATAGGTGTGTTTTTAAGTGAGATTAGAGAATTTGAACCAAATCTTATCACCTTGTGAGCTCAAGAATAGAGTATCCATCTTTTGTGTTTTTGACTGAGATTTGGTTTGTGTGGTGTGCATCATGGTAGTTGTTTGATCCACAGTGATCAAGCAAAAACTTGGACTTGTTACTCTTGGAGTTTGACATCTCCTCTAGACTGCCTTGGAGCGTAAGGTTTTCTCGGAAGCGATCGTAGGGGCACTGTCTTGAGTTGACTTGATTTCTTGCTCAACCTCAAGTCAGGGCAACACTCTTGCGAGTGCTCCAACAAGGCAACAAGGATTAGTGGAGGGTGTCAAACCTTCAAAAACTTGTTTAAAATTTGTTTGCATCAATTTTTCAGCTTTCTAATGCTTGCTTTATATATATATGCTATATGCTATTTATATCTTGCCATGCATATTTTGTGGTAGATTAGGCTTTTGTAGACTGTAGACTAACTGTATTTCCTTGGCATCTTCTACTTGCTTTAGATTAAAAAAAATTAAAGAAACCCAATTCACCCACTTGGGCTTCCCGTTCTTTTCACCTTTCTAGCCTTCTTCTCAGCACTATGCTTCCATTTTACTCTGTTTCCATTATTCAACCTTGGTCTCCATCCTATCTTGCAGCTCAAGGATGAGTCGTCTATCCATGACCATGAGAGGAGGAATGTTATGGCACTGGATCATGAAAGTTTAAAATTGGAAAGATTTAGATATTGTTAGATTTATTAGGAAAAAAATGTTTCCGTGTATTAGGTTTCCATATGATTGAAATATTTCCTAGATGATTTTTTTTCTATTTTTTTAGGTTTCCTTTGAGCACTAGGATTGAACAATATTTGTTTACTTTTTATGAACCATTTTAGCTGTTCAAAGGCTTATTTTTTTGCCATTATGTGGTATGTGGACCATTATGTCTCACCCATTTATCACTTAGTTAATTTTGCCAACAAGAATGGAACCAAATCTAAAGAAAAATTGAATTGTAGCATTCCAAGTACATCCAAAACATGCATAATCAAAAAATGCTTTGTCACTCACTTTCACTCGCTGCATTAAAAATGTTAAGCCAACTGTGGTTGATTTCCAGAACACCATATACATTGTACAGTAACATGTGTGGTCGATTCCCTTGTATCTAATGCACTATAGATGGTAACTTACTAACTTCACGCTTTGTAGTTCTGTTGTGGGTTTTTTCTCAGTAGTACAACTAATAATTTGTAATAAATAGCTTAAATAAGTTCATCTATTTCCACGCTTATCAATGGCATCGGATAGGATTAACACCAGAGTATTAAAATTAATGATCTTTTTTGGAATACGTTTATCATGAACAATCATAAATATGCTTTGTGTATACAATCTCATTAGTTCTTCGTAGTAACTTAAAAAATTGTACAAGTATTATCATAGTAAATGTAGTTTACTATCTGGTCCAGGGAAGTCGAACCTATGCCAAATGTAGTCTGTCATACAATCTAAATTAAGCACAATCTTAACAAGCACACTCACTTGTCAACTAGTATCTAAAACAATGCCATAGGAAATTGATCACCAACCAAAACATAGTTAAGTTTATCTATGCTTAATTATTATGCAAGAGATTTTGTATGCGTAATCATCACTACTATGTGCATATATGATATATCTTGGTGATCTCTTGTAATGATGCATCTCATCACTAGTCAGTCGATAATAGTGTTATCTGATTCCAATTTTCTGTAGGTTGCGACTACACAGAATTTTTCCTTGTAGACTATGTATTGGTTTTTGAAGGATCTCCTTTGATAGTCAGTCTATAGTAGTGTTATCTGTCTGTAACTTCGTGTGGGCTGTTTGTAGATGTACAGATTCATCCTTGTAGACTAGATTGTCCTTTGAAGAAGCTCCTTTGATAGTACCCTTGATATTTATACCTGGTTTTTATGAGCTTTATTTACAGTACTGTATTCTTTCTTCAAGAACTCTCCCAACGAGTTGTTTTGAGCATAAATCATGGTTTGGTTACTTGTACTCTTCTTTTGGGGATAAGCTTGATCTCCTCTGCAAAACTACCAGCTACAAATTCAATACCTTTGTCCTGTGCCAAAACTAAAGAGTTCAATTTGCTGTGAATCTTGGTACACACTTCAATGAGTTAGCCAAGGATTTCGTAGGGAACACTTTTGGTTGGTTTCTCATGTCATCATTCTCGGGGACGGTAAAACTAATTCTGTGGAGCCTATAGTTTTTGCCATCGTCAAACTTAGTTCTCTTCTTTCCTTCTTCGAGCGTTGCCAAGATGAAATGTCACTAAGCTTGCACATCTTTATTACATAAACCCTTCTGCTTTGAAACTATTGGAGAACTGAGATGTTTAAGGATGAGGATCAAGAGAGATCATAAATAATGTTTAGGGTGTATGGAAGTAAACCGTGTCTTTTTGGATGAACTATGTTTTAGTTTCAGAGCGAGAGAAAATTGGTCCTGTAGTTATTTTTTTGCTGCCATTGTGCTGCAGAGTCAGGTAGTATTTATTTTTGTTGCACAAGAACTGACTGTAAATTGCAGCTTTGTAAATCCTATGATATTTTGTTGAGTTGGTTTCAGTTTTAGTAATGATTACCTTTTCCTGGCTTGCAGGTTCAGAACTTCGCCCAATTGACAATATATGTCTAATTGTATTTGGCCTGAGAATGCCTAAGTAAGATTGTACATGTTCATCTCTCTCACTTAGGAATCTCCTCTAAGTAGGTGCCGGGGTGTTACTCGAAGATAGGATTCTACAGAGGCTTGCTGAATTTCAAGTTCAGTATTGCCGCTTCTATGTATTGTGGTTGTAGGTTAACCTTGTACTCTAGTCCAATCCCGCTTGGCTGGAAGCAGAGTGCCATTGTATTTTGCAGACTATGCCGGGTAGCAGAGTGCTCTTGTATTTTGCATATTTATATGTGCATTCTCCTGCTGAAGGTTGGCATACTGACTAGGGATGCAAGTGGGTTGCTTTGTGGGTACCCGCAAAACCGTTTGCTTCATTAATTAGATGCAGCTGGAGCATTATGTTTAGCTTTGTTGGTTTCTAAAAAGGTTGTTGCTGCCTGCATTGACAAGTACTTTGCAGTTGAGCAACTTCTCTAAATTAACAGGATTCTGATCATAAATCAATGCATAAAGTGTTAAACAGTGCCATAAAATTCAAGTAATTTTTGAATTGGATAAAGTTTGGTGACAAGCACTAATGATATGATCATGTCCGCAGGTGGTCCAGACTCTGTTTTATTTAGAAACAAGCAATGTCGTGTGCATTTACACGGCTAAATCTTGTGTTTGATATGTACTCATTTTCTAACATGTATTTGATATTTGATGTGAGCTTCTTTTAAATAGCTTTATTTCATTATTGAAGTTCTTTTAATCTTAACTTGTTATAATTTTGACGCACGATAATAGGCGGTCTAGTCAAGGTCATTTTTTTTTATTAATGTGGAATATTTTAGTATTTGTTTATTAATTTAACGGTTTTGTTTATCTATGTTTTATTCTAAATAATAATAATTGATAGACGGACAGATGATTGCGCTCTGCAAGAGATGTTTTAGCTTTATGGGTTGGGGGTAGCGAGGGAAGTTCCCTGCACACACCAATGACACCATTGTGCACGGCTGGTTTTCTTTACCCTTTTAAAATATTACAGTCCGTACAAAAATTACAAAATTTCAAACAACATAAAACTAAAGTAAACAAGAAATCAAAGAGAGCGGGGGCGAATTCAAGTAACTAAGGTAAAAAGGTTGGCTGGGCAGCTTCTCCGAAGGGATGAAGATTTCATTCATTTATATCAAAACCCTTTTGTGGAAGAGAGCGACTTTTCGTCTCCCACGAGGAGTTTTCCACCTTATTCTTTCTTTGGTCTTTTTTAAAAAACCAAATCGATTTGGTCCTTCTCCTCCTTCCCTTGAGTCGGTCGTTGCTGACGCTGCCGACCACTGCTCCTGCCAGTGGCGCGGCCTCGGCACCAACGTGCTGCGATGCGGTGTGGCTCTTAGTGAGGCAACGTGGCTCGGCGCAATGGTGGGCTTAGCGACGTGAGGTGGCGTCTGCATGGTCGTGTAAGAGAGAGCTGAATTAAAATCTTTATAGCTAGCATTATTGGAGAAGCTCTAATTCTAAAAGGTGGTTCTTGATATCTAGCGTATTTGATTACATGCTAAAATGTTGAAATGGGTGAGTTTCGAGTGCTTGTAAAAGCTAAACCGAGAAGTTTCCTGTTGTTTATACATTTTAAAAGCTTTTTGTTAGTTGTTTATTTTTTAAAAAATTAGGATCAATAAAAGTTTCGCTTTGTTCCTAATTTTTTTTCGCTTTGTCCCTAATTTTTTTAAAAGCTTTCATTAGTTGCATATTTTTTTAAAAAAATAGGATTAATAGATTGAAGAATTTAATCTTTTAAAGACGCTATATCACCAACTCATCTTACCTACATCTGGAAAAACAAAAGAAAATAAAATAGACCGCACTCCAATTCTTCTTCTGCTGGGCTCAACAGTTCTACCACCCAGCTCCCCTGATTCATCTCCCCTTCACTCCAAGGATGATGATGGCCAGTTGCCAGGTAGCCAGCGCCCAGCTGCGACTGCGAGCTCTCATCCAAAAAGAAAAGGCGCAAATGTTGCGTTGCGTGGTGCTGCATTATTGAGATGTCAAGCGCGTTGGAATTGGGCTGTGATTTGTGAATACAATTCCGTAGCTACAGACCCATACACGTGGACGCACTTATTCCACAAACACCGTTTCAAAGAATCTGTTCGAACAACAATGTATATCCAGAAAAAAAAAGTTTTAGAAACAGAAAAAAAAAAAGTTTTAGAAAAAGAAAAGATACAACGGACTGGCATCGCACATATTCTGAATTCCTGATGGGAACGCGACCCGATAATACAATGGGTTTAGTTTTTACCGAAACTATCACAATCCGACGTCTACTTTTAACTAAAACTAGCGGAAATGAATCATTATAGCATATGATTTTGGTCCTTAGCACTATCACTAATATGTCTTTGGTTTCAATGTTTTACACCTTGAGTTTCTACATTTTGTACACAAGCTCCTAATTTAGTTTGTGCTTTGATTAGGCCCTTGGTTTTCTTACATTTGAGCCTCTAAAGTTTCTACATTTTGCGTGTTGATCCCTGCGAAGCATGGGCCTCTCACTACTGGTATACGCAAAGGAACATCCATCTGCTGATGTGCCAACCCCAGTGGGTATAGTAGGTTCAATGTCACTGCGTTCAAACATGTTATTTCCGAATGGAGCGTCGTATTACGAAACACACAAGGCAAATTAACCAAGGAACTTCCTCGATATCTGGGGAACGGTACAAGTTAATCCATCAATTTGCGCAACGAGTTACCAACTATTGTCACAAGAAGTGTTACCCAAAAAAATTTAAAAAGGGAGAGAAGAAATCAAGTAGTGCATGTTCCCCAAAGTTTGCCACGGGGGATCTCGTAGTCTGCCACATCTGTTCCACGCCTCTTAGAGCATCTCCAATGGTTGATGGCTATAACATCTATGTGGCATCTATGTGACAAGCCATGTCATCTAAGAGACCAATGCCCCTTCCAATGGTTTGGCTATAATATTTGTATGGGACCCACAGCATTTATTTCTTCCCTTCCACTCCCGTCCCTCCTCCATTTTTTCCTCCCCACGCCGCTCTGCCCGCCGCACCTCTTCCCCCGCCGCCTCTCTCCATGGAGCCCCTGTCCTCGCCGGCAACGGCTACGGCAAGCTGGGCGTCGCGGCGGAGCGCGGCACTGCGAGCTGGGCGGCGCGCGGCACGGTGAGCTGGGCGTCGCGGCGGAGCTGTGCAGCGGGGGCTCCTCCGGCATTAGCGGCGACGGCGGCTCCTCCGGCTATGGCGGAGACGGCGTTGGCGGCGAGGTTGCGGCCCTCCTCTCCGGCGTTGGCGGCGAGGTTGCGGCCCTCCTCTCCGGTAGGGCACGACGGCGGCGTCTCCGGCGTGGGCGTCGTCTCCGACGCGGCGGCACAGGCACGAGCCGCACGACGGCAAGAGGGGAGAAGGAGATGCGCTGTAGGTGCGAGTGGCCAACTCGCCTCGGGAGGCTCACTATCGCCGGGCGATACAGATATCGCTAGCATTTGCCCTCAGCCTTTCCTCTCTCCTCCAGCTCATCAAAAAATCCTAGGTGGAGGTCTTATAGCTAGCTGACCTGTCTCCATTGGAGATGCTCTTATCTCTCTCTTTCCCCCTCTTTTTGAAAAACATCTGTTTCATGCCTCAATGATTTGGCCACGCTGCTGCTATCAGATTAGGTTTTGGAGTGGTCTTCTTTTGAAAAAAAGAAGAAGAAGAAGATGCACATGCCAGCACCATTTAGAAAATTGGAGCTGCAATTTTCTAACAACTTGACAACAATGTTTGGAGAGGAAACCACTCCCTTACGCAAATTTTTTATGGTTAGACCAACTTTGGTTTGGTGCTGGCTGCTGACTTCTCACCAAACCATATGGCCATGGAGGGCGATAAAGAGCATAAAACGGGATTAATTTGTATTATAAATCGGTGGCTCAGGTGGCCATGCTGTAGCACCGTGCTTGATAAGAAAGTATTATTCACCTAACATTTTCGTACCAACCGAATTTGTATTCGACTCAAATCAAATGCTGTACTGATGTGGTTTTCCATGAACTAACTTGACAGCAGCTTTTTTTCTTTGTTGTTTTAACAAAGAAACATTTGGTACATGGTTGGTAGCATAAATACTGCCTCTATTTTCTGTTGGTGGTGTGGAATATGATTAAATCTAATCACCATATGACCAGTGTTTATCATCCATGTATCTGGAGCAGATTTTTAGAGTAGTACGAAACAGTGTGACATGCAGTGGAAAAATGGAAAAGAAACTGACCACTGTAGTTAGGACAATGCCCCTAGGGCCTGTTTGGTTGGCTCCCGTCGCGCGCCATGTCAGCGGACGGCGAGCCGTGCGTTGGCGCGCCAACGATTGGCGCGGGCGGCCGATTTGCTCGCCAGTGCCAACGCACGATTTCCCGTTGAAATCAGTTGACGAGCGACGGCGCGCCCTAGCGTTGGCTCCAATCCAAACGCACGCCAAATTTCACGGCGAGCCAATCGTTGGCACGGCGAGCCACGGCGTCGAACCAAACGTGCCCCTAGTCTTTCGATCCAAATTATCTGTTCAAGCCTGAGCTCAAAGACTTCCAAAAATTGATTGGTCCACGTTAAAAATTTACGCTCAAAACAATAGCTATGTATTTTGTTTGCTCATGAGTTGTAAATATGGACTGGAAAGCAAATTCTGTCAACATCCCTTTTTTTTTTGGCAACCTTTCAGCTTGGGAGAAGTTCCAATACTGCACAAAGCACAACTCACATTTTCGAAACAGCTAGTCCAGTCTAGCAATGGGTCTTGATGGTAGTTAGGTATTGCCCTTTCCAACTTAAAATCATATTAGAAATCTTATAGCTTAAAGTTCGTCATTTGAAACGAGAAATATGGTATTACACTTTCTAACCATTTTTTAATGATTTTAATGGTTATTTTGAAAACCTCCAAAACTATTTTTTTAATATATTTTTGTAGACTCTCCAAGTCTCTCATTGAGAACTATTAACTTCTCAGGTTATATAGTACCAATGGTCACCAAATTTGTGATTGTATAAAATAAATTATCCATAAAAACAAGGAACCGACATCGTGGCAGGTGATTGCTTTTTAGATTTTTGACAATTACCTACCTATGACTAGTCAAAACATATTAAAAGATAATAAAAAAAATATAAATACCAAATTTTATTGGAAGTTGCGAAATGTATATATATAGTTATCATAAAAAACCCCAAAAACTTACAAGCCAAATTTTTAGCAAAATCAATCATAAACTAGTCAATCAATGATTTTTTTAGAAAGAATAGGTCAACTTATATGCGTAGATATTTTTTTAGAAAAAAGTCCATTTTAGATACCTCAACCATCGAAAAAGTTCAAAAAAATCCCTAAACTATGATTTGGTCAGTTTTACATACCTGAACTTTCAATACCGCTCAAAACCCATCACAACCTGGTTTTGTTAAGTGTTGTGCTGACGTGGAGCCATGTAGTGGTGCCACGTGTCAGCCAAGTCAGCAAAACCACTACTACATGACGCCACATCAGCAAATCACCGAATAAAACAGGGTTGTGATGGTTTTTGAGCCGGTATTGAAAGTTTAGGTACGTAAAATAGACCAAATCATAGTTTAGGGGGGTTTTTCAGACTTTTGCGATAAAACAGACCAAATCATACTAAATAAATAATTTTTCACCATCAAACCAAGAAAAAAAAGAGCTCAGAGAAGGAAAAACACATGGCTAGTGTTATTCAACAAATCCGAAAAAGCAAACAAAGAGGCAGACCTATTTCCGGTGTAGACACACATAGGTTGTTTGGTTACCTGCATTCACAGATATTTGCATCTACAGATGTAGAATTTTGCTTTTTTCTTGTGTTTGGTTGTCTGCATCTGGTTTTGAGCCTGGCTCTGTGGATGTAAGATTTTTCATGTAGTCTGGCTCTAGAGAAACACAGAAAATGGGCGTTTCTCTGGATGCAGCGCATGGCGGCCTCATGTTCTACGCAAAGGGCCACAGTCGGTCACCATATTAAGCCATGCATGCGCTGCTGCGTGACAGATAAGTTTTTCTTTTTTTTGTTTGTATTTTTTTAGCATATCCGATTAACGAACCGATTCCAAAAATAGATTTCTAACATTTTTCGAACAAAACTAGACCACAGTCGCTATATAAAATTTCAAAGTATTTAAATTTTAAAATATTTGCCTACTAAACAATCAACCAAACACTGTCGCTGCATCTACACGTTCCGTATCCCACCAACCTGATTAAGTCGGACGAATCAGACTCGTGAGAGAAGACAACCAAACAGGCTGACAGTCTATTCTATTCTCGGAAGATCCGTGGTTTTTGGTGAGCTCCGAAGTCCAATCCTGCCGGAAAACGTTGAAAGTCCAACTCCAAGCTCCAACCGTGTAGAGCTGCAGGCCACTTGCTCTCCCCGTCACGACCCAAATTTCTTCGTGTAGCTTGTGCTGTGCGTGACCTTCGTCCTCGCTTCCTCTTCCTCCCACCTCCAGCTTCCCCCCCACCCCACCCCCGCAATAACTCTCACGAGCCGCCCGCAAGTCCGCAACGCAAGCGGCTTTTTAAACTAATCAAATCACCGAACCGGACAAGCGCAAGGCGAGGAGGAAGCCGCCGCTGCCGCCGCGAGACTGCGAGAGCGAGCGAGCCAAGAAAACGCCACACTAGCGGCCGCCGCACCAACCAAGCGCGTACCTCTCCTACAAGAACCCCCCACCCGAACCGCGATGGCTACCTAGCCCCCACCTCCCCCTCCTCCGCCCTCGTCGCAAGATCCTCTCTTTTTTCGTTCTCGCTTCGCTTCGAGGGCGCGAGGATCCGTGGGGGGCGGCGGCGCGATGCGGCGTGGGGCGGTGCTCGCGGTTCTTGCGGCGGCGGCGGCGGTTCTTGCGGCGGCGGTCGGGCGTGTGGACGCCGCCGCTGCTGCGGAGGCGAAGGCGAAGGCGAAGGGGAAGTACCGCGCGCTGTTCAACTTCGGGGATTCGCTGGCCGACGCCGGCAACCTCCTCGCGAACGGCGTCGACTTCCGGCTGGCCACGGCGCAGCTGCCGTACGGGCAGACCTACTTCGGGCGCCCCACGGGGAGGTGCTCCGACGGCCGCCTCGTCATCGACCACCTCGGTGCGTGATGCGTTCGGGCCTCTTGAAGGAGCCTTGATTTGTGCCAGGATTTGGCGCCTATGGCTCACGCCTTTTGGTTTCGGTTGGTTGCAGCGCAAGAATTCGGGCTGCCGCTGCTGCCGGCGTCCAAGACCAAGAACTCAAGCTTCGCGCACGGGGCCAACTTCGCCATCACCGGCGCGACGGCTCTCGACACGCCCTACTTCGAGGCGAGGGGGCTTGGCGCCGTTGTCTGGAACTCCGGCGCCCTCCTGACCCAAATCCAGTGGTTCCGTGATCTCAAGCCCTTCTTCTGCAACGGAACCGAGCAGGGTGAATGCCGAAACACCATTCCAGCTATGATAGGAGGTTGGGAATAGATGTGCTGATCCTTTGGTTCTTTGGCGTGTCTCTTTGTAGAATGCAAGGAGTTCTATGGGAATTCACTCTTCGTCGTTGGTGAGTTTGGTGGCAACGACTACAATGCGCCTCTGTTTGCCGGGAAGGGCCTTGAGGAGGCCTACAAGTTCATGCCGGATGTCATTCAGGCCATCTCAGATGGCATCGAGGTAGCAATTGATTCTGACTCCCATTCGTTCATTACCATGTAGAGTGTGATTCCAACCACAATTGCACTTGTCATGCTGCAGCAACTGATTGCTGAGGGCGCAAAGGAGCTGATTGTTCCAGGGGTGATGCCTACTGGGTGCTTTCCAGTGTACTTGAACATGCTTGATGAGCCGGCTGATGGGTATGGCTCTCGAAGCGGGTGTGTCCGTCGGTACAACACGTTCTCATGGGTGCACAATGCACATCTCAAGCGTGCACTTGAGAAGCTCCGGCCCAAACACCCCAATGTGAGAATCATATACGGAGATTACTATACACCAGTTATCCAGTTCATGCTTCAGCCCGAGAAGTTTGGTGAGTTCTTTAACTACTGGTCTTGTCTTGGGTAGTAGTTAGCCTGGGAACATCATAATTCATTGATATGCAAGGTGCTTATATGCAATTTGTTCACCTCGGTTCAAAGATATTATATGGTTTTTTCTTAGCGAATAATTTTGTTGTAAACTTCTTATTGCTCCGGTTTCCTTAAAACAGATCTCAGTGTTCATGTTTTTTTTCTTTGGTTCAGTCAACTGTTAGCCTAAGTCAACTTTTCCTTCTGTTCTCCTTGAAAGACACAATATATGATAATTCGACAGTTCAGATCTAGGTAGAGGTGCCTTAGCTTTCTGCCTTTCTCTAGTAGCACATTGCAGAATATACAATTACGGAAGTGACAGTACTCAATTCACGATTTGAAAATGAATTAGGGTGTAGCTTCACTAATGTCCAGAGTATACTGGAAGTAAAGTTACTAATGCCATGCTCATGACAATCTTGTATCTAGTCTGTAAAGGTGTACTAGTTATCATCTCTATTATTACTCTTCATTCACACGCCCTGGATTGCTAATTTGTCTTGAGAGAGGGGCCATTGTCAGCAGAAATGAGATTCCACCATAATAGGTCATGTGGGGCTAGCAATTAGGATGTTTTGATTAGTTTGCAAGCTGTACAAAATGCAACTTTTTTTTTCTATTTTTTTCTCTTCAGGTAGTTAAGCTATGCCTCATAACTCTACTCCAGGTGTTGTTACGATAGAAATTTCTTAACTACTATCACAGATAAATGAAATGGAGAAACTTGGCTACTGAACCATTGTACTTTTGCTACTTTACTCTCGAAGCATTGCTGAATCACTAATTCAAGAAGCGTTGTTGCTTGAAGTACAAACGCCTAGAAATTGCTCAGTTAGCTGCACCATCGTTTTTAGGTGGCCCACTCTTGTTTCATCTGTTGCTTGCTTCCTTTCTTGCAATTACCTTAGTTGTGCTTTATGTTTGTAGCTCCCTTAATTAAGATAACTGAAAAAAAGGGAATAGCAAGCATCAACAGCTAGAGATAGAAAATCTCCTACACAGTTTAATTGTCATGTTGAGCATCACAGGATGACAGTGCATTTAATTGGTTCCTGTTTCCGTCCTCTCTAGATCACATTTATTTTTTTTCTAGAATTTCCTTTTTCATCATGTACTTTCTTAGTACATGGATTTAGGAATCTTTGTTTCAAGCATTATTTGATTCCAATGCAAGCCGTTGCATGGGCCTAACGATTTCTTGTTTTCAACCAGGATTTTACAAGCAGCTACCTAGGGCATGCTGTGGGGCTCCTGGATCTGTTGCGAAAGCTGCTTACAACTTCAATGTCACAGCCAAATGTGGGGAGCCTGGTGCTACTGCTTGTGATGATCCAGCAACCCATTGGAGCTGGGACGGTATTCACTTGACGGAGGCTGCTTATGGTCATATTGCCAGAGGTTGGATATATGGCCCTTTTGCGGACCAACCAATCGTTCAGTCCTCATAAGCATGCCACTTCTTCTGTTGTTTGTAAAGTGTACCAAAAATAGTGCACTGAACTGGAGCTGGGAAAGTAGTTCTTCCATATAGTTCCAATCTTGCATACATGTATATCTTCCATTTGATTGAATTCATTGCAGGGAGGTGGTACAAAGGTGGAATAGGGGCTGTCAAAAGCTTAATTTGTTTATTTGTCAGGCGGTATAAATATAAAATGTAACCAGACATATGAATTTGTATATTGCCTCTGGAAAATATGTTACTGAATATCTTTTTGAGTAGCTTCTGATTCCTTGATTATAAATCTGTCCGGTTGTAAACTGCAGCTTTTGTCTTGACATGGCATACGCTCTTGTAAAGAAATGGTCTGTATGTGAAATTTCCTTTGTACACACGTGACACATGCATGCTTCAACATAATGATGTAAACAATTTGCATGTTGCACGGAACTATTCCTAATTGAAGAACTGAACATGACATGGTTCCTGAAGAAGAATCTGTAATTTAAAATTGACAACGCCTTGCATGAAGAATTCAGAATAGTGCATGGCGATGGGGGTTGCAACTAATGCACTGATCTGCAGGATTTGTTTATTCTACTGCATATTTGCTTGCTGTCATGCATGTGACTAAACTTAGCAGCCCATGAGTGTTCAGTTTTTATAGTGTAACCCTACCTGTTTTCAAGTGTGAGTAGTTAAAGAAATTCTTGGGGTACTAAAGATGCAAAGCAAGTACAGCCAGTTTACAGTGTTTTACAGGTTCCATTGTACTTCTCAGACAAAATATTTGTTTTGAATTGTGATGAAAATAGCCATAGAAAGAAGACACGAAGGACAATGCTAGATTTCGGGATTATTCCACATCTTCGTGGGCCAACTTTACACGGCAGTGCTATGAGATGTGGTTAAAGGTTGCTACCTCTTCAAAAGAAAAAAGAAGGGATAATAACCTGTCTACCATTGCATAGCTGATTTATGTTATGCATATCATCACTTAGTAGCATCTCACTTATGTCTTGCGACTGAAATACCTCTATTTCTTATGTCTATGATAAACGGGCCCAACAACAGTTCCTTTTCACATCCCCTCTCTCATTCCATCTGGCAGCCTATAGGGTTGCCCCGACGACCTCCCGTTTCCCCACTTCCTCTGGCCTCCCCCTTGTTGCATCCTCCAGCCTCCCACCGCTTTGCCTCCACTGGCTACCTGATGCCTCCTTTGGCGGATCGGGATCCTCTGACTTTCCCGTGAGAGTAGAGAGGAGAGAGAAAAACGCTTTAATTTTCGTGCAAGTGGCAAAGGAAAGCCGATCGATCAAAATCCGACGGCTACAGAGAAGCCGACTGCGCCTCTGCAGTACGTCAGAGGATCCGCGCCTCCTCTGGCTACCTGATGCGCTGCTCTGGCTACCTGATGCGCTGCCTTCGTCGTCCTCCCCCTTGCTTCCGATTGCCACCATAGTCTTTATCTTTCTGTTCCTTCTAGTTTAATGGTTTAGATGGTGAAATCGATGTTTCGCTTGTATTTTTAGAGATGCGAGACTCTTGTATTCGAGATACCGTTGCACAGTGCACAAACAGCAGTGAGAGCAAAAGGAAAAAGAAAAGCTTCACGAGTTGCACGAGGGAAAATTAATGAGACTGTAACAGCCACATGCTGTTCTTCAATGTCAACGCCTTTGGAAGACGAACAAGGTCGCATCTGCCTCGGAATCTACAGATCTGCGGCGTCCAACCCCAAATCAACGTCAATGGCTTGAGTTTGACGGACCCATAAGGCCATAACATGTCGCTTATTCTGCCAAGCACGTCCAGTTCATACCAGGAGTTACCTGTTATATGCTTGGGCCTTGAGAGCAGCTTGCCAGCTTTCTGTAATTTCATTTCATATAATACTATTCATCACATTTTTTTAAAAGACTCTGCAGTTTTTTTTTCATAATATACACTATTCATAACATTATCATTCCCTACCATCTTCTCTATTTTCTAGAAAGTCAAAATGAACAGAAAAATGGGATTATCCGAAGGTTTTTGCACAGCATACGTACAGCTCAACCGGGCTCTAGCTTCTAGGGCAGACGGCATCGCTCCTCAGCTTTGCTGTCAAAAATATGGGATGTGCTATTGTGCATGCGCATGTATTTTAACACTTTTTGCGGGCGCAATATGTAACAGCAACTTTTCACGTTGTCTTCCATGCAACAGCCCCTCTCTCCTGCCAACAAAATTTTTTCCACTATCTTAAGTCGTTTGTTCCAATAGATGAAAAGGTGGAAAAACAGTACAAATTTACTGTAATTTATAGTGTCCGCACGATTTCATGATTTTTTGCAATTTGCATGGAGGACTGCGATCGCCGCTGACGCCACACACAAAATAACGCGCAAACAACCCTCTTGCTGAAAGTTTCACCTTCTCACAATATATCTTCCAGTGAATAAAAATGTGGAAAAACAGTACAAATTTACTGAAACTTTTAGCGCCTGCACGAAATCGTAAATTTAAGGCGCCTGCGAAATAGCAATAGCGCAAAAATATTTCTGTAGGACGGTAAGGCAGATGTTAGGGCATTCCCAATCCTATCTCATTCCCAACCCTACATTTAAACTTTCCCTATCTCGTTACTATTCATCCACTTTTCAGTCCTTCCCTACATTTTTCTCTCTTATATTTTATTTCCTCTCTGCTACAGTGATAGTTAGGGGAGAAAAAGAGGTAGGGTTGGAATGCCCTTAGTACTGCAGACAATCCCAATCCATTTCATCGTGGTTTAGGAGTAAAATTGTGTACACATAGAGAGAGCGCGCGCGCGCTCCATGCATGTTCTGTGCTCCTGAATATGTCCAACCTTCATTGTAGTGATTAATTAACGACATTTAGGATGGCGATTATATGCAGGGAACATATATGCATGGCGATTCAGCTCTTTTCATCCGAACCATTAAAGAGAGATCCAAGAATCCACGTGGAGAGTTTGCATGTTTGCACCTTCAGACGGGTCCGAACATCATCGGACTGTGTCCGATGGTCGTTACACTGTGGTCTTTTTGGAAAGGAGTTTTTCGGTCCAGTTGGGCCCGGTCCTACGGTTTAGTAGTCATACTCTGTCCCGTGGAG
The DNA here is from genome assembly GCA_005191435.1 of Raddia distichophylla. Taxonomy (NCBI): domain Eukaryota; kingdom Viridiplantae; phylum Streptophyta; class Magnoliopsida; order Poales; family Poaceae; genus Raddia; species Raddia distichophylla. Next base: position 219,088 of record SPJY01032216.1, on the reverse strand, counting down.
TTTGTTTTTGCAGGGTTTTGTTCTTCAGTCGGTGTCCAAAGGCTCTCGATTGGCGTTTTGTTACTTCAGTGGACGTTGTTCGGTGGCCACCGGACAGGGACCAATGGAGTCGCTGGCAGCTTGTTGCTTCGGCAGACGCTGCCTGTGACTACTGGAAAGGGTCCGACGGAGTCGCTGCAGGGTTTTATTCTTCGATTGGTGTCTGAAGGCTCTGAATTGGTGTTTTGTTGCTTCAGCGGACGTTTTGTCCGATGGTGGCTTGTTGCTTTAGCAAATGCTGCCCGGTGGCCGTCGGACTGGATCCGACAGAGGCTGGCAGCGCGGGAAAAATGGTGGGGCATCGGAAAAATGGTGGAGGTAGGTAGGGGAGTCGAACTCAACCCGTTGGCTTGAAAGCAAGCTCAACTCGCCAACTCGCCGAAGTACCCGCCTTGTTGTCTACTAGATTATTTTTTCATTGTTAATTCATTATGCACGGCCGGGAACGAACGACAACATGGCGACGCGGGGCCAACAATTAGGGAAGGCACCGCAGGCCGGCTACTTGGGCGCACCATGAGCCGACCTGGAAGGGCATTATATAAGAGAACAGATTCTGCTAGCATAGATTATTCTTGCCTTAATAACTCTAAATTGGTTAGCAATAGCATGGATAAATGAGACAATATACTTAGTGGTTGCAATTCTCGATATCCTCACATAAAAGATGGCCATTGACCTTGACGAGATTACTATGTGATTTCATAAGAGTAGACAATTTGAAAATATTCTCAAGCACCAAAAAAAACTTAGTGAGAAGGAGTACAACGGTTGAAACAACTAGTTCTGAATAGCAAAACTGAATTGTCAAAACCAAGTGTAATAATTCAAAATCCACTACAAAACCTATCATTAAATCAACGAAACAAGAGGCAATCTAATAGGAAGACCTATGCACCTGAAGGACGCTTATAGCAAGATAACGATCCTACAGGGACGGACAGAGGTCTCGGGCTAGGTGGGCTATAACCCAAGGCCTAGGCCTACTAACAAGGGTACCCCTCAACACAAATCAATCCATTTAGATCTATCCACAGTAACTCAGTCCGAAACGCAGACGCACATCCATGCGCACCTTGCATAAGACAAGGCTAGTAATTGCTGGTCTACGGGGCACATGCTACAACCATTAAGGCCTTTATTCCTGTGTACATCATCTCCACTCTACGACCCTAAAGCACTTGCCATATACATCATTCTATACAAGGATTTAAATTTCGGTAGAAGAAAAATTTCGGTTGCCAGCGAAATTACCGAAATTCGCAAAATTTCATGAAATTTCGAACGAAATAAAAATAGAATTTTTGAATTTTTGAAAAAATTGCTTTTCTCAAGCTTCGAACCCAGGCCTTAGGCCTTGTCCTTGTTTGTGCTTACCAACAGGCCAAAGAAGACCTTGTGACAAGACCATGTGTGCCTTTATTTTATACCTTAGTTTTAAATTAGGTTTAAATATATTCAAAACAAAATATAGACAGCGTTTCGGCTGCCAGCGAAATACCCGAAATTCACGAAATTTCGTGAAATTTCGAACGAAAAAATCATTGATTCTATATTTAGTTAGGTCAAAATTGTTTCATGGCTCATAGACATAAAGATGCAGCACATCCTTATGGATGAAACATGTCGGGAGTAATAACCAACCAAACGTAAAATCCCAAATTATTGATGTTCTCGTCAATTATCCATCCTTCTCCTTTCAGTGCTGGAAGGATATCAAAGTCACAAGGATCAACCGAATCTAGATATGAGATATTATACTTAAAAATTAGAAAGAAAAAAAAAGGAGATGGTGAAGGTGTATAAATCCCCCTCTCTTTGAGCTCGTGCTAGGGGAGACGGCAAGAGGTCCAAGAGCGCGCTCGACAAAACTCCCTGTAATAAGAGCAACTGATAAAGCCGAGAAATTAAACTCCTTGTAGACGAGCATCTTTTCATGCACATCATAACATATAGGAAAAATTGCTTTAATAATACACATTAAAATACAAATTGGGAAACTATGCGACATTCTATTTATATTCGTGATCTGGACCCAGATTCCGCCATGTGGCGTGGCTTCCGCCGTGCGGGGAGGCGGATACGTGGTTTCCGCCGTGCCAAAAAGCCGGTGGTTTCCTCCACCCCGCACGGCGGAAACCACCAGGAGCTGACACGTGGCCAGTGGCTTCCGCCGTGCTCGCTCTGACGCCGCTCGCGCTCGCGCTGACGCCGACGCCGACACTGAAAGCGAGGTAAAATGGCCTGAAAACGAGAGTCGCCAAATATTTCCGTTGTTAGGTAAAACGCCTTGTCATTTCGAGACGTTGTTCGAGATCTGCGATCCTTGCGTGGAGAACCGTCATGTATGCATCTGCTGCCATTGGAAAACGATCATCCATCCATGATGTCATACGACAATCATTTATCTGTTTTGCAAAGGATACAAGGTTACGTTACATACTAAAATAAATTCGTTATATATGAATGTAAGTAAACTCACTGCGTATAGAGAACATCGGTAGAATCTCCGTCCGGTCCAACCAGATACTGGCCTATCGAATGTCTGCACCACTGCATCAATTCCACCCATTGGAGCTGGGACGGTATTCACTTGACGGAGGCTGCTTATGGTCATATTGCCAGAGGTTGGATATATGGCCCTTTTGCGGACCAACCAATCGTTCAGTCCTCATAAGCATGCCACTTCTTCTGTTGTTTGTAAAGTGTACCAAAAATAGTGCACTGAACTGGAGCTGGGAAAGTAGTTCTTCCATATAGTTCCAATCTTGCATACATGTATATCTTCCATTTGATTGAATTCATTGCAGTAAGGTGGTACAAAGGTGGAATAGGGGCTGTCAAAAGCTTGATTTGTTTATTTGTCAGGCGGTATAAATATAAAATGTAACCAGACATATGAATATGTATATTGCCTCTGGGAAATATGTTACTGAATATCTTTTTGAGTAGCTTCTGATCCCTGATTTTAAAATCTGTCGGTTGTAAACTGCAGCTTTTGTCTTGACATGGCATACGCTCTTGTAAAGAAATGATCTGTATGTGAAATTTCCTTTGTACACACGACACATGCATGCTTCCACATAATGATGTAAACAATTTGCATGTTGCACGGAACTATTCCTAATTGAAGAAGGGAACATGACATGGTTCCTGAAGAAGAATCTGTAATATAAAATTGACAACGCCTTGCATGAAGAATTCAGAATAGTGCATGTCGATAGGGGTTGCAACTAATGCGCTGATCTGCAGGATTTGTTTATTCTACTGCATATTTGCTTGCTGTCATGCATGTGGCTAAACTTAGCAGCCCATGAGTCTTCAGTTTTTTTAGTGTAACCCTACCTGTTTTCAAGTGTGAGTAGTTAAAGAAATTCTTAGGGTACTAAAGATGCAAAGCAAGTACTGCCAGTTTACAGTGTCACAGGTTCCATTGTACTTCTCAGACAAAATATTTGTTTTGAATTGTGATGAAAATAGCCATAGAAAGGAGACACGAAGGACAATGCTAGATTTCGGGATTATTCCACATTTCGTGGGCCAACTTTACACGGCAGTGCTATGAGATGTGGTTAAGAGCAAAAAAAAGAAGGGATAATAACCTGTCTACCATTGCATAGCTGATTTATGTTATGCATATCATCATTTAGTAACATCCTCTCTTATGTCTTGTGTACCATTACAATTAGCTGAATATTGTCTGTCGTCAAAATCTGTTAGTCTTCATGGTTATGAACATCTATAATGACTGAAATACCCCTATTTCTTATGTCTATGGCCCTCTTTGATAGCTTGTTTAGTTTTAGTTTAGTTTTTGTTGGTAAAATTTGACCACCTTTGAAAGTGGTATGAAAAGGCTAAATAAATTATTAAAAAAATATTTTTGAGATCTTTGAGAAAAACTCTACAAAGTTATAAAAAAATTATTTTCAAAAAATAAAGTGAATGGTGTATATAAAAATAACAAAAGTTGCAATTCCAACAAAAACTAAACTAGAACAAGGTATCAAAGAGGGCCTATGATAAACGGGCTCACCAACAGTCCCTTTTCAAATCCCCTCTCTCATTCCATCTGGCAGCCTGTAGGGTTGCCCCGACGACCTCCCGTTTCCCCCCACCTCCTCCGGCCTCCCCCTTGTTGCATCCTCCAGCCTCCCACCGCTTTGCCTCCACTGTCCTTCCTCTTTCTCCCACCACCTCGCCTCCTTTACTCTTAACATGTCGCCTCCTCTGGCTACTTGATGCACTGCCTCCGTCGTCCTCCCCCTTGCTTCCGACCGCCACCATAGTCTTTATCTTTCTGCTCCTTCTGGTTGGCAACACCTCTCTCTCCTCTTAGCCTTGTGAAGGGTTCAACGCACCCATTTCAATATTTCGGAGGCTAGAATACGTTTTTCATACAAGGGGAGGAAGTGCCTAGTTTAATGGTTTAGATGGCGAAATCGACGTTTTGCTTGTATTTTTAGAGATGCGAGACTCTTGTATTCGAGATACCGTTGCACAGTGCACAAACAACAGTGAGAGCAAAAGAAAAAAAAAAGCTTCATGAGTTGCACGAGGGAAAATTAATGAGACTGTAACAGCCACATGCTGTTCTTCAATGTCAACGCCTGTGGAAGATGAACAAGGTCGCATCTGCCGCGGAGTCTACAGATCTGCGGCGTCCAACCCCACATCAACGTCAATGGCTTGAGTTTGACGGACCCATAACATGTCGCTTATTCTGTCAAGCACGTCCAGTTCATACAAGGAGTTACCTGTTATATGCTTGGGCCTTGAGAGCAGCTTGCCAGCTTTCTGTAATTTCATTTCATATAATATATTCATCACATTTTTTAAAAATACTCTGCAGCTTTTTTTTCATAATATACACTATTCAAAACATTATCATTCCCTACCAACTTCTCTATTTTCTAGAAAGCCAAAATGAACAGAAAAATGGGATGATCCGAAGGTTTTTGCACAGCATACGTACAGCCCAACCGGGCTCTAGCTTATAGGGCAGACAGCAACAGCATCGCTCCTCAGTTTTGCTATCAAAAATATGGGATACGCTATTGTGCGGATGCCTGCATTTTAGCACTTTTTGCAGGCACAACATATAACAACAACTTTTTCACGTCGTTTCTCACACAACAGTTCATCTCTCCTGCCAACACAATTTTTCTACTATCTTAAAACGTTTCTTCCAATTAATGGAAAGGTGGAAAACAATACAAATTTACTTGAACTTATAGCGTCCACACGATTTCATGATTTTTTTCGCAATTTGCACGGAGGACTACGATCTCCACCGATGCCACAAACAGAATAACGCGCAAACAACCCTCGCGTTGAAAGTTTTACCTTCCCACAACATTTCTTCCGGTAAATAAAAATGTGGAAAAACAGTACAAACTTACTGAAACTTTTAGCGCCTGCATGAAATCGCAAATTTTAGGCGCCTGTGAAATAGCAATAGCGCAAAAAAATTTCTGCAGGACAGTAAGGCAGATGTTAGGGCATTCCCAATCCTATCTCATTTCCAACCCTACCTCTAAACTTTTCCTATCTCATTACTATTCATCCATTTTTCAATCCTCCCTACATTTTTCTCTCTCTTATATTTTATTTCCTCGCTCTGCTACAGTGATAGTTAGTGAATAAAAAGAGGCAGAGTTAGGAATACCCTTAGTACTACAGACAATCCCAATCCATTTCATCGTGTTTTAGGAGTAAAATTGTGTACACATAGAGAGAGAGAGAGCGCGCGCGCTCCATGCATGTCCTGTGCTCCTGAATATGTCCAACCTTTACTGTAATGGTTAACGACATTTAGGATGGCGATTATATATATAGATTGAATTCATTGCAGGGAGGTGGTACAAAGGTGGAATAGGGGCTGTCAAAAGCTTAATTTGTTTATTTGTCAGGCGGTATAAATATAAAATGTAACCAGACATATGAATTTGTATATTGCCTCTGGAAAATATGTTACTGAATATCTTTTTGAGTAGCTTCTGATTCCTTGATTATAAATCTGTCCGGTTGTAAACTGCAGCTTTTGTCTTGACATGGCATACGCTCTTGTAAAGAAATGGTCTGTATGTGAAATTTCCTTTGTACACACGTGACACATGCATGCTTCAACATAATGATGTAAACAATTTGCATGTTGCACGGAACTATTCCTAATTGAAGAAGGGAACATGACATGGTTCCTGAAGAAGAATCTGTAATATAAAATTGACAACGCCTTGCATGAAGAATTCAGAATAGTGCATGGCGATGGGGGTTGCAACTAATGCACTGATCTGCAGGATTTGTTTATTCTACTGCATATTTGCTTGCTGTCATGCATGTGACTAAACTTAGCAGCCCATGAGTGTTCAGTTTTTATAGTGTAACCCTACCTGTTTTCAAGTGTGAGTAGTTAAAGAAATTCTTGGGGTACTAAAGATGCAAAGCAAGTACAGCCAGTTTACAGTGTTTTACAGGTTCCATTGTACTTCTCAGACAAAATATTTGTTTTGAATTGTGATGAAAATAGCCATAGAAAGAAGACACGAAGGACAATGCTAGATTTCGGGATTATTCCACATCTTCGTGGGCCAACTTTACACGGCAGTGCTATGAGATGTGGTTAAAGGTTGCTACCTCTTCAAAAGAAAAAAGAAGGGATAATAACCTGTCTACCATTGCATAGCTGATTTATGTTATGCATATCATCACTTAGTAGCATCTCTCTTATGTCTTCTGACTGAAATACCTCTATTTCTTATGTCTATGATAAACCGGCCCACCAACAGTCCCTTTTCACATCCCCTCTCATTCCATCTGGCAGCCTGTAGGGTTCCCCCGACGACCTCCCATTTCCCCACTTCCTCCGGCCTCCCCCTTGTTGCATCCTCTAGCCTCCCACCGCTTTGCCTCCACTGGCTACCTGATGCCTCAGTGCCTCCACTGGCTACCCGATGCGCTGCCTCCGTCGTCCTCCCTCTTGCTTCCGATTGCCACCGTAGTCTTTTATCTTTCTGCTCCTTCTGGTTGGCGACACCTCTGTCTCCTCTTAGCCTCGTGAAGTGTTCAACGCACCCATTTCAATATTTTGGATGATAGAATACGTTTCTCACATAAGGGAGGAAGTGCCTAGTTTAATGGTTTAGATGGTGAAATCGACGTTTTGCTTGTACTTTTAGAGATGCGAGACTCTTGTATTCGAGATACCGTTGCACAGTGCACAAACAGCAGTGAGAGCAAAAGGAAAAAGAAAAGCTTCACGAGTTGCACGAGGGAAAATTAATGAGACTGTAACAGCCACATGCTGTTCTTCAACGTCAATGCCTTTGGAAGACAAACAAGGTCGCATCCCGCAATCTGCCGCGGAGTCTACAGATCTGCGGCGTCCAACCCCAAATCAACGTCAATGGCTTGAGTTTGACGGACCCATAACATGTCTCTTATTCTGCCAAGCACGTCCAATTCATACAAGGAGTTACCTGTTATATGCTTGTGCCGCGAGAGGCAGCATCCCTCCTCAGTTTTGCTATCAAAAATATGGTATGTGCTATTGTGTGGACACCTGCATTTTAGCACTTTTTGCAGGTGCAACATTTAACAATAATTTTTTTCACACGGTTTCCCACGCAACAGTCCATCTCTTCTGCCAACACAATTTTTTCTACTATCTTAAAACGTTTCTTCCAATAAATGAAAAGGTGGAAAACAATACAAATTTACTAGAAATTATAGCGCCCATACTATTTCATGATTTTTTCGCAATTTGCACGAAGGACTACGATCGCCACAGATGCTACACACAAAATAACGCGCAAACAACCCTCGCGTTGAAAGTTTCATCTTCTCACAACATTTCTTCCAGTAAATAAAAATATGAAAAAACAGTACAAACTTACTGAAACTTTTAGCGTCTTCACGAAATCGCAAATTTCATGCGCCTGCGAAATAGCAATAGTGCAAAAATATTTTCGCAGGACGGTAAGGCAGATGTTAGGGCATTCCCAATCCTATCTCATTTCCAACCCTACCTCTAAACTTTTCCTATCTCATTACTATTCATCCATTTTTCAATCCTCCCTACATTTTTCTCTCTCTTATATTTTATTTCCTCGCTCTGCTACAGTGATAGTTAGTGAATAAAAAGAGGCAGAGTTAGGAATACCCTTAGTACTACAGACAATCCCAATCCATTTCATCGTGTTTTAGGAGTAAAATTGTGTACACATACAGAGAGAGAGCGCGCGCGCTCGCTCCATGCATGTTCTGTGCTCCTGAATATGTCCAACCTTCATTGTAGTGATTAATTAACGACATTTAGGATGGCGATTATATGCAGGGAACATATATGCATGGCGATTCAGCTCTTTTCATCCGAACCATTAAAGAGAGGTCCAAGAATACACGTGGAGAGTTTGCATGTTTGTGCATCCGAAAAGCGTTCGAACGTCATCGGACTGTGTCCAGTGATCGTTGCACCGTGCTCTTTTCAGAAAGGAGTTTCTCGGTCCGGTCGGCCCCAGTCCTACGGTTTAGTAGTCATACTCTGCCCGGTGTAGTTTGTTTTTGCGGGGTTTTGTTTTTCAGTCAGTGTCTGAATGCTCTGGATTGACGTTTTGTTACTTAGTGGATGTTGTTCGGTGGCCGCCGAACAGGGACCGATGGAGTCGCTGGCGGCTTGTTGCTGGACAGGGTCCGACGGAGTTGCTGCAGGGTTTTATTCTTCGATTGGTGTCCAAAGTCTCCGAATTGGTGTTTTGTTGCTTCAGCGAACGTTTGTCCGATGGCGGCTTCTTGCTTCAGCAAATGCTGCCCGGTGGCCGTCGGATAGGATTCGACGGAGGCTGGCGGTGCGGGAAAAATGGTGGGGCGTCGAAAAAATGGTGGAGGTAGGTAGGGGAGTCGAACCCAGCCCGTCGCTAGAGGTGGCCAACGGGCCGGCTCGGTTCGGGCCCGTTCGGTTCGTTTACTGTGTGAACCGGGCCAACCGGGCCACTGGGCCTGGGTCTCGGCCCAGGTTCGGTTCGCACAGTAACCGAACCAAACCGGCCCGGCCCGGTTTTATATGGGTCGGTTTATTTTAATTAAAAAAATCTAAATAAATTAAGAAAAACCACTATATTTTACAAAAATACACTATAAATTGCATAAATACACTATATATCATTAAAAAATATATATAAATGAATATATTTAATTAAATAAATATGCTACAGTGCCGAACCGAACGGGCCGAAACCGAACCGGGCCGGTCCGTCACTATACGAAACCGAACCGGGTCGGCCCGACGGGCCGAGGCCTCGGCCCAGGTTCGGTTCGGTTAACCGAACCGGGCCAGCCCGGTTCGGTGAACAGTGCAGGCCGGCCCGGTTTGTCCCATTTGGCCCGGCCAGTTTGGCCAGCTCTACCCGTCGCCCTGAAATCAAGCTCAACTCACCAACTTGTCGAAGCACCCACCTTGTTGTCTACTAGATATTTTTTTCATTGTTAATTCATTATGGACGGCCGGCAACAAACGACGACGTGGCAACACGGAGCCAACGATCAGGGAAGGCACCGCAGTCCGGCTACGTGGACGCACCATGAGCCGACCTGGAAGGGCATTGTATAAGAGAACAGATTCTACTAGCATGGATTATTCTTGCCTTGATAACACTAAATTGGTTGGCAATAGCATTAATAAATGAGAGAATATATTTTGTGGTTGCAATTCTCGGTATCGTCACATAAAAGATGGTCATTGACCTTGATGAGATTACTATGTGATTCATAAGAGTAGACAATTTGAAAATATTCTCATAGCACCAAAAATAACTTAGTGGGAAGGAGTACAACAGTTGAAACAACTAGTTCTGAATAGCAAAACTAAATTGTCGAAACCAAGTGTAATAATTCAAAATCCACTACAAAACCTATCATTAAATCAACGAAACAAGAGGCATCTAATAGGAAGACCTATGCACCTGACCGACGCTTATAGCAATATAACGATCCCACAGGGACGGACATAGGTCCCTGGCTAGGTGGGCTATAACCCGGGGCCTAGGCCTACTAACAAGGGTACCCCTCAATACAAATCAATCCATTTAGACCTATCCACAATAACTCAATCCAGAACGCAGATGCACATCCATGCGCACCTTGTATAAGACAAGGCTAGTAATTGCTGGTCTACGGGGCACATGCTACAACCATTGATGCCTTTGTGCCTATGTACATCATCTCCGCTCTACGACCCCTAAAGCACTTGCCATATACATCATTCTATATTCAGCTAGGTCGCAATTGTTTCATGGCTCACAGACATAAAGATGCAACACATCCTTACGGATGAAACATGTCGGGAGTAATAAGCAACCAAGCATAAAATCCCAAATTATTGATGTTCTCATCAATTATCCATCCTTCTCCTCTTGGTGCTAGAAGGATAGCAGAGTCACGAAGATCAACCGAATCTAGATGTGAGATATTATGCTTGAAAATTAGGGTAAAAAAAGATATTATGCTTGAAAATTAGAAGAAAAAAAAAAGAAAAGAAGGAGAAATGGTGAAGGTGTATGAATCCCCCTCTCTTTGAGCTCGTGCTAGGGGAGACGGCAAGAGGTCCAAGAGCGCGCTCGACAAAACTCCCTGTAATAAGAGCAACTGCGAACGCGCTTGTAGCGCGATGGTTTGTCTCGCCGTGGTCGAGCGACCGGTCGGGAGTTCGACTCCCAGCCTCGCATCTAGGCTTAATAAATTTCTGAGCCTCGCTGTGTGCCTTCGATGCCATATGTTCGGTTGTGGTTCGTCCTGGGTGTGTGTGGGTGTGTGTGTGTGTGTTCGCGTGTGTGAGGTGTGTGTGCACGCTCAGAACAGATACTACAACTGTACCCTTGTAGCTTGAGGCTCTCTCAAAAAAAAAAAAATAAGAGCAACTGATAAAGCCGAGAAATTAAACTCCTTGTAGACGAGCAGCTTTTCGCATCATAAGTTCATAACATACGGTACGGATAACTCACCCCGTGTACAATAATATACTCAACCGTGTAGTACAATATACTTATTCGACTCAGGTGAAAATACTGAAAATTTAGCTGAGCAGTGGGCACTATATATATAGTTCTTTGCAGGTAAGCGAACTGCATGAGACCAAAACCCTTTAAAACTAGAAGACTTGACCACGCAAGCTCACTCATCTACTTTGCTCCTTTCTTCCTTTCCTCCGACCACGTTCGCCGCCTTGCCTTCGTCGGCGATGACCCCCTCCTCGCCGGCGACGATCCTCTTGGTGAGCTGGGCTATTCCGAACACGGTCGCGCCCACCGCCTCCAGGACGTCGCCCACTACCGTACTGTCTAATTCGTCCGTGCCCTCGGCCTGCATGCATCACATCACATCGCATCTGAGCCATCAAGCTCGTCTACACTTGGCACAAACACTGATCTGTTAAACACTTGCGGCGGCGCCATGGCGCGCAGGTACCTTCGCCTTCGCCGTCGTGCCGCCGCCGCCGACACCCATGTCGCCGGTGGTGTCCTTGCCTCTGTACTTGGCCTCTCCGGCCATCTCGCTCGTCTTGTCTGCTGTCTCTGCAGCTGAGCTCTTCGCCTTTTGCTCGGTCTCTGTGGTTGTGTCAAAGCGCGGCTCCTCCGCCTCGTCGGCGGCGCGGGCTGCAGCTTCCTTGGCCTTCTCTTCGGCGGCGGCGGCGGCGGCTTTCCCTTCCTCCGCCGCCTCCTTGGCTTGCTCCGCCACCCAACCCGCGGCGGCCGTCGCCTCTTTCGCCTTCTGCGCTACCTGCGCGCCGGCGGCCACCGTCGCGTCCTTGGCTATAAAAAGAAGGGTCGCACTCAATCCGCTGCACTCCATTCTGACTGCCTCAGGTGCTCACTACGGTTCTCGCTGCCTCTGGTGCTCACTACGGTTCTCGCTCCATCTGGTGGTAACTAAGGCCTCAGTTGATTGTGCGTTCTCACTATCCTTGTCCACGTACTGTGCTGTTTATGTTTTTGCTCTTCATTTCATGCGTTCGAACTTTTAGGTTTTATGTAGATTAATAACTTTGAACACATAAATGTTCTCAAATTATTATATTTATTTTAAATTCAACTAACTTCAAATGTTACATTCACAGTCTGCGTTAACGTTTTCTTAGCACCACAATTATTTTATTTATTTTAAATTTAACTTACTTTAAATGTTACATGCACGGTCTACGTTAATGTTTTCTTACCACCGTTATAAATTAGTCAGTACTATAGTCATAACATCTACGACATAATGCTACAGCTTATAGCTTACAAAATCTACATTAATCTATAATTGATTCTACTGTATGATACAAGTCCACGAACGCGAGTTTATTAAAATGCATACCTAGTAATAATATGTCGAATAACAGTCTGCTCACGAGGTACCAAAACATGCGCATTCAAACACATGAAATAATGAATGAAAGTTTTCAAACTATGTCTTCATCTATATATTACATTACCTTCGAACTGGTACAAAGTAAAAAAAAGATCACCTTGATGAAGAAAATGAGAAAATGCTACCAGCACAAACGTATGTGAGTACTGCGCAGCAAGCTGAGCACCGAGCAGCAAGATGAGCACCGAGCAGCAGGCTTTGCACCGAGCAGCAGGAAGCTGAGCAACGAGCAGCAAGCTGAGCACCAGGCAGCGAAATGGGTTTGCGGAGGACTGGGCACCGTGTGCAGACAACCGAGACAACTCCTCCTTATATAGCCGTGCGTGCGTGATTAAATCATCCTAAGCATGCAATTTATTAATAGCTAATTACTTTTTTAATAAATTAAACGGGGTTTAACAGATAATCGGGAGACATGAAATGACGTCGCACCAGCCGCTACTGTTCCCGCGTGCAGCTGCTGCTCAGACCAATAATTCGGCACGCTTTAATAAATCGGCATGGAGTCCAACGGCATCCGAGGCGGGAATCGCGGCACGCGCGGGAGGAGCGAGGGCTCGGCGGAGCCAGGCGCGGGTGAAGCCGCCGCGTGGCGCACGAGCTGGCTTCCGCCACTGGGGGTGGCGAAAGCGCGGCTTCCTCCGCGTGGGGTGGCGGAAGCCACTTTCAGGCACGCGGCGTGGTGGAAGCGCCGCTTTTGCCGTGCCAGGTGGCGGAAAGTCGATCATTTTTTTAATTCCTGTCGTATGCCGCATATTCTTCCAATTTCTATTTTTCTGTATATTATTGAACCAATTTTTCCTAACATATACGGTACGGATAACTCACCCGTGTACAATAATATACGCAACCGTGTAGTACAATATACTTATTCGACTCAGGTGAAAATTGAAAATACTGAAAATTTAGCTGAGCAGTGGGCACTATATATATTTAGTTCTTTGCAGGTAAGCGAACCGCATGAGACCAAAACCCTTTAAAACTAGAAGACTTGACCACGCAAGCTCACTCATCTACTTTGCTCCTTTCTTCCTTTCCTCCGACCACGTTCGCCGCCTTGCCTTCGTCGGCGATGACCCCCTCCTCGCCGGCGACGATCCTCTTGGTGTGCTGGGCTATTCCGAGCACGGTCGCGCCCACCGCCTCCAGGACGTCGCCCACCATCGTACTGTCTTCGTCTGTGCCCTCGCCCTGCATGCATATCACATCACATCTGAGCCATCAAGCTCGTCTACACTTGGCACAAACACTGATCTGTTAAACACTTGCGGCGGCGCCATGGCGCGCAGGTACCTTCGCCTTCGCCGTCGTGCCGCCGCCGCCGACACCCATGTCGCCGGTGGTGTCCTTGCCTCTGTACTTGGCCTCTCCGGCCATCTCGCTCGTCTTGTCTGCTGTCTCTGCAGCTGAGCTCTTCGCCTTTTGCTCGGTCTCTGTGGTTGTGTCAAAGCGCGGCTCCTCCGCCTCGTCGGCGGCGCGGGCTGCAGCTTCCTTGCCCTTCTGTTCGGCCTCGGCGGCGGCTGCTTTCCCTTTCTCCGCCGCCTCCTTGGCTTGCTCCGCCACCCAACCCGCGGTACCGGCCGTCGCCTCTTTCGCCTTCTGCGCCACCTGCGCGCCGGCGGCCACCGTCGCGTCCTTGGCTTTTGCGGCCGTCTGCTGCGTGTACCTCGCCGTCGCCTTCCCAGCCGCCGACGCGGTGTCCATCGCCTTCCCGGCGGCCGTCCTGGCGTACTCCGCGGCCGTCTCGCCGGTGCTCAGGGTCACGTCCTTGCCTTTCTCCGCCGCCTCTTCGCGTACTCGGCGGTCGTCTCGCCGGCGGCGATCGTGGCGTCCTTGGACTTCACGGCCGCCTGCTTCGCGTACTTGGCGGTCGTCGAGCCGGCGGCAAGCGTGACGTCCTTCGCCTTCTCGGCCGTCTGCTTCGCTCGCTCGGCAATCATCTCGCCGGCGGCGAGCGTGGCGTCCTTCGCCTTCGCCGCTGCCTGCTTCGCGTAATCGGCAGGCGTGTCGCCGGCGGCGAGCGTGGTGTCCTTGGCCTTCGCGGTGGCCTGTTTGGCATAGTCAGTCGCGGATCCCGTGGCCTCCTTCGTCTTCTCCGCCGTGAGCTGCGCGCCGTGCTCGCTGGCGTCCATGGCCTCGGCGCCCTTGGCCGCAGCGATGTCCGCCGTGGCGCCGAGAGCGTGCGCATCCGTGCCCTCCGCCGCCGTGGCTCCAGCCTTCTTGGCCTCCGCCGTGTCACGCTGCTCCTCGCCACCACTCCTCGCCGCCGGCGAGTGCGACTGGCTCGCCGCCTCCGCCGTGCCACCGTGCCCCGCCGCCGGGCTCGTCTCCAGGGCCCTGTTGCACCGCTCCCTGGCGGCGCTGGCGATGTCCGACAGCCTCTGCTTCGCATCGTCGTCGCCAGCGCCGGCGGTCACCGGCGTCGACCTCGACCCCTTGGTGCCGTGCCCCACGGCGGCGGCCGGCGGCCGACCGACCGCCTTGCCGTAGCGCTCCTCGGCGGCGCGGATGGCGTCCGCCGAGTTCTGCTGCGCCTGGGCGCGGTACCTGGCGATCTCCTCCAGGCCCATCGCCTCGCCGCCGTGGCCATGGCCCTGGCCTTCGTCTTTCTTCCTTTCTTGCTGCTGCGACGCCATGGCACCACCACAGGTCAGGTCGCGAGTGATCAGCAGCTGCTTGCTGAATGCTGAGTTGATCGCCGGCAGCGTATCGGCGAGAGGCTCCTTAAAATACTGCATTGAACGTACGGTTTGTCGTTGATCGGTGGAGAGGTGGCACGACGCGAGGGCCGAGGGCGTGACACGTGTGGAGGCGAGCTGACACGTGCTAAGGTTAGGATATGAGCGAGAGCAAGGGGCTGCAAAGCGTATCGGTTTTGGAGAGCAGCCGACGTCGTTTCGGCCGTGCCGAGCCCATGCAGCGAGCCCGCGTGGATTGGAATTGGACGCTGCCGCCACGGCGCCACCCTGCCTCGCTGGCTTAGATTCTGTTTTTTTATTTGAATTTCAGAGAGTTTTTGAAATAGTCTTAAAATTTAGATCTACTTTGTTTTACTTGTTTTTTAAAGCGTTACAACCCACCAGTGGCGGAGCCAGCCCAACTGAGAAGCCTGGGCCAGGGTGGCTAGGCCTCAGTTGGGCCTGGGCCAATTGCCTAAAATATGCTAAAAAATGAGCTGGGCTAGAAGACATTTATGCCTTGCGAATGGGCCGAAGCCTGGGCCTGGGCCCAGGCTGGCCGGGCGGTGGCTCCACAACTGCAACCCACCTTTGAGATCACCTTTGAGATAATGAAAAATCAGACTCAGAAAACCTAAATCATATGTCTTTTAAAAACGTAAGTAAACCGTTAAACTGTTAAGCCCAAAATAACATAGCCTTAAAATTGGAGTAGGTTGGGGTGGGGTAAGAGGAAGGTTTTGATTTGAGCAAGCTTCAGTGTCGACCGCTCCATCAACGATGATGGCGATTCTTTACGGATGTACCATCAACTTGCCCTCTTTGATTCACAGTTCGATTCGGTTCGATTTGATTGAACTAAAATAAAAAATAAGTGTTTTCAAAAAAAATATAAAATTAAAAAAAAAATATAACAAAAATATTTTCGACATCTATAAGTCCAATTCTATACGGTCTTGAAAAAATATTATAAATTGTTACAATGAATAGTCTGGTACAGAAGCGACAAATTTAGCTCAACTAAGCAAAACCAAACCAAACCAAACCATGAACTAAGGAGGGCCTTCGACTTGCAGCAGTAACAAGTCATTAAACTTCCATAACTCTTCGTTGTTACGATGGGTCAATCGTCCTGCCATTGCAAAGTTATATAGATCCCTATGTGCCAAAACAAAATTGTTTATTCCTTATATGCTATTACAATCACTTTTTATGGTCTTTTATGCCATTGTTAACTAGATTCTGTCAGTCAAACCGTTTTCCCTATAAATGACCTTTTACCCCTAGTTTTGTAATCCCATTAAATTTTAAATTTGTACAAATTTTAAAGTTTAAAATCTTAGAGCATCCCCAACAGCCCCTCTATCCCACCCCTAAAACACTATTCATGTGGAGAGGGGTTGTTGTGGATGCTCTTACAAAATTAAATGTTATAAAATACGAGTGAATTTGAAAATGTGAAAACTAACAAACTTGGAAATATGATTGAAATAAAAAAACCAAACTTTAAATTTGAAATCTATCTGAATTTTGATTTTTTGAAACATTTGAAACTTGATCAAAAAATAAATTTGAAATTTTCTAAAACCTGCCTGAATTTCAAAGTTTATAATTTGAGATAATTTGAAGAACTTTGATACATGAACAAAAAATTGAAGTTTAACCTTTTTAAAAAAATCTAATCTAATCTACCCTAACTTTGGGTAGTTATAACATTTATTCAGGGAATCAACTATAATTGATCTAGGGCATATCCCTTTCACGAGGTCCGTCAAATCACAAAGTCACGAGATCCACCATCCTTAATACGAGACATCATATTGGCATGAACGACTCCATCTATTTGAGCTCTAATAGGCTGTTTGGTTGCTTTCTCAGGTGAGCCTGGCTCGTATCAACTCAGCCAAGCTGGCGGGATATAGGCTATGTAGATGCAGGAGATGGTGTTTGGTTGTTTGCACAAGCTGAGACAGGTTACCAAACTATGTAGCTAATAAACATATTACCAAACTATGTAGGCACCACCTGTAGCTGACATTGCAAAAAAGAGGATGGACAGATAGTTTGCAGATTAGGGTAATTTGAGAATTTGTGTATTAGGGACAAATTAATGCCTCGTGTAAATTAAGCACTTTTATTAAATAACAATAACAATAACAAGTATCTGGTTTCCTAGTTTCCTCTTTATCCTTAAAGGAAACATAAGAGAGGT
Source organism: Raddia distichophylla (assembly GCA_005191435.1). NCBI lineage: Eukaryota > Viridiplantae > Streptophyta > Magnoliopsida > Poales > Poaceae > Raddia > Raddia distichophylla. The sequence continues at coordinate 201,754 of SPJY01032216.1, read as the reverse complement.
GATGTATCACAAAAACAGTAAGGAGATCGTAGATGCACACCATACTCTCAAATAAATCGCCATGCCAAAAACACTATCAGCCATAGTCCCACAATAATGCCAAAATAAAGCACATGCACATCGACCAGCACATGAACTTCTAATCCTACAACACCATGGACTTCTGATCCTACAAGTAATATATGTATCTACATCTGCCAGCACATGTCAAGAAGAAAAAATAAGAAGAAGATCAACAGTAGCCTTTGGCCCCTAATACCTAGCACTCCCTATTAACTCTATTTTTACATCCTATCAACTCTAATTTTTGTTCATACAAACACAAGATCAGCAAGGCAGGGGTGTGTGATAATATCAAATTTTATTCATACAAACACAAGAACAGCTCACACACAACAGCATACCTAAGCATCAGTACAAGCTGCTATTTGTTACCTTACCGGCGGTGGCAGACATCAGGAGGCGTTGGCGGCGGCTGCACCTACGGACCAGCCAACGGCGGCGGAGTCTGGGCGTCGGCAAAGGACACTGGGAGGGTTTCGGGACGAGTGGATCGAGAGGCGTTGCCCTAGGATCCAAGCAGGAAGGGGACGACTGCAGGAGGACAAATGGCGGCTCGTAACCTAAATAGGGGAAGATGGCGCGCGGGAATCAGGCGAATCGAAGGCGGGCGCGCGGGAAGGAGGCGAATCGCAGGCTGCCACGCGTGAAAAAGGCGAATCGCAGAGGCGCGGGGAGGAGGTGGCCGCGCGCGGGAAGGATGCGGGGCGAACGAGCAGGAGGGGAGGGAGACGGGCTCACACGGGAAGGAGGCAACATGGCTGTTCGCGGGAAGGACGCGAGCTCGTCGGCGGAAGTTACGAAGCATACGAGGCGGAGCAGGGGCTCTCGAGAGCGCACAGGATGCATCTCTAGAGCCTGGCTCTCCGGAAACGGCCGATTTGGTCGTTTCCGCCGAGCCTGGCCCGGAGGGGTCGGTTCATCCGATTAACCCAGCCCAGATACGAGATTAGACAACCAAACACTCTATTTTTACATTTACAGATGCAAAACTCCACAGATGTAGCCAACCAAACAGCCTATAAAGTGCAACGACAAGCATGAAGGAAGGGAGGAGAAATTTGTCATGATTTGGATGTAGGAGCGTGGGAGAAAATATAGATGTTCTTGAATGTGCATGTGTAGCAGGGTAGGGTTAAGGAGAAGTAGATGGCCTTGGACGTGTCGTGATTGATGGTGAGAATAGTAAGGCCATGGTGGGAGTTGTCGCACTAGCATCTGCATTGGGGGAGGGGCTTGTGAAATGTCATGACTAGTCACTAGAAGAGGCGATAGGAGCTAGATGGAGGTCCACACCCTTTCCCCTGGACTCTTTTCTATGCCATCATTAAGAAAGTATTGTTTTGGTTTGATGCAGGCTAGTGCTACTTAAGAAAGTCTTTTCTATGCCATCATTAAGAAAGTCATCACTATTTATCCAATAAGAGAGACTAGGTGGTTCCGTGGAGGGATATCTATTCACTACTGAGCTAACACCTGAACATGTGCACAATTCATAGTGATCATGAGTTCTCAGTTTATTGCACTTCTATTGGTTTGCTAATATATGCTCAATGCTTATTTCCACGATATGACAATTATTATTTTTTCTAAAAATTTTACCCTACAAATTCTCATACATATCTATCATTAACATCATAGATTTTAATAGGATACTACAACATTCAAGATAAAAAATGAGAATACTAAAGCATTTTTGTTTCCAAAATCGAATATAGGTGAATAATTAAATAAGAAGCAGATAATTTGTAAATTAGTAGATAAGACGGATGAGACTTAAGGTATATTTCACATTTCACATTTCATATATTTTTAATATTGCAATATAATAGCTTATATATTTTTTAACATTATATGTCTATTTACTTATCTTCTTTAAAATTTTAAAATTATTTTTTGAATATGACTTTTTATATCTCAAAGACTTATAAAAAAATCTAAAACAAAAGTTGAACGAAACGGATTGGACCTTCGACACACTCAATAAGATAAGACAAATTAGTAGATTGTCCCTTCGCTCTTTTATATTTGACGATTATGATTTTTGGACACACCTTTAACCATTTGTGTTATTAAAAAAACTATGTAAATATCATTTATTTTGTTGTAATTTGTTTTATCATTAAAGATACTTTAAGTATGACTTATATTTTTGTATGTTTATGCTAAGAGAAATGGCAAAAGAGGTGTCCAAAAGTTAAAGCATGGAATAATAAAAACGGAGGTAGTATTAGGAAGGCCAGATTGGTAAAATATAATAGGGTTTAGGGGTGCATAGAAGGAGCGCGCGGGCGACGCTGCGTGCGGCTAGGGTTTCCCCCTAGCCGCCACCGCCGACGCCGCCGCCGTTCCTCGCCTCCTCCCCAGGCCGCGCTCCCTCCACCTGAGCCCCCCACTACTCCCCCGCCTCTCGCGCCTGTAACATCCCAAAATTTTAAAAACAATTTGGCACGTTAATAATTTCCTAAATTGCATAATTTTAAAATCGCAAATCATTTATTTATTGCATCATGGCATCTCCATCATTGCATGCATCATCTTTGAAATATCTTGTGCATTTAAAAACTCCAAAGTGAAAATATTCTTGGGTAAGTTGTGATAATTTATTAATTTATAATATTTTCTTAAATCTAGTGGGCACGCCGCCGGCGCCGTACAGCTGGCCGAGGTCATTGTGGCCGGCGGCGGCGGCGGCGGGGAGCTGAGCGCCGGCGGCGCACGCCTGCTGGAGCTGGCCGGCGCGGCGGCGGGAGCGGGAACGGCGGTTCTGGAACCAGTAGAAGACGTTGGCGTCGCGGACGGCGCCGAAGCGCTCGAGGAGGCGGCGGATGCGCGCCGTCTCTTCCTTGGCCGGGTTCACCATGCCGCTGTTGAAGATGGACTCCAGGATCAGGATCTGCTCCGGCTTCGGCGCCCACCGCGACCTCGCCGGCTCGCCGCCCTCGCCGGCGCCCCCGCCGCAGCCGCGGTGGATCGGAGCTTGGCCGTGGCGGTCCATGGACGTGGCGGTCAAAGCCGGCAAGGGACAATGTTGTGGAAAGGGACAAAGGATTGATGGAAGGAAAGCCAAGGGGAGAGTGACACAAGTCCAAACTTAGGAGTGCGGGGGGCATAATGGAGAGTCCTGTGTACTTATAGGGGGGGAGAGAGAGAGAGAGAGAGAGAGAGATAGAGAGAACATTCCTGTGTCTTTCATTGGCTAATATGATAATTAGGTCACTAAGAGGGCACAGAGTACTTGTTTGTTTGAATTTGATGGTCTGCTTTATGTAGAGAGGGGAGAAATGTTCTCTGAGCAACTGCCTGAATTTTAATGCATGGTGAACTAATCTACCAAGCTAATTAAATATTGTACATGCTTCCTTGAGCTCATATATACCCCCAAGAGATATATAAGACAGATTACTAGATCTGGATCAAATATGTACGATCCAAAATGTATGCTACCTGAATGGATGGTGAACTAATCTACCAGGCTAATTAAATACATGCTTCCTTGAGCTCATATATACCCCCAAGAGATATATAAGACTATATATAAGAGATTACTAGATCTGGATCAAATATGTATGATCCAAAATGTATTGTATATATCTTAAAAATGGGTCTCCGATAAAGTTAAATGGGCTCAAAATAGTTTGGATGCGTATTAAAAAATCTTATTTCCTATATTTCCTTATGACTCACATATACAATAAATAGGGAAATGCTTCCTCTATTTCATTTAACAAACTCATTATCAGGTGAGAATAATATGTGTACGTAAAAATTATATTCCAAATAATTGTTTTTCTTTTGCTTACATGTTTGTGTAATTGACAATTATGTTTTTTCTTATGTTTGGTCTCATTTACATGCGTCGCCTTGCATTATTTTTCAATAAACATGTGTTCATATGCATGCTCAATATTGCAACACTGTACGTTAATATGTGTATTTGGTCAATATATATAATAATTATGAGTTATGAATAGAAGTATGGAAGAAGTATTAATTTTTACTCTTCCTTTTTCAAATTAATCAATCAGACGTATATATGCTCATATCTTTTTTTTTTTGAAGGTATATATGCTCATATCTAAGCTCACATACATACATATATTACACACACACACCAACCATATGTAGAAATTAAGGACATGGAGTGCAGAACAATGCAGATGTAGCTTTTTGGTGTTACATTTAACCTGGAGCTGGGGAGGAGGAACACGTTTGGGACCACAATACATTTGGCAAGATCAAGGGACCTCGCTTTGGGGGAGCTTGTGGGGAATTGCTGGGACAGGTGGGCTCTTCATGTGAAAGTGAAGGTCAAGGTGTTTTCTTCTTTAATCTTGTGGATTAAGAAATTGCTTGCATGTGCGTTTTTGGAGGTACGTGAGTTTTTATGTAGGGATGCTTCCTGCATTATATACTATTCAAACAACTTAAATTGTTTTATACATGTAAGAGCTAGGTCACCGCATATGGTAGGTTCTATACTAACCATTTTTTTGAACCAAAGACAGGAGCACTGTCATCATTCAAATGAGTAAAATATAGAGAAAGAAAGAAAAAACAATAGCTCGGTGCAAAGCACCATGAGTCAACACAATATGAACGTTGGCACCTTGCATGTCACATTGGCCTAAAGCCGGCCAAACACATGACAATAGGGTGGCTACTACAAACCATGACGGTCCTTCGAACACAATGGTGCTGAAACAGCGGATAGACCACAACAACACCAACCTGACAACAAGGAACACTAGCTAGCGCGAGAGGAAGCAGAGTGATGCCTTCAACAAGGCAACGGCGACCAAAATCACCGCCATCGACCGACGGCGACCAAATCAAGGTTTTCACCCGGAGAAATTCTGGAGGTCACAGGGTTCCACTACGATGCCTCTAAGAAGAATAACAGCACCAAAAAGGCGTCGTCATCGTCGGTCTAAGCATGAAAGCCGGGTAAGATTTTCACCCGAAGCACTCTCTCACCCTGAAAACACAATGCAAGGAGAGCTGGTTAGAACCAACACGAAGATCACACCCAAGCGAGACATGGCCGTGCAACGAGGTCCCACACGAGGAGGGGAGGAGCCACAGAAAATGGGGGGTTGGGGAGACAGCCGGCCCTGGCCTGTTTAATTAACTTATACTAACCATTGATGACTCACAAGATATACGCTAGCTAGCGCATAAGCTTAAGTAGCTAGTCTAATTAATGGACTAGTCGGTGTGTTGTCTTATATGCTTCCCCCAGCTCAACCCCCTGATGCACGAACCTAGCTACTGCAGCCTAGCTTATGCCCTGTTCTTTTCAGTGTTATGTACCATTACATATTAGTGTAGCAAATTTTGTTATTTTTATATAATCTATATATGTTGTGATAATTTGTAACGATTTTTTCAGGGCTCTCAAATTTGCTACATAATACATCAACTCAACAATACGCTGAAAAGAACGAGGCCCTGGTGCTTGTCCCAAGTACACGCCATTCATTAAGTGTGAGAACAAGCAAATCTGTGCATGAGGACAGAGGCGAGCGCACGGGCGACGCTGTGTGCGGCTAGGGTTTCCCCCTAGCCGCCACCACCGCCGTTCCTCGCCTCCTCCCTAGTCCGTGCTCCCTCCATCTGAGCCCCACACTACTCCCCCGCATCTCGCGTCCCTTGCCCCTTGCCAGCCCCGCCACCGCCTGCAGGTGTCCCTGGCTCCCTGGCCGCCGGTGCCACCTCCACACCGGGGTGGAGTTCGTGAGGTGGCCCGCCCTCCCTCTCCCTCTCCTCCGAAGCTCCCCCACGGCGAGCTTCGCCCAAGAGGCGAAGACCCGCCGCAGCCCCAAGACCCGGCCCAACGGCCGACGCAGCGACCCTCGGCGTCCGTTGCTGTCTGCCCTGCCCTGCATCCGCCACTGATGGCGCTGCCGCTAGGCGCTAGTTGCGCGCGCTTGATCTGCGACGACACCTTGAGGCCCGACGAGCAGCGGCGGCGGCCGTGGCCTACTCCCCCTCTGCGCCTCTTCCTCGCCGGATGCAGCCTTCGACGGCCATGGTGTGGCGCTGGTCCGCCAGATCTGCCTCCACATGGTGGAGGCCGCTTCGGTACCTGGCCGAAGTGGTCGGAGCAGGTGGGCTCCAGGGGCGTGTGTCCGGCGTTTTCTCGGCTCCTCCCGTGGTGGCGTGGTGGGCCGTTGCCCGTCCTTTGGCGTCACGACGACCCCTGTCTCTAGCCTAGTCCCGTCCTCGCCTCTTTGCCCTCCCCTCCCTGCGAGGTGCTCGATGGTTAGGTTGGCGTTTTTCGGGTTAGTGGCGGGGTTCGGCTTGCGACGCCTGGGTGGCAAGGCGTCTGGTCTCCTTTGCTTCCCGTGTGCAGGCCACTAGGTGTGGTGCCCCTCTCCGGCGGCGTTGGCTGGTGACCTTTCTTCGGCGGCATACTTGTTCTCTGCCTCCTGACCTGGTCCCGTCCTCGTCGTTTTGACCCTCCTCTTCTTCGAGGTGTCGGGTGGCGTGGGCGGCGTCTTCCGCATCAGGAGGCGGCGTTCGTGCTCGTTCTCCGACTCTATGTCTTCGGCCGGCGGCTCGGTTCTTCTGGTGCTATCGACCTTCGACGGCTTCCGCCTAGTGCGCTAGTAGGGCAGGTCTTGGGCGAAAGCCCCGTCCTTTTGGGCTGGTGTTGGCACCTTCGGTGTCGTTCCCTTGTTGGATGCATCATCTTTCAGACCTTTCCCTGCTTTGGGTGAAAACTCTAGCGGTTTTGTGGCGGCGGCGGGTTCTTCCCATCGCTACCTTGTTCGAGGCGTCGTGGTTGCCGTCTTGCGCTATGGGTTTCCGCCGGGTTTGCTGCTCTAGGATTTGTTTCGTCACTGTGTGTGTGTTGGTGGTGTTTCCTCCGCTCCCTCTCCTGTATCTCTCCTTCCTTTTCGGTCGTTGGCCTAGGTGGCAGCGAGGGCTGCTTCCCTTCTTTTTCCTCTGTAGTTGGTATTCCCGGCGGCGGCCGAAGGTGTGTCTGGTTTTGTCCAGGGTTCTTTTATATATATTTTAATATTAAAATATAATAGCTTATATATTTTTAACATTATCTATCTATTTACTTATCTTCGTTAAAATTTTAAAATTATTTTTTGAGTATGATTTTTTATATCTCAAAGACTTGTCAAAAAATCTAAAACAAAAGTTGAATGAAACATATTGGACCTTCAACACACTCAATAAGATAAATCCAATTAGTAGATACTCCCTTCGTTCTTTTATATTTGATGATTTTGATTTTTGGACACATCTTTAACCATTCGTGTTATTAAAAAAACTATGTAAATATCATTTATTTTATTGTAATTTGTTTTATCATTAAAGATACTTTAAGTATGATTTATATTTTTACATGTCTACACTAAGAAAAATGGCAAAAGACATGTCCAAAAGTTAAATCATGGAATAATAAAAACGGAGGTAGTATGTAGGAAGGCCAGATTGGTAAAATATAATAAGCCGAGTAGAACAGGGCGCAGATGAGGATTTGCCCGTCTTCAACCTCTCGACCGCTCCGCATCTCCTCTCCCTTCCTCACGCTGGCTTCGCCTGCGCCTCCGTCCTCCTTCCTCCACGACTCCCTCGACTCTCGCCGGCACCGCCTCCACGCCGCCACATCCCTGCCTCGACGCGCCTCGTCCTCGCCGCCTCTGTCCTTCGCTCCTTGTCCCCGTCCACGTCCCCTTCTCCGGCCTTCCCCACCCTCCCCATCTATATCTCTATCCTCTCTCTCCCGGGCAAGCCGTCCTCGAGATCTTCGGAGACTGCAGCAGGTACGGGAATCTCCTCTTTATCCATCCATAGGAGACCGGGCAGCTGCCCCCTTTCCCGGACGGTGGATCCGTCAATGTCTCTATGCAAATGACTATTGGACTCCTAGTCTTAGAAGTATCTGCCCTAACCGAGCTGAAGCTGCTGATTAGGGAGTTTCTGTAGCACATGCCCGCAGTTTTATGCATTCAGTTGTCTTGCAACGGTTGCCTTTTTGAAAGCGAAGCTGACATAGCTAAGCAATCAATCACTTCCATTTACTTTACATACATACACATGTTCATGCATCATTCAATAATTTCACATTGTCATCTATTGGATTATCTGTTCCTTTTCTACGTCATGTGCGCTAAACATATGTAAAAAAACGACACCTTGAGGACAGCTGGGCGGAAATGGCTTCTCTTAGGTGAGATGAGATGGCTAACTAGACTCCACTTCTTCATTTCTTGATTCCAAATTAGACTAGACTCTAGATTTAGTTCTTCTTCATTGCTTGATTCCAAATGCACAGCCTTATGCATCTTTTAAAGTGGTCATCCTGCCCTAACAAATCCAGCTAATAACCTGACTAAAATTAAATGTCAGAACTAAAGCTAGTTTGTGCTAAAGCAAATGAACCAGGTAACTAGAAAGATAGATAACTTTAGGCCTAATCCTGTCTTGCATGCCGCCTCTTGTGTGCCATTGATCCATGGGCCCATACGGCTGGCCGGCAGCTGTAGTCTTGTGCACATTAACAGCTTGGAAGAAGTAAAGCCAACTGATTAATTCTATGTTCAGCGTCGTGGACCTTTTGAACATCATTAATAATTAGCATGACAAGAACTTAAAAGGTTGCTTTCCTCCATTGCTTACCATGCACTATTGTTCCAATCCTGAATTGTTAATCTTTTCAATTTCAAATGCAGCTCATGGGTACAGTCTGACCCCAACAGTATTTAAACCCAGGTTGCCAGATTTAAAGTCTGGACTGTTAACCATATCACTTAAAACGAACATTGTATGTGACCCCTTGATGATTGTTGCATAAAACAAAATTGTGTTCCTTTTTGAGCCTGCATATAGTGTCACCCAGATGGGGTATGGGAATACCCAAAAGCCAATAGGCTATGGCGATAGGCTAATTTTGGCATCGATATTCAAAGTCCAACCTGAATTTGAATGGAACATGAAAGGCTGCTTTCTTCAATTGCTTAGTCTGAACTTCTATTACAATCTTGGGCTGTTGCTTGGTAATGCTGTGGACTTCAAATACTATTCATGGGTGCCTGTTGTAGTGTCAAAATTATTATTTTTAATAAAAGATAAATAGGTCCCACCGGGATTTGAACCCAGGTTGCCAGATTCAAAGTCTGGAGTGCTAACCACTACACTATGGAACCAGATGTTGTCTGTGGTCACTAGCTGGTATTTTTATGTTATTCTGTAGATATATCCAAATACGGAACAATATGTCTTTCCTTTTTTTGGGTAGGCTTGAATTTTTTTTGCCGTAACAAAATGGTGTTAAAATTTTAATCCTGTAGACAGTCTTCATCACAATAGAATATTGTAATACCGTATACCCAAAATCCCTGAATTATATCTTTTGGTAGTTGTTCTAAATAGGCAGGCCGCCAGCTATAGCGTTTTTGGAGTCCAAGCATAAAGCAATGGACCAACTAGCACAAATCATGGATACAGTCTGATCCCACCAGAATCCAAGCGCAGTTTGCAGATTTAAAGCCTGGAAAGTTAATCGCATCAACACGAAACCGAACATTATATGTAACCCCTTGGCGATGAATGGAATTTCTGTCATATTCTATGGGCATAAGAAAAGGGAGAAAAAAATCTTTTTCCTGTATCTTTTAATTCTTTTCTGGTGGGCTTGCATTCTTTTTGGGTAACAAAACTGTGTTTCTTTCTTAACTTGGATATAGTTTCATCCAGATGGGAAAAGCAAGTGGGCTACAGTGCTAGGTTAATTTTGGAATAAGTAATAAATATTTGAGTCCAACAGAAGATTTCATGGCAAGAACATAAAAGGTTGCTTTCCTCAATTGCTTAGTCTGAATTTTTGTTAGAATCTCGGGCTGTTGCTTGGTAACACTGTGGACTTCAAATGCCATTCATGGATGCCTGGTGTACTGTCAAAGTTATTAATTTTAATAAAAAATAGGTCCCACCGGGATTTGAACCCAGGTTGCCAGATTCAAAGTCTGGAGTGCTAACCACTACACTATGGAACCAGATGTTGTGTGTTGTCCCTTGCTGATGTTTCTGTTTTAATCCATAGGCATATGACAAGAAAAAAATATTTTTTTGCATCTTTTCGTTATTTTTTGGGTGGGCTTAAATTATTTTTATTGCAAAAAAATTTCGTTAATTTTTTAGCTTGTGTACAGTCCTCATCCTGGTAGAATATTGGTATACTGGATACCCATTATCTTTTGGCAGTTGTTCACTTGTTCTAAATAGCTAGCTATAGGATTTTTGTAGTCCAAACATGAAGCGATTGACATGTAGTTCATGGATACTGTCCTATCCTATCAGGATCCAAGCCGAGGCTGCTAGATTTGAAGTGTGGAAGTTTAACGACATCATTATGAATCGGACATTGTTTGAAGAGTGAAAGGATGAAGACTGATTTGGTTGTCTGGAAGTGCAGGAAGTATGCCTTTTTAGTGTTCTCTTGGTCCTAGGAAAGACTACATACAAGAAATCATGTGACCTCTGAATGACAAATGACATTTTTGTCTTACTTCCATGGGCATATTAAAAAGCATGAAAAAAATTCTATATTTTTTTCTTCTTTCCTGTGTGGGCTTGCAATTTATTGTTGGAACAAAATTGACCCCTTGATGACAAATGACATTTGTCTTATTCCATGGTACTAAAAGGCAGAAAAATCTCTTTTTTTTGTATCCTTCTTTCCTGTCTGGTCTTGCATTTTTTTGTTGGAACAAAAATCGTGTTCTGTTTTCAGCTTGAATATAATTTCATCCAGATGGAAATGTAGGTAGGCTATGGTGTTGAGCTAATTTTGGGAAAGAAGGAATAGATATTCGAAGTCGAACCGAAATTTGCATGACAAGAACATAAAAGGTTCCTTTCTTTAATTGCTTAGTCTGAATTTCTGTTACAACCTTGGGCTATTTCTTGGTAAGTCTGTGGACTTTAAATGCCATTCACGTATGTCTGTTGCATTTCAAAATTATTATTTTTAATAAAAGATAAATAGGTCCCACCGGGATTTGAACCCAGGTTGCCAGATTCAAAGTCTGGAGTGCTAACCACTACACTATGGAACCAGATGTTGTGTGTTGTCCCTTGCTGATCTTTTTTTTGCTAATCTATACATTTATGAAAAGGCAGAAAATATTTCATTTGCTTCTTTTCCTTATTCTTTGTGCGGGCTTCAAATATTTTTTTGCAACAAATTGTGTTAAGCTTTTGATATATACAATCTTCATCAAGGTAATTTTTTAAAATTTTTTAGCTTGTATACAGTCATCATCCCGGTAGAATATTGGAATATCAGATACCCAAAAGGATTCCTACATTTAATATATTTTGGCATTTTTTCTAAATAGCTAGCTGCAGCCTTTTTGGAGTCCAAACATGAAGCGATGGACCAACACAGTTCATGGTCACGGTCCAATGCTGCGAGCATCCAAGCCCAGGTTGCTAGATGTGAAGTGTGGAAATTTAGGTTGTTTGAACCAGACATTGTTTGAAAAGCTATAGGATGAAGACTGATTTAGGTTGTCTAGAAGACTAGAAGTAAAGGAAGTATGCCTTTTTAGTTTCTTCTTGGTTCTAGGAAAGACTACAAACAAGAAATCATGTGACCTTTTTAGCTTTTTCTTGGTCCTAGCCTCCTAGGAAATACTACTTACAAGAAATCATGTGACACTTGTTAATGAATGATTTTTCTGTCTTATTTCATGTGCAAATTAGAAGGGAAAAAAACTCTCGGTCTGCATCTTTTTCTTCTTTTCTGTGTGGGATTGCACTTTTTTGTTGGAACAAAATTGTGTTCTGTTTTCAGCTTGGATAAGTGCCATCCACATGGAAAATGCAGGTAGGCTACATTGTTAAGCTAATTTTGGAATAGAAGTAATAGATATTTGAAGTTGATACAAAATTTGCACCACAAGAACATAAACGGTCGCTTCCTTCAATTGCTTAGTCTCAACTTCCATTACAACCTTGGGCTGTTGGTTGGTAAGGCTGTGAACTTCAAATGCCATTCATGCATTCCTGTTGATGTGTCAAAATTATCATTTTAATAAAAAATAGGTCCCACCGGGATTTGAACCCAGGTTGCCAGATTCAAAGTCTGGAGTGCTAGCCACTACACTATGGAACCAGATGTTGTGTGCCATCCCTTGCTGATCTTTCTGTGTTAATCTGTAGGTATATGAAAAGGCAGATTTTTGTTTTTTGCATCTTTTTCTTATTTTTTGGTGGCTTGTATTATTTCTGTTGCAACAAAATTGTGTTAACTTTTGAGCTTATATACAGTTTTCATCATGGTAGAATATAGGAATGCCACAAGAATATCTACATTTATCTTTGGGCAGCTGTTCTAAAATACCTGGCTATAGGTATGGTATAGTTTTTTAGTGCTCAAATGTGAAGCGATTGATCAATGTTTCACTATATTAGCTATAGATATTATAGCTAGCAGTAGACCCACAGTTTTCCATATCGAAATAGTTATTTTTTGCCAAAACATTGAGCCCATTTGAAATCTAACGTTACTAATAGGCCAAGATGCATCCATCATAAGCCTTAACAATCTTGCCTAATTTGGCTGTCCGTTGGGCGACCATCGTGACAGGGGGCTTCTTGACATTCTCCGCTGGGCAGAACCACACCTTATGGTCCATCAACAACCTTAAGTAGTAGATTCTATACTTATTTAATACTACACACTGGAGGTTTTGATGAGTGAAAAGCCCCTAAGCGTTTTGATGAGTGAAAAACCCCTAAGCAAGTGAAAAACCTTAACATTGACCCTATTCTTGCATTAAGGACTTGATGAATCTGAATAAAAAAGAATAGAATGCATTTCAGCCTTTAATTACCGTCTTGTGGACATGTATTAGTACTTCTAAATGCCCTGCTCTTTTCTGATTTAATTGATTGAGACTAACCTTGTGTGCATGTTTCATATTTTATATCTCATTGTTAAATTCATGGCTGTCTGATAGCTACAATAGCATTTTTGGAACCTCGCTGTGAGGGCACTATTTAATACTATGGCTTCGGTATTATCTTTAGTACTGATCAGTGATAAATGTATTATGTGCTTGTTACATTCCATGGTCCCCAAAACATAACTTTGGCTGTTGATTTCTATAATAATCTATTAGTGAAAGATATACAATTATAATGTTTGCACTTTTCAGCATCACAAAGTTAGTGATAGCTCAAGTGAAAGAAGTTTGGCTACACCCATACAAGGGTGGTGTACATTTGTGAATGGAGTGACATGAATACTCATGCAAAATACAGTACATGGTTAAACCTAATTTTTTGAAATTAAAATTTGGTTTAATCTGAAGTAGGAGTGAAGCAAGGAATAACATTCTAAATGTGGTGAACTCATGCCCAAAAAATACAGTAGTTGTGGCCCAACTAGTTCATCTCAAAATAGGAATTGATGAAATAGAATTGATGAAATATGTATTCTTTCAGAGTATTTAAACAGTTCAGAATAGTGATCTAACCAGACAATACCTACACATTGCATCGCTTAATTTAGCATGCAGTAGTATCAACAAACTAAAATTGGTGGCATACATTAATTGATGCAAGCAGATAAGGAAAACAATCTGAACCATAATTCTCTCATTGCTAATATGCCGATATGGAAGATACTTATTTTCTCCCACTGTGTTATGAACTGGGATATGGGTGGAAGACGGCGACACAAGCTGCTGCCGGTGTCCAGGAAGGTGAGTAAACTGTGACTGATTCATGAAATTTTTTTACTTCAAATCTTAAGAGGAACTATTGAGTTTGGTTGTACACTTGTACTTTGTATTGCATTTTGCATATCCACAATCTCCTACTGAGTCTGTTTTTATATGTAACAAATGCCCAAACAAGAAGGCTATTGTTCCTCATTTTCTGTTATGCTTGTTCAACAAACAATCCCTGCATGTACATGGACCATAGTGTGTCAGTGTGTACCATGTCTTTACTCTTTCATGATATCAGAGCTTATCCCTTTTACTCCCTCAATCCCATCTCTGTCATGTAAGCATGAATGAAAAGCCTGCAACATCAAAATCCACATCCTCTAATTCATGATCTTCAAGCTTCTTAACTACTATCAGTGGAGTTGGTTGTTCTTAGTACTATGCCACAAGAGCCGCATCTACGACACCAGTGTCCAATCCATAGATGCCAACTGGTAGCAACTCGACTACATTGTCAACTATTGGCTTTACAGTTGTTTCCATGGTACTATTATTAAAGATTGGAATGCAGCCAATGCCACCACAGAAGCATTGTTGAAGAACATTTACTTCACTTGAATCCAGGTTTTAGGGTCTTGTTCAAGGTGGCATGGCAACATCTAATATCATCACCAATTGAAAAACTCACGTTCGTGCAATTGTCGATGTTTGCCATCAGGTATTTATGTTAACTAGGCACCCTCTTGCCCATGCAAATGTCACTTCTTTCATTTAAGCCAGATAAATAAAAGAAAACCAATAGTCCACCCTTCCCAAAACTTCCTCCTGCACAATGGAGAGGTTGCACTAGAGTAGGTCATTGAATTAATTTGAGAAGTGAGATTGCTTGAGAAAGGCGGGGAAAGATTGCATGGGCAAGATTGTGGCTGGATTTATTTGGACATCAAAAGAGTGGTGAATGATTCTGGACCGATTGGAAACCGAGTCCGTCACCCCCAAAGTTTCCAATCAGTGACAAGATTTAATGATAGCCATGTGACCTTGAATAATACATTGAAAATTGGCTTGAATGTTAAATTGCTTCTCTCTATTGTCATGTGAGAGGTGTTCTAAGTTTGCCCCTGTAGACCAGGCACTAGGGTGGTGCTAATGATAGATCTAGGTGGTGATAGAGCCATAGTAAAGACAATATGATTATATAGTTCTTCCAATTGGCATCAACTGGATGGATAATGGTGTCGTTGATGTAACCTTTGGGCTTGCTTGCTATATCCACTATAGAACTTCTCCCTCGATTTATGTTAATTAAGAGTGATAGGGATGTGACTTTTAGTGCTGGCTATATCCACTATATGAATAGAAAGCTTGTCACTCATGATTGTTGGTTGGAAACTTGGAGAAGATAAGTAGGGAAGATCGGTAATGTAAGCTCTGATACCATATAGGAGCAGAGGGAGCAGGGGGCATGCCACATGTTGATCATCGACGTCTAGAGAGCAGGTGATAGCATGATGGTATTGTTCTTGTACGGGTGCTATCTGCCGGTGCAACTGTAGCATGCATGGTACTGTTCACCGAGCCAGCCGTCTGATGTCCAAGTGGTCTTGGGGATTTCATTAGAAAAGAAATGAGTTGCCAGCTCCCAGCTAGTTCTGTATTTCGTGGGGAATATATATACTGATTCATGCAACGTGTGACAAGTATTTGTTAGAAGGAAAAGGTAGCTATTTGGTCCTAAACTTTGGCTTCGACCCTAATTTGGTTGTTGAACTCTAAAATTGGGCTAAAGCCATCCTTGAATTATCAAAATTGGTCCCTTCACCTGTCAAAGAGCGGTTTTAGGCTGTTTGGTGATGGTTTTTGCCGAGGTGACCTACATGGACACCATGTGGACTCTTGACAATCCTACGTGCAAGGCTAAATGCCTTAAAAATGGCATGTGTAGTTCCACATTAGTGTCTAGTTAGCAAAAGAACACCAAAAAACGTCCTTTGACTGATTAAGAAACCAATTGTTTTAAATTTGTATAATTCAAAAATCATTTTAACCTGGTTTTGGAGTTAACCTGGGTTGAAGCCAAATTCAGCGACGAAATAGGTGCTTTTTCTTTGTTGGAAAAACAGGCTTACCGTTTGAGCATTTGTTACATGTGGTGGCATTCACCAGGAGATACAAAGTTGAAAATAAATAAACCTTGCTCTCGAGTGTAGCGAGCCCTTTGCTTCACCGAAATTGTTTGTGCCATTTTTTAGGTGTTCATAGCAAAGAGAACATGTACGAAGGATTTAAGAGGACCTCTCGTATCATCCCATCACTGTGGTAAACACGAAAGCAGACAATAATGAAGCAGCACTTGCGGAGCCTTGCAAGTTGCAATTCAAAATGAAGAAAGCATTTTAAAAATGTATCTTATATATACCCCTTCCTCCCCTCCTCTGACCTCTCTCTCCCTCGTTATATTAAAAATGAAGTAAGCATTTTAAAAAAGGTTTATGAGCCAAAGCATGACAATGGCAGCCGTAGGCGATGTAGACAAGGGACAACATTGAGAGGAAGTCCAGTAGGCAGTGACGAGGCTGAGACGAGTTGAGGCGATGCCTGACATTCCCTTCTGGTGCCAATAATGGCACCTTGAGCCAAGGAGCGGCAATGGCGGCTATGGAAGATGCTAACAAGCGACGACATTGAGGGTATGTTTGCTGGTGAAGATGGCGTCAACATTCACTCTTAGAACGCAATTGCATAGGTCGAAGCACCGTGGGAGACGGAGGGTAGGAAATGAGAAAGGTTAGAGAAGTTAGAGGAGGGAGGGGAAATTGGAGGAGGAAGGGGGCGAATAGATGAGACATTTCCATCTTTTTATTTGCACAAATTCAACAAAATTATAAAAATGGCATTTAATGTAGGAAAAATTCTACTTGCCCCCTTGAAGTATTGAGTCGGGCGCATATAATCCCCTGACTTTGAAAAGCAGATATTTTGTTCCCCGAAAGATTCAAATCGATGCCAATAACCCCTGCGAGTGGTTTTACAGGTGGCTTTGCCACTTTAGCGCTCCACATGGGTGGTCTTGCCACCTAAAAAGTCCACATGATATTTATTTTTTCTTTAATCTATTTTTAGCACGGGCCCACCCTCATCTTCTTCCTCCACCATCCTTCTCTTCTCTCTCTCACCGTCGGCATCTTCCTCTAGTCATTCGATGCCGGCACCCCAACTCTAGCCGACCGATGGCGTCGTCCGCCTCTGCCACCGGCTATCCCATCCCATCCCGTGCCGTGCCGTCGCCCTTCTCCGTCTCCAGCCACCCAATGTCCTAGTTCCGGCATCGTCTTCCCCAACTCCAGCTGACTGGTGGCACCGCTCACCTCTTCCTCTGGCCATCCCGCGTCGTCGCCCGTCACCGTCGCCCATAGGCGATTGGCACATGGAATAGACGAGGGAGAGTCCTACGTAGTGAACAGGGTGGCCTCGCGGTGGAGGGCCCTTCCCATTCCCATTCCGGCGACGGCGCTGGCCACCACCCACCACGGCCATGCGTAGGGAGAGAGAGAGAGGGGGTAGAAGGAGCTGAGTGGATGATAGATGGGCCCATCATTTTTAATTTTTTATTTGATGCTTTTTAATTCGAGTATCATGTCATAGTCCACATGGACAGAACATCTCACATGTCCGGTTCATGTAGCAAAACCAACCTTAAAACCGTCCACAGGGGTTTATTTGCACCAGTTTGAATCTTTCGAGGGTCAGAATACCTGGTTTTCAAAGTCAGGGGGTCATGTGCACTCTACTCAATATTTTAGGGGGGGGGGTGAGTGGACTTTTTAATTTAATGTACTATATTTGGAAAAGAGTGTCATATATATTATTTACTATAAGGGACTGACTTATCATTAGGCGCCTGAGAATTATTTATCTTCCAGTCGATTTTCTAGACCGTTGATCAAACGTCTCCATATAAAAGATCTAACAGTAGAATCTAGCTATGTGAAAATCGACTGAGACTTATTTAAAAATCAGTCACCTAAGAAGCAGCAAAACCGTTACTATAAAGTATAAAGTACGATAAATATTCCAACACCCTTCGACTTTGAGATATGATAAATAATCTATTACTCTCTCCGTTTTTTTATATGGCGTATTTTGTTTTGTTAGAACAAAGTTTTGATCAACAATTACTTCATTAATACATAACTCACAAGATTGATGTTGGTAGATTTGTTTTCAAAAACACTTTTATATGAGTATGATTTTGTATCACATAAATGACATATTAATGAAGTAATTGTTGGTCAAAATCTTTATCCTAATAAAACAAAATACGTCTTACAAAGAAAAAAGGAGGAAGTATTATACAGGGAAAAGAATTAGGAATCCGTACCCATGACGACGAGAATATCTGAATCTTCGTGCAGTAATCCATCTTGGTTTAATAATACACACGGGACACCCGTACCCGATCTTTGACCAGGAATTTACCCCATGCCACTCAATTCGTATGTCAATTCCTACGTGACTATGATATGTGGGACCGTCTGAGTCACTAAATGTGGACCCGAGTGGTATGGGAGTAAATGCGAATTTTAAAGACTGGCGTGGGAGACTATCTTTGACACCCCTATGAATACTCGGGTCGGTTGCGGATCTCCTTCCAGGCTTTCAGTAGACGCGGCCGCCTCCTCCCCTCGCCGGAACGCCGCCGCGACCCTCGAGGACGCCACAGCCGCCACTGCCGCCCTGCAAGAAGACGGTGAGCCCCGATTTGGATCTCCAATAGTCAGTGCTTGCGATTTTGACTCTGATTGACGTTCCTATAATAGTAGCCCCTTCCCTCTCTTCCGGTTTTCTTGCTGATCTTGATGCTGTTCATCTCGAAGTAAAAAAAGAAGAGTTCCTTGCGCAATTAACTCGCTAGTGGAATCGCAAGACTTACCTAGACACGATGAACAAGTAGGAAAATGTGCTTTTCTGGTTCGATCTTGCGAAGTACTTGACGCCTCATAGAACTCTACCGAGCCGTGGGATTTCTTTGGGACCGTAGGACTTACCTACTAAGGTGGTCATGATCATGGTAATGTGATGTCCTTTTCCTAGTCTGATTCCCCATTGTGGGGTGCAGATGAAACTGAAACTACATAGCTCATGACTCTTGGCGAATTACTGTCTTTGAATATCTCCTTGTTTGCCAGAAAAAAAGAAGAAGAAATACGCCACCAATGCTGTCACCGCATCTGTATAAATTGTTTTCGCAGTTTGCTGCAGTCTTGTTTTTCTGTCTGATGATTTGATTTCTTTAGTTGGGGTTGTCACCAGAACGTAACTGAATCCAGTAGGGTGACTGAGCTAATAACACAGTTCCATGGTTCCCAGCTTCCCTTACAGCACAAAACAAACAACCAATTGTTTAGTTCAATAGAAGGGTGGCAGAGAATTATGCCGATTTAATATTCACTACGATTAAAATTAGCCTGTCTGCACTTTTTTAGGCTTGGTCAACTTTGCAGTGAACTTAGCTTCTCAAGATCACTTCACAAATTAATGTCACACATCAGTTCTCAACATCTCCATCATTTTGTAGGTCTTATAAGGTTCTATTTTTGTGCTCGAGTCACTAGTATGGTATATGCTTTGTTGTACTTTGTCAGACATCTTGGAATTTTCCACCTCCACCCATTTGGAATTGTCCCAACTCTTCAGTCCGTACACTGTTCAGGACCTTCAGGTCATCGAATATCAGAGCAAGAGCGTGCAACGCTTTTGAGCTGCTTTTTCCTGATAATTCTGTGCTGGTTTACTTTGACGGACAATCTTACTTAATAATTAGTTGTCTAATGGTTCTGAAAAAAAGTTTAACAGAAAATATAATATGATAAAAATATTGGTATTTCTTGTATTTGGTATTACCACATTGATGAACTTGAATACTCGTCAAAAAAGAATTACCTGAAACAGTGTTTTTGGATATGGAATTGTAGCTCCTAGTTCTCTGAGAGGCATAGAGCATTGTGGGGATAAGCATTGCAATGCAACTATTGGTTTCCACTCAACCACTGATCAACAGTTCTTTTATGTAAGCGGATTATGCCTGCAAGTAACATGATTGGCGTTTTTATAGCTGGACAACAAATTTACATGGATTTATGTGTATTGAATATTGATCAACAGTGTGTCATCAATATCATTTTTGAAAAATGCTTTATCTTGTTAATTTGCAATACAGTTGGAGTCTGTTTTGGTTTGTGTGCTTGCACGCACTATATGCACCTCTTAAGGATTTGGCTGTTCACCCTGCAGGGTTGAGCTGAATCCAACTAATTTTCAGTACACTCGTGGAGGATTTACTTCCGATAGCACGGTAAGCTAATTTTTATATTATGTACGATATGATTGTAGTAAGCCAGCAAGCAAATTTGGCACAATTAATAGTATGTTCTGCAAAGGAGATGGAAACCAATCAGGCGCCAGGATCAGATGCTGAACAGATGCCAGGACTGGAGGTTGATCAAAAGGCTGTGGAAACTAATGTTAACCCAGAAGAGCAAACCGATCATCCAGGCACCATCTACCGCTGCAAACGGTGCCGGAGAATGGTTGCGACGCAACAGTATGTTGTTACCCATGACGTAGGTCCAGGCGAAAGGTTTTTTGATGGGCGCAAAATGCACCAAGAGGATGACAAGGAACCTGAATGCACCTGCATCTTTGTGGAGCCAATGAAGTGGATGCAAACCGGTTAGTTGCCATGCAGGATAAGTTTTTTTTTTTTTGGTTTCAGAGCATTCATCATAAACATCTGGTATTTTTTTTTCTAAACCCTTTTTTCCTTGCAGTTGAGGAAGGATATGTTTCACAGAAGATCTGGTGCATGGGTTGCAAAGCTCGATTGGGATCATTTCACTGGGCAGGCTCGCGGTGCAGCTGCGGGACCTTGGTGGTTCCAGCTTTCCAGCTGCTCAAAAGCAAGATTGACGAATGCCAGATGTAATTTACTCTACCAAGTGGTAGTTTTGGCTCCTTAAGATGTGAAATCGTGACTTATACTCCTATGTACGAAACAGTAGGGGCCAGACTTATGCAGGCACTGTGGGGTTATCATTTGTTTTTGCCGTCTAAGATGCTGATTACTGATCCCATGCAGAGCACCAGCAGCATGCAACGTTCGTTTTGTTCCACTACTGGATTTGTGTGCGGTGAATGCCTTATCTAGAATCCTATCTCTTGACAGGTGAAATGTGCATGATGTGTCCCCCTTCTTTCTTGATGAAGAACAAAGGGTTCTAAAAATAAAACAAAGGGTTCCAAGGGCGAGTCTATGAATCTCGCCAATAGGAAGTTGAGAACACCATGAGTCCATGAGCTTCCTCTGCGCCTTGATAAACGATGTGATAGTGTACTCTCAAAATTTTAGTGCCGGAAACATATATATACAAGACAAGTGTACATACATCCAAAAATCACTCGCCTCTGATCATAAGCAGATCGCAGGTTCACACGTCAATCGATCTTCGCGGTCGATCTCAAATTCTCAATAGGGGAAGCCGTCGTAGCCGCCGCCGCCGCCGTGGCGCCGGTCAACCGCGCCGGCGTAGAGCAGCTCGGAGAAGTCGCATATCTCGCCGTGCAGCTCCTCCGGGCACGGCGCCGTGGCGCCCCCCGCCGCGCCGGCGACGCCGGCATTGACGGCGGTGGCCGCCGCGCCCGTCGTCGACGACGACGCGTAGCAGCGTCGCCTCCCTCCGGCGACGCACCCCCCGTCGGCGGCGGCGCGGAAGGGCCGCGGCCTGTGGGGCGAGCGGGCGGCGTCGGCGCCGGCTCCGGCGCCGGCCGGTTTGCCGGTGAGGCGCTGCACGAGGGACTTGAAGCCGGCGGCGTCGGAGGTGACGTACCGCGTCTCGATGAAGGTGACCTTGACGCCATGCCCGTCCATGCTCTCCTACTCCTTAGTCCTTGCTCGAGCAAGCAAGCTGTACTTCTATGGCTCGTCCTCTACTGCTGTGCCTTCCGGTGGCTATGCTGCCATGAGGCCATGAGGCATGAGCTTTTATATACAGGGGACGTGGCTGTGAGACTTGTCAAACCGCAAGACGGATGCGCGAGGTAGCCAGGTAGGTACCCAAACTTTTGGGGGGCCAGGGGCCAGAGGGTGTGGGCCCCACATGGGATTGAGATACTCGAAGTCCAAGTGGCAAGTTTGTTGACTGGTCCTAGGCAGGCTAGTACCTAGCAGGTTGTGGTTGCAGGAGCCAGGAGTCAGTGCGGGACAACGGTCAACTTTCGGGAACGGTATAATGGGTCAAGCGCTCGTGCTCATCTTTTGACTGCTCCCAGAACCAGATCTCCGTCTTCCTAGCTGTTCCCTCTTTCCCTGTCATGTCTCACCCTTTCAAGACCTATGTCTCTCGCTATGTGAACCAGCATGTACAATGGTTGAGACGACAGTCATTTCTAACCATTGTTATGTCACTTAAAGAGATGACAACTCATACAATGATATAAATTGCTTAGAGACAGTTGCACATTTTTTTTATGCCATTTAATCACACAAAAGATTTCTTAGTTCGTGTGTAGTCGCATAGAGTCATCTCTTGCATTGAAAACGGCTCAACTATCTATGCGCACTCTCTCTTCTTCACATCATTATCCATCCTACCTGACAAATTTTATAGACAGTTTAGGGACAATTGATATGTACCATTGTACATGTTTAAAAACTAGGATGCTACAGGTGACGCAACAAAGGACAGCTTATAAAGGCTTTGTTACTCGCAACCAAGTATTACATTGAGATATTTTATTTATTTTAGATCATCGCAATTTAGAAACACAACACGGTATAGGGTGTTGGAAACATTGCGGTTTGTGCATATTTGACAATCAATTCACTTTAA
Source organism: Raddia distichophylla (assembly GCA_005191435.1). Lineage (NCBI taxonomy): Eukaryota > Viridiplantae > Streptophyta > Magnoliopsida > Poales > Poaceae > Raddia > Raddia distichophylla. The sequence goes on along the minus strand of SPJY01032216.1, from coordinate 179,106 downwards.
ATATAACAAAATAAATCAAGCCCAATAAATAAATCCAAAATCATAAATTCTCCGAAGATAAGCAATAAGAGCATGTACAACAGTACACATCAGCAGTCTTTAAACCATCTCTAAGCAATGATGTATCAGCTAATTGATGATGTGAATGAGAGAGTGTGTGCATAGATATTTTAACCGTTTCTTATGTAAAAGTCAACTCTACACGATTTAGGTGATATGGCAATAATTAGAGACAACTGCTGTCTCAACCTTTGTACATGATCAAATGCACATAAATTCATTATCAGCATTGACTTGAAAAACATGGCAATCACTGAAACAATCAAACCAACATAAAGCTCAGGTTAGAATGATAATATTTTGCTCTCATATTGCAATTAAAGGATTGCTAAAATTAATGAGCCATCCAACGGTTAATTGGGCTTAAAATCACGGGATATAAATTAAAAAATTAGGACTTTAATCCTTAGAACATCACTGCTCAAGAGTTATCTTAATGGATCATTCATCTAAACATATGACAACGAGCACTACGGCGCAAAAGAGATTACCAGATCGATACTGAATCAAATTATAGCCCACAAAGAACACGGTGCATATACCCTAATTGGGATCGGTCCCTATTCAAATAATAGGTCTCTACATACTTCAATTAGCCTTCTGCACAAACAAAGGAACAAGAATACTCACGTAGCGCCGGAACCGAACCGGCAAAGTAGAGGCAAAGCGAGCACGAATCACTGTTCTAGAAATCAGATCGCTGTGCTATAGAAGCACCACCGGCGAAGAGACCCGAAGATACGATGCCGTCGCCCCCACCACGGCCAAGCCGAGGAGAGGATACGAGGAGAGTAGTAGCAGCGACGAGCCGACGAGAGTTTGCTAGTATTTGAAACATAATCTGATCTCCTGCGATAAATTGAGAAAAGAGAACATATCATGCTTTATGAAAATTTTCATTGATTAATGGAGATCTTTTGGCGCACCACTTCTTTTAGCCAAGGCCTAAGAATAAGAGCCCTTCCGTTCCAATAAGAAAAAGAAAATACAAACATCAATTACTAAGAGTAGCGAACACAAGTTTAGCTCAATCAAAAGAACGGGCTAACCCAAGCCCCCAACAGACCTGCTGCAAACACTATGTATTGATGTGTGCGCAGCACTTCAGAGAACGTCTTATGACGAACAGTCGCTCGCCATGAGTTACATATTGCTGCTGCTACATCCCCATCAACCAAATCAATTAGTGCAATGTGCACACCAAAACCTTCAAACCTGCAGGGATCAGTCAAACTTTGCCTGCATGTTACGATTATGATTAGTTCAATCATTCTCTTAACAGTCTGAGTCAACGTGTGATCTATGTAATGAGTAATGGCTACTATTATTGCCCCTTTGCAAGCACTTGAGAGTGAGAGGTGTCCCCTTGAATGCGAGAGATACCATTCCTAGTCGGCTAGTCATGCATGCGTGTTTCTTCTACTTTTCCAGATGAGTGCGACCTTCAGAGTATAGGGGAAGCCGTCGTAGCCGCCGCCGCCGCCGTGGCGCCGGTCAACCGCGCCGGCGTAGAGCAGCTCGGAGAAGTCGCATATCTCGCCGTGCAGCTCCTCCGGGCACGGCGCCGTGGCGCCCCCCGCCGCGCCGGCGACGCCGGCATTGACGGCGGTGGCCGCCGCGCCCGTCGTCGACGACGACGCGTAGCAGCGTCGCCTCCCTCCGGCGACGCACCCCCCGTCGGCGGCGGCGCGGAAGGGCCGCGGCCTGTGGGGCGAGCGGGCGGCGTCGGCGCCGGCTCCGGCGCCGGCCGGTTTGCCGGTGAGGCGCTGCACGAGGGACTTGAAGCCGGCGGCGTCGGAGGTGACGTACCGCGTCTCGATGAAGGTGACCTTGACGCCATGCCCGTCCATGCTCTCCTACTCCTTAGTCCTTGCTCGAGCAAGCAAGCTGTACTTCTATGGCTCGTCCTCTACTGCTGTGCCTTCCGGTGGCTATGCTGCCATGAGGCCATGAGGCATGAGCTTTTATATACAGGGGACGTGGCTGTGAGACTTGTCAAACCGCAAGACGGATGCGCGAGGTAGCCAGGTAGGTACCCAAACTTTTGGGGGGCCAGGGGCCAGAGGGTGTGGGCCCCACATGGGATTGAGATACTCGAAGTCCAAGTGGCAAGTTTGTTGACTGGTCCTAGGCAGGCTAGTACCTAGCAGGTTGTGGTTGCAGGAGCCAGGAGTCAGTGCGGGACAACGGTCAACTTTCGGGAACGGTATAATGGGTCAAGCGCTCGTGCTCATCTTTTGACTGCTCCCAGAACCAGATCTCCGTCTTCCTAGCTGTTCCCTCTTTCCCTGTCATGTCTCGCCCTTTCGAGACCAATTGTCTCTCGCTGTGTGAAGCATATACCATGGTTGAAACATCGGTCATTTTTAACTATTATTATGTCACTTAAAGAGGTGACAACTCATATAATGATATAAATTGCTTAGAGACAGTTGCACATTTTTTATGTCGCTTAATCACATACAAGATTTCTGAATTCGTGTGTAGAGTCGTCTCTTGCATTAAAAACGGCTTAACTCTCTATGCGTACTCTTTCTTCTTCACATCATTATTCATCCTACATGACAAATTTTATAGACAGTTTAGGAATAACTGGTGTGTACCATTGTATATGTTCTAAGACTAGGATGCTACAGGTGACACAACCAAGGACAGCTTATAAAGGCTTTGTTTCTCGCAACCAAGTATTACATTGATGAGATATTTTATTTATTTTAGATCATCGCGATTTACAAACACAACACTGTATAGGGTGTTGGAAACATTGCGGTTTGAGCATATTTGACAATCAATTCACTCTAAATATAACAAAATAAATCAAGCCAACAAATAAATCCATTATCATAAATTCTCCAAAGATAAGCAATAAGAGCATGTACAACAGTCCGCATCAGCAATCTTTAAGCCATCTCTAAGCAGTGATATATCAGCTAGTTGACGATGTGAAGCAGAGAGTGTGTGCATAGATATTTTAGTCGTCTCTTTTGTAAGAGTCAACTCTACACGAAAATTAAGAACTTTTGTGTGTGAGAAAAATACCTATAAAAAAGTGGAGTCATCTCTACCATTGTATATGCTGTCTGTAAGTCATCTCAAGTGTTGTATTTAGGTGACATGGTAATAGTTAGAGACAATTGTTGTCTCAACCTTTGTACATGTTCTAATGCACATAAATTCATGATCAACATTGACTTGAAAAACATGCCAATCACCGAACCATTCAAACCAGCGTAAAGCTCAGGTTAGAATGATAGTATTTTGCTCTTATATTGCAATTAAAGGGTTGCTAAAATTAATGAGCCATCCAACTGTTAATTGGGCTTAAAATCATGGGATATAAATTAAAAAATTAGGACTTTAATCCTTAGCACAGCGCTGCTCAAGAGTTATCTTAATGGATCATTCATTCATCTAAACATATGACAATGAGCACTACAGTCTACAGCACAAAAGGGATTACCAGATCAATACTAAATCGGCCAGGCTGAAAGAACAACCCAAAACAACACCAAAAATACTACAGTACTCAGTGCACAAGCTGATATCACTTACTAACCATCAGAGCATAATAGCCATCAGAGAATAATAGCAGTACGATAAAGATCAGTATATCAACACCAGCTGTTCAGTCATACACAAATGATCCACCAAAATCAAATAATCTAAGAATATTACTATTCTAGGACTAGCAATATCCTTCATAAACAGATTATACAAGCCTCGGTTTAATGCAATCATCATCAATCAAATTATAGCCCACAAAGAACACGGTGCATATACCCTAATTGGGATCGGTCCCTATTCAAATAATAGGTCTCTACATACTTCAATTAGCCTTCTGCACAAACAAAGGAACAAGAATACTCACGTAGCGTCGGAACTGAACCGACAAAGTAGAGGCAAAGCGTGCACGAATCACTGTCCTAGAAATTAGATCGCCATGCTATAGAAGCACCACCGGCGAAGAGACCCGAAGATACGATGCCGTCGCCAGGGCCGTTCCTGGGCCAGGGCAACCGGGGCGACGGCCCAGGGCCCATGGGAGAGGGGGGCCCCGACCTGGCCATCGCGTAACACTCACTTACTTGGACAGTCGGGCCTCAGGGGCAAGCCAGCAAAAAATTTTCTCTGCTCGCCTGTGCGCTGAGCCGCACTGCCGTAGACTGCTCGTCTTCTACTCTTCCAACAAATAGCTCTTTCCTTCCCCGAAAAACGATTACCAATCAACTGATCTCTTTCGCTAGGCCATTGATTTTGTTATTAATGGTGTTTCCGTTGGTGATTTGGGGAGAAATTAGTGGGATAAATCCCCACTGCGTTGCTGCTGGGCCGCTCGCCATCTTCCTAGGCTCAGAGTTTCTTTTACCGCTACTCTGCCCGTCTTCCGCCTCCGTCGCCGGTCGCCGGACTCCCTTGCGGCAGCGTGGTCTCGCCCTCAGGAGACAGGAGGTCGCCGAGCCCCTTTGGGCCTCTGCAGTGACCCCCTAGCCCATGGTCGAGGCAGTGAGGCTGACTCATCTCTAGTCTCTCTCCAGGTTGAGCTAGGGCGGCAACGGGCAGAGGGCAGAGGCGCAAGGCAGGGCCGGCTTTGGAGGAAGCCAAGTGCGATGTTCTTGTTTGCAGTTCAACTTTCAATCCAATGAAGAATAACATATCCAAGTAAGTATTACTCCCTCCATCCCTAAATACAGGGCGCAACTGCTACGGACACAAAGACCAAGGAAGCCAGCGCCACGCTTCGTTTCGCCCGCCGCTCGTCGCGCATACAATTTTCGCACGCAGTTTTTGCGCCTCGGGTTGCTCGCCGCGCAGCCCGCAGGTTTGCATGCAGCTCATTTGCCAGCGACGGGAGACGGTTGCATGCAGCCCGCAGGTTTGCATGCAGCTCATTAATGCACTTGATGTTTGCGTGTGCATGCATGCCAGCGACGGATGCCAGTGACGGGAGACGAGGAGATGGCGCCTTGTGCTACAGGATGCTAAAAAAAATGGTTGCGCCCTGTATTTAGGGATGGAGGGAGTATATGCAACGCAACACCAGCGGTTAGAATTTAGTTTCAAGCGTAAAAAATTACGAGTGCGCAGTGAACTTGGTGTGGCTCTCACGACTCGTGTGGCGACTAGGGTTCCCCTGCCGTCGCCGCCGCCGGCTCAGCCTCACCGAGATCCACCCCCTTCTAGTCAACTCCGCCTAGCAAGCTCAGTGATGCCGTCTTGTTCCCGAAACCCGTCTCCTCCACCGCGCTCCAGAGCTTTCATTGCAAAACCAGGACTTCCTCCACTACGCTCCTATTTGAGATCTTCTGCTGGATCTCGTCCTGCTGCGACCTTCAATGCTGCTGGCAACGGGTCTTCGACTGAAGTGTTCGCACGAGGCCTCAATCGGAAGGACAAGCCCATAAATCGCTCGATTCAGAAGAATGTCAGCTTCTCTGAGTCCCCGGAGATCGTGCGCCCTTCTTCCAATGTGCTGCCAGCTTCCTCTACAGCAGCGCATTTGTTGCTGGCTGGGCGTCGCTCCTATGCACAGGTGCTACTCGATTCCGCCCCCATGCGCATTTACTCGCAAGCTTCCTCAAGGGGCTTTTACTACTACTGGCCCCGTATCTACCCCGCCTTGAAGAAGAGATGTTTCAAGTGCTTCGCCTTAGACCATTTAATTGCGGAGTGTAGGGACCCGGTCAAGTGCAGAGCTTGCGGGCATAGCGGCCACTTCGCTCGCCAGTGCAAGCGACCCCCTGTTCCACCCCCCAGTAACCACCATTCCCGCAAGATGGAGGCTCGTCGTGGGCATCTCCACGGTACAGAGAGGCAGCAGCCACCCTCCAGAACCTTAGATGCACTCCGTGAGCGGCCGCGGCGGACTTTCAGTTACACGCTCTCCACCGAAGTCATGGCGATCGACCTTTCCATCCTCCAGACGCGCTGTGTCGTGGCAAACCTCCGGACTAGGCGGCGCATCGACCCCGACAGTGTCATCAACGACGCGCGCACGGCGTTGGTCGACGCCTCCGGAGAGCATTGGCATGGGGTCTCTATCACCCACCACTGCCCGGAGGATTTTCTCATTCGTTTCTCCTCCAGAGAAGGTCGCGACGCGGCCCTGGCGCGGGGCAGAGCGGCCTTTGGTGAGGCGGCGCTAGAGCTCAGGCCGTGGCGGCCATACCACGCTGAAGAGTCGAAGCCGTTCCCCTTCAGAGTGCGCTTGTGTCTTGAAAATGTGACGCTCTTTGCGTGGACGGAGAAGGTAGCCGAAGGCATACTCGGCAGTTCGTGTGCCATCTAGTGCATTGAAGAGTGCTCGGCCCGCCGCGAAAACACCTCCACTCTTAATGTGTGGGCTTGGACAGATCGTCCTGAAAGAGTGCCGAAGGTCCACTACCTGTCGACGGTGGCCAACCCAATCTCCAGGGGGTAGCGTCGGCCAAGGAAGCTTCAACCTTCAAGGTCCTGGTGCACTTGGACACCATCGAAGAGCATACTCAACCGTTGGGAAGCGTCAACCGCCTCAAGCCCCGCTGGCGCCTTGGTTTTGTCGATGGCGAGGGCGACGCCGTCAACAATCCCGACCCTCATCCCTCAGCTCACCGTCGTAGAGAAGACTCAGACAGTGATGGTGATTCCAGAGCGCTGCGCCGTCGAGGGCGCTCTCTCTCCCGCAACCTCAATGACGCCTTTTGTCGTTCGGTGTCGGCCTTCGGACGCCTCTCAAAGGCTGCGAGGAGGGGTGGTAGTCATGAAAGAGGCGAGCACAGCCGGCATCGACGCCATCTCACTCCTCCTCTTGTGACAGCAAGAACCTGGAGGACGCTGGCCCGTCCTCCTCTCATCTGGCGCCCACGTCGGCAAACTTTGGGCCACCTAAACGCCTCAGCTGAAACGCTGCAGAATCGGTTGGCTCAACCTCCTGAGGCTGGCGTCTCTGTCGAGTGGGGCGTCTTGGGCAGCGCCTTGGCCACGCGTCAGATGGCAGACCCTACCGAGGCGGGCTCCCCCGTCGAGCTGGGTGACGAGTTGGGCGCCCAGATCCCCCTTGCTGAGCCTCGCGTCGAGCTGGGCGCCTTTGGCGAACTGGGCGTCAAGCTGGGCGTCGAGCTGGGCGCCCAGATCCCCTCCGCCGAGTTCTCCGCTTTGCTGGGCGCCCGAAGCCCCTACGCCGACCTGGGCCTCGAGCTGGGCGCCCTGAGCTCCTCTGCGGCGACGCCGGTGCTGCAGCCGGGAGGCTCGGCCGCGGGTCCAACCATCCCGCCGATGGTTCTTCTGGAATCGCAGGTGCAGCCCGACCTTGCTCCTCACCCAGACGATTCTCCGGGCACTGCCTGCTTCCTTAATGACTTTACCATGGTGCCTCGTCCCCCGATCATGCAGGTCTACCAGCGGCGTCGCTTCAAGTCCCACGCCCTGCCGACGCGTCGTAGTGCAAGACTGGCGGCCAAAGCTAGCTACAAGATTCCTATCGAGACTAAGGCTCGGCGCCTGATTGTTCAACGCCTGCAACCTTGGTTGAAGTCCAAGGTGAAGCCTATGGAGGAGCCCAAAGCTTTGAAGGATCTCTTCGACTCGCCCCTGGACCCGATAGCAGTGAAGGCGCTTTCCAGCTTGGCCCGCCTCCAATTAGCAAGCAGCTGTGCTAGCCCTCCGGAGGCCCCCTCCGCCCATGATTAGGAAGATCAGCGTTGATGACCTCTTGCTGCTGCACTGTGCAACAGCGAATTTTGGCGTTCGCGACGTGCCACGACGGACGCGCCGGCGGCAACGCCGGCAAACTACACTTTTGCTGACTCCATCCTCTTCCTGGCGGCGGCAATGTGTGCTCGCCAGCCAGCCTTTAGGCTTAAGACCTTGTCAGAGGCTGTCTCCTTTTGCGTTTCTTTTGTATCTTCGTTTGTGGGCATTGTCGCTTTGGGGTGCCATAGACCCGACCTGCTGTAATGTGGCTTCAGACCGCTCGGCTTTTGAATTGTACAAAGACATGCGAATCTATGAATTTGCTTCTAAAGTGTGCTCCCCTAGTCGTCTCCTACACGCCCATGAATGATAATCTGCGTCTACTCAACTGGAATGTCCGTGGACTTGGCACGCCGGCTCGCAGGAGTGTTCTCCGTAATGTAATCTCCTCCACCCTTGCAAAAATTGTTTGCATCCAGGAAACCAAGTTAACCAACCTAGATGCAACTCTTCTCACTGAATGTGCCGGTCACCTTTTCATCAAAAGTCATGCTTGTAAGCCTGCGGATGGCTTGCGTGGTGGCTTAATGCTCCTGGTGCATGAAGAGTTTTTCTCCTTAAGCTCCGTTCTCGTAGCTGAGCATTGTCTCTCCGCTATCATTCAACCCCTATCCGAGGGGCAAGCCTAGAAGCTTACGGTGGTCTACGGCCCCCAGACCGCCTACGACAAATTCCGCTTCCTAAATGAGCTGATCGACCACCAGCCTACCGATCATGATCAAAAGTGGCTTGTTATAGGAGACTTTAACCTCATCTATCAGGCGGCTGACAAAAGCAATTGCAACCTGAACCACTCCCTTATGAATGCCTTCCGCGATACGATCAATTTGCTTCAGCTTAAAGAGCTACCACTTACTGGAAGACGGTTTGCTTGGAGCAATGAACGTCGCCAGCCTACCCTCACCATAATTGATCAGGCCTTCGGCAATACCAATTGGGAAGCAACCTACCCTTGGATGATTCTCCAGGCTCTGCCAACCCTTATATCCGATCATACCCCTCTGCTTCTTACAGATGCAGTGGAGCAAAGGAGAGCTTGTTGCTTCAAATTTGAAAATTTCTGGTGCAATCTAGATGGCTTTGAGGAGGTAGTGAAGGGTGCGTGGAGGGGTGCCATTGTTTCGTCAGACCCCTTCAAACAGCTTCACAACAAATTATCCAGGACTGCCAAAGCCTTGTCCCGTTGGGCAAAGAACCAGATTGGGAGTATTAAAATCCAATCGGCGATTGCGGCGGAACTCATTTTTCTTCTTGATTGCGCAATGGAGTCCCGCAATCTCTCTCCCGAAGAAGTGAACCTAAGGCAGCTGCTTAAATTTCGCTGTCACGGTCTTGCCGCGTTGGCAAGGTCCCAAGCCAAGCAAAGAGCTAGAACCCGTTGGATCCGTGCAGGGGATGCGAACACTAAGTTCTTTCACATCAGGGCCAATAACAGAAGACGAAAAAATTACATTCACTCTCTCGACACCGAGGATGGAATGATCTCAAATCATGCCGACAAAGCAGAAGCTGGCAACAGCTTCTTCTGAAATCAATTAGGCTCCTTCCACAACCGCCCAATGTCCCTGGCGTGGGATCGCCTTGGTTACAATCCCTCAGATCTTTCTGACTTGGAGAACCCTTTCAAGGAGATGGAGATTAAAAATGCGATTTTCTCCTTGCCTTCAAACAAAGCCCCAGGCCCAGACAGTTTCTCTGGCTTTTTCTACAAGAGATGTTGGGAGATCATCAAAAGCGATATTTTAGACGCAATCAGACACTTCTACAATCAGGGCGCCAACTCCTTCAATCTGCTCAACTATGCAAATATCATCTTGATGCCCAAAAAGAAAGACTGTCGGACTCTCTACGACTATAGACCCATCAGCCTCATCGATAGTGTCAGCAAAATCGTCTCAAAAGTCCTTGCTAATTGCCTCGCTCCTAAGTTGAATGACTTTGTCTCATCCAACCAAAGTGCATTCATCAAGACGAGGTCCATCCACGACAACTTTCTCTATGTGCAGAACATTATCAAAGATCTCCAGGCAAGGAAGACCCCTGCCATCTTCCTCAAGCTGGACTTTGCCAAAGCTTTTGATTCCGTCTACTGGGGATACCTGCTGGAGGTACTCCAGGCTTTAGGCTTTGGTCTGCGCTGGCGCAATTGGATCTTCACCTTGCTGGGAACCTCGACCTCCTCAGTCATGCTTAATGGTTTTCCAGGCAAGCCTTTCTATCATGCGAAGGGGGTTAGACAGGGGGATCCTATTGCACCCATGCTCTTTATCCTAGCAATTGACCCTATTCAACGCATCTTCAGCTTGGCTATGCAAAGAGGGATCCTCACTCTGATCAATTGTCAGCCTTTAAATCTTAGAATTTCTCTTTATGCCGATGATGCTGCTTTGTTCATCAACCCCACAGCTGGGGAGCTTCGTTTCGTGGCCAAAACACTCTGTTTTTGGTCACTCCTCCGGCTTATGTATCAACTTCAACAAATGCGAGCTCTTTCCAATAAGCTGTTCTGAGGTGGATCCGAATTGCTTACTAGAGGCTTTTGCAGGCAAGCTGGCTGAATTTCCCTGCAACTATCTCAGGCTTCCTCTACATCTGCGGAAGCTTGGCCGTCCACATTACCTTCAGCTAGTTGATAAGATTCGCTCTCGGTTACCTGGTTGGAAAGGAAAGCTCCTTTCAAAAGCTGGTCGTCTCACGCTGATCAACGCGGTCCTCTCGGCAATGCCAACCTACTTCATGACAGCCATTCCAATACCCAAGTAGGTGATTGGGAAAATTGACAGAGTCAGGCGCTCATTCCTTTGGCGAGGAGACGACTCTGGCAGTTCCGGCCATGCCTTGGTCAATTGGCACCTGGTGTGCCGCCCAAAAGAGCTTGGGGGTCTAGGCATTATTGACCTCGAAAGGTTCAGTCGCGCCCTTCGTCTGCGATGGCTGTGGCAAGAATGGAACATCGCTACAAAGGCTTGGATTGGCACCCCCATCCCCTGCGACCCATCTGACATCAGCTTGTTTCGGGCAGCAACGAAGGTGGAGGTTAAGGATGGTAACAAGGCTAGCTTCTGGAATGATAACTGGCTTCAAGGGACGGCCCCTCCCTTTTTGGCGCCGAATCTTTTTGCTATTGCAAAGCGCAAAAACCGGAATGTTGCAAGTCTTCTGCAAAATGACTCCTGGATCTCCTCCGTTGGGCACCTCCAAACCCCTAGTCAACTTCTAGATTTTATAAGGCTCTGGTCCTTGATCCGGTAGGTGGCTCTTGCTCCTTCAGGCACAAACGACAAAATCTTCTGGTCAGCCACCGCCCACCAGTCATACACAACCCGCTCTGCGTACAGGCTGCAGTTCGCTGGAAGCACTAGTTGGGAATTCCACAAGCTTATTTGGAAAGCTGACACGAAAAACAAATGCCGCTTCTTTGCCTGGACCCTTGTTCACGGTAAGATCAACACGGCGGAAGTGCTCGCCAAAAAGGGTTGGCCTCATGACCCCATCTGTTGCCTTTGTCAGGCAAACTTAGAGGCAACCGACCATCTGACCTCGTCGTGTCCCTTTTCTAAGAGCGTTTGGAGACAGGTGCTAGCAACTCACTTCGCATCCATTCAGCCTCCGGAAGGAATCCTTTCTAACTGGTGGCTCCAAAATCACCAAGCGCTCCGCGCTTTAGATCGTAAAGCCTTCGGTGGTTTGGTTGTTGCAACCGTCTGGAATATTTGGAAGGAGTGGAATCGTCGTATTTTTGAAGGGAAGCTCCTCACCATCCCTTCGGTGGTCTCCCTCATTAGGGATGAGATTAGTTGTTGGGGCCTTTCGGCCAGACTTGTAAATATGGAGTAGTTTTCTCGGTTTAGCTCCTTGTAAATATTTCCCCTTAATGAAATGGCAGTGCACCTACGCCTTTTCGATCAAAAAAAGAATTTAGTTTCACCTTTTTATCATCACACTGAACATGTTTCATTGGTAAAGCTAATCATGCACCCTATCAGTGTGCTATTTTTTTATAGCTCTGTTTTTCTGGGTACAGTAAAAGTTATCTATCCATATTATCATGTTTTTGTTTTGATGTATAAACATATTATGTGCTATTTATAATTTTTAAAAAATTAATTTAAACTTTAGGAATATGTTACAATATAGGGCCCAAGTTATGCTTCGCCCCGGGCCTCCAAAACATTAGGAACGGCCCTGCCCGTCGCCCCCACCACGGCCGAGCCGAGGAGAGGATCCGAGGAGCAAGTAGTAGCGGCGATGAGCCGACGAGAGTTTGTTAGTATTTGAAGCATAATCTGATCTCCTGCGATAAATTGAGAAAAGAGAACATATCATGCTTTATGAAAATTTTCATTGATTAATGGAGATCTTTTGGCGCACCACTTCTTTTAGCCAAGGCCTAAGAATAAGAGCCCTTCCGTTCCAATAAGAAAAAGAAAATACAAACATCAATTACTAAGAGTAGCGAACACAAGTTTAGCTCAATCAAAAGAACGGGCTAACCCAAGCCCCCAACAGACCTGCTGCAAACACTATGTATTGATGTGTGCGCAGCACTTCAGAGAACGTCTTATGACGAACAGTCGCTCGCCATGAGTTACATATTGCTGCTGCTACATCCCCATCAACCAAATCAATTAGTGCAATGTGCACACCAAAACCTTCAAACCTGCAGGGATCAGTCAAACTTTGCCTGCATGTTACGATTATGATTAGTTCAATCATTCTCTTAACAGTCTGAGTCAACGTGTGATCTATGTAATGAGTAATGGCTACTATTATTGCCCCTTTGCAAGCACTTGAGAGTGAGAGGTGTCCCCTTGAATGCGAGAGATACCATTCCTAGTCGGCTAGTCATGCATGCGTGTTTCTTCTACTTTTCCAGATGAGTGCGACCTTCAGAGTTCAAAGCACCAAGTTAAGAACATCCTTGAGCTCTATCGGTGACTCTATGTGGATTTTGTGAACGTTACAAATCTGGAAGAATATTGGTCGTTTTTCTTTGTGAGTTTAAACTTTTGGATGTTCGGAATTTGAGACCTAGCTAACGTGTTGTTAAAAAAAAAGCAGCCCAATTCGTCTCCGTCAAAGGCCCAAGTGTTGAAGTATATTGTCTATTTTTCTCTATTAGTTTAAGCTTTGTGTACATTATAGTAGAAAAAATTATTTACTCATTGAGATTTGCTTAGGAAAGAATCATTGAGAAAGGTGATTAGGTTTGAATAGAGTAGATACTTTTACGGTTTTGCTAAACAGCATTCGCGTGTTTTTTGAGTTACAAGCGACTATTGTTTTCCACTTTGGTGATTGTTTCTCGTTTTTTCTACATTAGTTAGTTATTTTGTATTTAATTTATATACGTATGCTTACATTAGTTTTTGATTTTTTGTTGATTGATTGTTGTTTTTAGATATAAAAACTGATTTGTAAGGTTTTTTAGGTTAAGTCGTTCGGATATTTTGTTTCACTTCTATAATGTTTTGGGGCATGTGTGTTCTTTTTGTTTTTTATATGACTTAATTAAGTATGTGTGCGCTATAAATCTTAAAAGCAATCACCTGCCACTAAATCGGTCTCTTATTTTTATATCCGAAAATTAAACCAATACTCACTTTTGTCTGTTTCTTTTAGAGCAGTTCCAATGCAAGGTTTCTAAACATCAATTATATAAGTGCCATGCCACCTAGAAACTAAGAAGAAATGGTGCCTCCATTGCATTGTATCTTAACATTATTTTCATCATTAATACTTTTTCCTTTCTCCAAAGCCACCTTCTCTCCGCGCATTAATTTTATAACTTTGGTATGAGCGTAGAAATGGTTTCTTAAGAGCATCTCCAATGGGGCTATAAGCCAACCACGTAGGATTTATTGCTTAGGTGGAAGAGAGAGGGAGCGTCCAGAGCTAGCGCCGGCGCTTCACCAAGCGTCGGGCGCTAGCAACCCACCCGATGCACTGCTCCACCCCCCCCCCTCTCTCTCTCCACTGCACCATAGTCGGAGTCCCGCGCCGGAGTTGCCACCGCTTCGTCGCCGCCGCCGCGCTGGAGACGCCGCTACCGCCGGATCCGAGCGCATCCCGTCGCTATCGCCTCGCTCGCCGGCCTGGAGGGGTGGAGAGGAAGGGAGGCTGCGGCGGTTCAGACGGTGGAGGGGAGGGTAGGCCGCCATAGCGCGGCGGGGTGAAGGGGAGGCCGCAGCGGGGGAGGAGGATGGGGAGGAGGCGTCGGGGTGGAGGTGAGGCCAGCGGGGAAGATGATGGAGGAGGAGGATCGACGGGGGTTGAAAAAAATTAATATCCTATGGGTCTCATGTTGCATGTGCTATATAACCAGACTGTTGGAGAATACTGGCTTTTAGCTGAGGTGGATGTGCCACATAACCCTTATAGCCAGCAGTTAGCTGTAACTATTGGAGATGCTCTAAGGAAGAAATCATCTTCTTCTCGCTCCTTATTAATTATGCTACACGTCAGTTTTCCATCCTATGTGGCATATGAAGAAATGCGGGTAGAAACCCCATTGTAAGTGCCCAGGCATAATTTTGGAACGATATAATTTGATATAACTAAAAACAAGAGAAGAATATCTCCAAGGTCCAAAACGACGTGGCCCAGTTTCAAGGCCTATCCCATTAGTTCATTCGGGCTTTAGTGCAACAGTTCGCTGTTCCCAAAGTATGGATATTTTTTGGGCCGAAACACACGTGGTTACTGTTTGTTCCGCCTAGGATTTTGAGTACTCCCTCCATTCCGGTAGTCATCTTGAATATCAACACGGTGTCCAAAAATAATTTTAACCTATATAAAATTTTACATTTTATTTATAAAATATAGTTAAATTATAGTAAGAAAGAATGTATTAAGATAAATCTATCTATATGATTATTATTTGCTCAATCTAAATAGTTAAATGTTTTTTATGGATAAGATTTCAACGGATTGACTTATAACAAGTTTAAAACGACTCTAATTTAGAATGGAGGAAGTATATTGCTAGAGTTGCTAGGAAAAAAGTCCTTGTATGCTATTGCATGTTAAGCCTAATCTTTTTGTGTCATTATTTAGTGATATTTCTCTTTTGCGTCTTCACTTTGAATTTATTCTTGTATGCCATTATTGCCATAAGGACTATTAGTTTGCATAATTATTAAGCTCTATAATACCTAAAATATCTTTTGTCTCGTGTATATGATAATTAAGGCCAATTTGACACCCCTTCTTCCATTCCGATCCCTCTTTCACCACCCTTCTCTCAACTAGCTACTTTCTCTTTCACCACTACGCCTATAATAAGTTAGCAACACCTTAGGGTATAATTCATATATATCTACTATGACGGCTGCATTCGCGTGGTTTTGTCGACCATCATGTTGGCTAGGTCGCATACGCAAGCGACATGCTCACCATTCAAATATAGTTCCACATGCAATCACAACATGTTCGATATGTGTGGTTTCGTCAACCACCACCCTGGCCAGGTCGCACAACTCTCCATCCAAATATAGCTCCACAATCACCACATGTTTGACCACCACAACCACCGAGACGTACTCACGAATGGTGCTTCTCCTCCTCGATGTCCTCAATCTTAAGTACTCACAACGCTCTAGCTGCCAGCCCAACATAAAGTCTAGTTCGCTGGCAAGTCTAAATCGGCAATCATAGATTCCAGCATCAAACGAATACCTAGGTCAACATAGTTTGTTAGGAAACCCGATGCCAATGGAAAGATACAGGAGATATAATGTTTGGTAACTCCGTTCGGCCTAGTTGCCTACGTCTGTAGGAAATTTCTATGGACTCTCCTCCCATTAACAATCCCGTAACGTACTAGCCATCGGAATCCCGACCATACGCGGTCGAGACACTTGCAAGTCTATGCTGCAATTGTCTTGGTCATTCATGTTAAACCAGGGTGCCCCTTTTTACACAATGGAGACCAGACTACGAGTCCGACTCCAACTCTAACATGTACTGTCTATTACAATTCATATTCAGCACAAATCCTAACAAGCCATAACAAAAACTTCGAATGTGCTTTTCAGCTACTAGTGACCATGAATTTTGTTAAGAGTTTAAGATGCGAGCTCACATACAGTAGCTAGCCTTGTATTTCATTCAAGTTTTACCAGCATGTCATGCGATGTGAAATGTGTCACCCATGCCAGGACCAGCTTCATCTCCACAAACTACTGTTTATTTATTTTGTGCCCTACATCTACTACAGAGGTCCACTGTCCAATTCTAACGTACACCATGATATCCTTCAGAAAACTACTACGTACAACTGTTTTTTTCCCCCAACATCACCCCATGAAAGGTGCCGATCGAACTGCGAAAAGTAGTAGCTATCCGAGAAGAAAAGGAGCCGGACGAACCACGCACGAGTGGCCGCAATTAAAAACCTGTTGCTTGCGAGCCCTGACAATTGACCGGCTACTCGCTAAGCCTAGCTAGATCTCATGGATCATAACAGTTTCCTAATTAACAAACCGGTGTTAAATTAACTATCTGCGGTCAAACTAAATGGGCGGATTAGCGGCCGGTTTAAATATGGTGGATCAGATGTTCAGATGCGAACACACAGCACGTATAAAGATTGCAAGAATTGATGGTGGTGTGTGCATGTGTTCATAAGCGAGGGGGACAAGGAACAATACTGATATGGATTGATCACACACGAATGGGGTGGCAGGAGAGAATATGGGGAAGGAGGACCTTGGCTGCATCCTAGCTAGCTAAGCTATGAACTTTAATTTGTCTGCATCCAATCTGTCCAAATTAAGGATTTACATATTATAGGAGAAAACAGTAACACACTGTAAGACAGTGTAGCTGCGGCAAGCACAAGGGCTAGCTAATCTGAAGGAGAAGAATAGTTTGGGAAGGAACACTTCTCTGAAATGCTGGCGCGGAAACGGAGAAAAGCACGCGCGCGTAGGTGTATTTGTGTACACATGTGCACGCGCGCGCGCATGAATCCGTATATGTTGCTCTGCACACATTAATTTTTTTTTGAACGAACTGCACACATTAATTTAAATGCAAATTAACTGTACTTGGAAGCTGGCTGGTGATCACTGATGCTTGCATTTGCATGGAGCCCAGTAGGTTAGGTACTACCTGTGTACTGTCAACTTCAGGTGGGGATATATGATTACATGCTAATTGAATTGATCTACACGTACCCTACAAGTGTATATAAGATATTATGTTCTTTTGAAATCACCAATAACAACCCGGGCCCACTATAGGTGGTGTAAATAATATGATTAATTTTCACTAAAACCGATTGAGCTAGCATACATTAGGCAAGTAAATTCAGTTGCAATATATAAACTATTGGAGTGTATATGCATGCATCCAGCACGTACATATGTAAGCCAAAGCTAGCTCTTAATTTTACTTATCTAGCTAGGTGACCATTTGATGGAAAATTTGCAGCCCTTAATCCAAAGGTCTGAAACTATGCACCGAAAGATCTAACCCAATCTTAAAGTGGTTAGTACTTAGTACTACAAGCGTTTGACTGGGTTGTTTAAAACATGCATCGGAGCCTGTGCATTAGATGGCGTGAGAATCCCTCTGGCCAGCAATCAAATTAAGACCCCATCGTGATTAACTGAAAAAAAATATCAGTACGCAGTCATGGAAATTCGTGCACATGCATGCAGAGCATGCAAGTTATCGACCGATGGAAGGACAGAAAGAAAAAAATTGTTAAGGACATTTCCGATACGTCAAATCAATTATACATATAAGGACTCTTCTTTTTAAGTATATAGATGAGGGAAGAAGAGGAGAAAAATAGAGATTAGCTCTTGGCTAGTTAGTATATAGCGAATTACAATATGCATGCATCCTATTATATATGGATATATCCATATTAATTTTAGACACTATTATAGCTAACCTAATGGATCGGAATCAACTTTGCAAAGGAAAAAAAACCTTGTATAATAGACAACTACAACATTGTATATGTGTGCGCTCAGTGGCGGATCCACCGCCCGGGCAGGGAGGGCAACTGCCCGGGCTCCCGCGGATGCCAAGTATCATCAATAATGTAGGTTTCAAGTCCAAAATTAGGGGAAATTCACAAATAAAATCCTGAAAACAATACTAATGTTTCTTAAACTTTCGTTGTTATGAAGAATTTATATTTTTATGAAAAAACAAACCATTAGATCTACTGTGTATCAAATCCGAACTCGCAAAATAGGGGAAAACGTACCAAAGAGAGGGAGGAAGGGAGATGAGGCTGGGGAAGGAGAGAACCGCAGGAGAAGGCAGCGCAGCGGTCTCGAGAGGGGAGCGGCGGCTAAACGTCGGCCTGCCACGGTCGCACGTGTGGCCGCGAGCGAAGGGGGAGGCGGAGGCGGAGCAGGGCGAAGCAGCGAACCAGGTCAACCAGCCCTCCAGGAGGCAGGCAATGACGCAGTGTTGTGTTGGTGATGAGCAACACGCACGGTTTATAAAAAAAATCCTTTGTTCATTCGGTTCCTGTTTACAAGGCCTACAAGCGAGCCAAACTTGAGCGAGCCCACCATGCTAGGTTTGAGCTCGACCAACCTTGAGCCTGAATCAATGGTCTTTCAGTAACGCTCGATTTCTAGCTCAAACAAGGTTTGAGCGTGCCTCTAGTATTCCATCGCGTGCCCATCAACTCCTTGACATATTCATTCCTCAACCAGGGTGCGACCGCACAATGAAGCCATCAGAAGGGTTGGCGCACGAGCGCTGGCAATAAGGAGAGATTGTTGCTACTATCGGTGGTGGGGATGGGGTTGAGCACTCGTTGGGTTGAGGCGTGGTGGTGGAATCGTTGGGGACTTGAGAGCGAGAAGGAAAACTAGGGCTATAGAATAGAGAGTTGTGGCCGATGAGGATGATGGGATGTGCAATGGGTTGGGTGAAAGTGGTGAATCGTGGTCGTGGAAATTGAGTCCAGGCTCCATTGTCTTTTTAAAGTTCGAGGCGAACTCGAATCGAGCTTACAACGAGTCGAGTTCAAGCAGTTTATGAGTTTCGAGCTTCTTTTTAACCCTAACCGTGTGTGTCCACGCGCTCTCCTTCCTAATTTGCATTAACATCTGCTACATGGACATTCCAGGGTTGTCCAGCTCATCGGGACGCTGCACAAACGTGGCGGCCGACGTTGCTGTCAGGCTGTCACCGGATGGCTGTTGGGGGCCTTGGGGCTTGGCGGAGTGACGCGGATGGAGAAGCGGCTATCTAGCTTCACGGCTTCAGCAGCTTCGTGCGCGGGCGCGCGCCATTGATGAAGGGGTCCAAATCCGTCGAGCACTCGAGCATCCGCGTCGCGCTCGCGCACGCCGTGTGGCACAGCGACCTAACCTGTCCTTTCTGTTTACCCACCAAAGAGAGAAGCGACCGAATCACCGACGGTGAGGTCACGCGGCCTGCGAGTATGCACGCCGCGGGCGCCACCTAGGCGCAGGCTGATTGCTCACTTTTGTATTTCTCTTGTGTATTTCTTTCACTTTTGAGTTTTTTTCCCCGCTTGCAGGGGCGGACCTAGCACCGGGTCTGCAGGGGCTTCAGCCCCTCCTACCCTTGTTGTGGCAGTAGAGCCCTCCTTAACCCCCCTAACATTTTTAGGATATGAAAGAGAAGAAGATGGGTCTAGAGGTAGAAGATAACTCTGTTAGACCCCCCTACTATTTTGTTCTGCGTCCGCCCCTGAATACATGTATATGTACATTGATCATATCCGTCCATCTTTTCCGGCGACGGCCCCGGCCGACGGGGTGAGCCGTGAGCGGCTGGATCATCATCCATTGTTCGGGCCGATCGAGTTCCAGCTGTAACGTGCTCCTGCATGCAACCAGCCGATATGGGCGCGCGCCATGATCATGATCATGATCATGCAAGCCCGTGACGGTGATGGCATATGCATGTGCCGCATGACTAATTAATTGGTGGAAACTATTTGCGTACCTATGTATTGTTTTCCGATGCTCGCTGTACATATAAGCTATAGACCGATCGATAGATTTTACTAACAAGCAAAATGAGATCTCGGTAATGCATCAGTATCGTATAGGCCTTGTTCTAGCTACCTTTTCCCCCTTATTACTAGCTATGTTAAGTTCGTCTTGAAATTAGATTATTATTTTTTAAGCAAATGAGCAGGAGAGCTGCCTTGCATCGATCAAAAGTGGAAAGAGTACAAAGGGTATAGAGTGGGGGGAGATGAGGGTCCCTCCCCCAAGGGGATATATAGAGTCTCTCGGTATAACATCAATCTCATGGGGATAGAATGACGCAAGGGGGACATAGGCTGACAACAGCCCAGGTGAGGCGTTGCCACCTATATTGATCAAGTTGCGGCGCCTCGAGCAAGATCTGCCGCTCGAGACCGCCCGAAAGAGTTGCCCGAGTAAATATGCTCGAAAGAGTTGCTCGACCGTCGCTGCTTGGAAGAGGATCCGAGCATAGGTGCCCAGAGGAGTTGCCCGAGCAGAGTATCGCGTGCATGCATTTCACGGCCAGCTAGATTTATGTCAATATCTAATCTGGCATGGACATTATGGCTTAACCACCAAAATCCAATTTAATCTTTCGCTACAAAAGTGCTACTTAACAGACATAATTTGTATTTCTAGACCAAATTTTACATAATATGAATTTCGCTAAAAGAATGGGTTATCGAAGTAATTAAGATCGTAATTAATCCATTTGATTATTGTAAGAAGTTAGCCAGCCTCATGTTGATAATTTGACAATTGTGCACTTTATTCCAGCAACAATAAAATGTCTAGGATTATATGTGTGGGTCTATATTGTTCTCATGTTCGAATTCTATAGCTAGGTTATAGCTATATAACTGCAATTTCAAAGTCAACTAGCTATAAGATTTTTTGTGACAACATATAATTATGAGTATATGACTTAATTATGCTTAAGAAAATACACATTACCGTGCATATATGATACAGGGCCTGTTTGTTTCAGATTAATGTTGAGTTGAGTTTTATTGTAGTAAATTTGTGACCCTGTTGTTTTAAAGAATTCAAAAAATTATAAAAAAATTTATTTTACGAACTCTAAGAAAAATTTAAAACCCCACAAAAATGAATACAAAATATTACACCATTTGGTTTATAAAAAATAACAAACTTCCATTTAATTTAATCTGAAACAAACAAGGCCACAGACAAAGCATGCAACCATAACGAAGATAATTTTGAAATGTTGCCTAAAAAAGTAAAATATAGGGTTCAATTGGGACAATTAATTCCCTGCACCGCCATGGCATACTTTTTGCCTGAAATTAAGGAGAACGTCAAATGTAAGGTCTGAATTTAACTTAAGATGAGGCACGATGTATCACCCGCAATGTTTGAAAAAATCACCCTTGATATTGCAAGGTCTCTACTTGGGATGAGTAAATTACGTGAGAAATCATGCAATAAAGTCATCGCTCGAAAGATAACAAATTCCTATCCTATGGGAATAAAATAAGGCAACTTGTCGGGGATCAGGAGAAGAATAGACGCGGAATGGAATAATGGAATGAATAAAAAAAAGTTAATTCCATGACTCCCACACGACCGGTCAAAGGATGATCCAAAGTTTTTCAATTTATTAATTGGAAATTTGCACATGCACCCTTGCCATTTGAAATGCATTTTCTCCTTGCATGGAACATGCATGCATACGCGAAACCTCCAATTAATCAACCTTGCATATGCTCTAGTCATATTAGCCTTTCAAAGAGAAAAAGAATACTCTACTCATAAGCCAAAGAGACAATACATGTTTCTGTAGTTAAAAGCAGGACATTGTATTTGCACCTTGTTTAAAGCAGCACTCTTAGCTAGGAGCTTAACTTCTTATGTTTCCCCAGAAAAACGTCTCTTATGAGGGCATATTAGCAAAAGAGCACCTATGTGTTTGAGGCGCTATTTACAGATGGTGAATGGAAACATATGATTGCCCATTTTTTGTGGCAGTACGTCCCCTGGTCCAGAGACAATCCTCCTCCTTTCCTTTAGTCCTTCCAAAAACCAGTCATGACCAATGCAAGCACTAGAATCTCACAGACCATGCATATATACAAACGCAGAACACGCATGCACAGCTATCTCCCATTGCTCAGTGCCATAATAACATTTCACTATATATAATCAACCCAAGTCTTGTCTCTGTCGACCACCCCAAGTTCCAACCCTAGCTATATATATCTCTCCATGACTCCATCTTCTTTATAAACCTCTCAAGCACATAGCTTTGATCACTCCCATCTTGGCTTTCCTGCCTGTCCCTAGCTACCTCCTGTGCTGGCTGCTTCCAAGCTGAGCAAAACCAAGCAAACAAAGAAGCCTTTTGAAAGGTATATGTATGTGCATGCATGCATCAATGCTTGCTCGTTCTTGTCTACATGGTTTGTGGTCGTTGGAACTTGGAAGCTTCTAATGGCGGCCCCAGCTGTGTGTAGGAAGGTATCAAGGATGCACCCGAGCGTCGCCCCGGCCCCGCTGAGCGTGCCGCCGGGGTTCCGGTTCCACCCGACCGACGAGGAGCTCCTCTTCTACTACCTGAGGAAGAAGGTCGCCTACGAGGCCATAGATCTCGACGTCATCAGGGAGGTCGACCTCAACAAGCTCGAGCCATGGGATCTCAAAGGTGACTGCTCACAACTCACAACCTCTCTTCATCTTCATTCATGCATGTGATCAGTGTCATTCATGCAGTGCAATTCAAGCAAGAATCAGAGATGGTGTCATATATATGATGTTTGTGGCCAAAGTACTTGATACAAAATTAGTTCATGATGGATATATATATAGTGGCAAGATCGAGTTAATAACAAGATGTGGTTGGTTTTGGTGCATGGATGGGTGCAGATCGGTGCAGGATCGGGACGGGGCCGCAGGACGATTGGTACTTCTTCAGCCACAAGGACAGGAAGTACCCGACGGGGACGAGGACGAACCGGGCCACGGCGGCGGGGTTCTGGAAGGCGACGGGGAGGGACAAGGCCATCTTCCTCGGCGACGGCAGGAGGATCGGCATGAGGAAGACTCTGGTGTTCTACACCGGCAGGGCCCCCCACGGCAGGAAGACCGACTGGATCATGCACGAGTATCGCCTCGACCACCACAACGCCCATGTCCCGGTAAGCATCTGCCGATGATCTACTCGCTCCAATGTCGAATCGATTGGTTCATTGATGGTGGCTGGATTAATGGTGGTCAATTTGATTTGTTGAAATGTGAAATGTTGTGCAGGAGGATGATGGGTGGGTGGTGTGTAGGGTTTTCAAGAAGAAGAGCGTGCAGAGGGGGTTCGAGCTCGACGGCCAGCCGGACATGGTGGACGCGGCGGACGACGACGAGCTCCAGTCCCAGCTCCATGGCGGCGGCGCCGGCGTGGCGCCGGGGGACCAGAAGCACGGCCTCCACCAGCTCATGCACTGCGGCGGCGGCGGTGGCTTCCCCGCCTTCGATCCCTCGATGCACCTGCCGCAGCTCACGAGCGCCGAGACGTCGCCCGGCGGTGGCGGCCATGTGTTCGTCTCCGGCTCGCCGGCGGCCATGAACAAGCTCGGCGTCGGGTGCTCTCAGAATATGGTGAAGCTGAAGGCCACCGGCATCAGCGCCGACGAGATGCTGCTGAACGGCGGCGGCGACCGCTTCGGCGCCGCCGCGGACTGGTCGATCCTGGACAAGCTCCTGGCGTCGCACCAGAGCTTGGACCAGCTCTTCCATGGCAAGGTCGCAGGTGCATCGGCTTTAGGAATGCATCAGCAGCAGCAGTTGGTGACTGAATTGGGCGCGCCTTCACTGCAGACGCTGCCATTCCATTACCTTGGGTGCGAGGCCGCTGATCTCTTCAAGTTCTCCAAGTAGATCGACACTTTCTGTGCTAGTAATGCTTAGCAGCCGAGCCCTAGTAATTTTTTGCGTATGTAATTTAATGCATTAATTTGATCACTTCAATCTCGACCGGCGAGCTAGCACCACACGATGCAAATGTGACGGCCAAGATCAAGTTACGTAAGATTTTGCACATAAATGACCACCGATCTGGTCATATTTTGATTTACAAGCAATTGAGTCCTTCTCCTCTCATCTTCTTCTCCTCTCATCTTCTTCTCCTCTCACCTTCTCCTTCCCAAACCGAGCTGGCCCTAACCCTATGTCGCCAATGACCATGGTTTTAAATCTCCGGCTATAGCAGGATATAGCCGATTTTGCATGGTCGAGCTATAGAAAATAACCGGCTATAGCGCGCTATATTTAGCGGCCGCTATAGCTGTTTAGAGAAGGAATCCGCTAAATGTCGTATCCGGTTATTTAAAACACTGCCAATGACACGTGAACATAGCGGCGTAGCATTGTCGCACGAGCGTCAACTTCCATGGTTGTGCGCCTGCTAGGTGGAGGTCGTCGACAATGGGTCGTATGAGTGGAGGCCTGCTCGGGGCGAATGGCTGGGCGCGAGGGTTCCAGCGTACGCTCAGGTGGTCACGGACTAGCCAGCTAGTAGTCACCGGCGGCACCGACACCAGAGGAAGTTGGAAGGAGTAGAAGGCGAGGGGGCGGAAGAAGAAAAACTAGATTGCTTTTTCAAGTTTTATAATTGTTTTTTGCAAAATTACCTTGTGGGGGGATGGGTGGAGGCTAGGCACAGATCTTGGCGCATATCCTAAGGTTGCGAATGCGTTTGAAACCACTTCCCTAGGTGGAAGTGTATTTTCGAAATGCGCACCTCAAGTCCTCAACCACCAATTTTTTGTTTTTATTTTTTAAAAAAGAGAATTACCCACGTAGCACTTCAAAGTTACAAAAATTTCAACCATGTAGATGAAATAGTTGTAACTTCATAGGGCTACGTGAAAATTTTGAAACAAAATTGTTGCAAAACGCATGCAATATTTTGAAGTCAAACCCACAGCCTCTATAGGTTCCAGCCGCAATACACTACCATTGGGATACTGCATGCTGCCCAGACAAGAGAGTCATGGATTGTTATTTCTATGGTGCTTGGTCTAAATAACTTATATCCAAAAACGGAATTTTATTGTCTGGTTAAAACTTTACCGTAGAGATTCAATAAAACCGAATTTCACAAAATTTTGGTGAGATTTCGCTGAAAGGATTTTCCTTAGTCAAAGGCGCCACCACGGCCCTCTACGCCAGTGAGCAAGGTCATATGGTATGCTTGGACATCGTCCATGCACCACCCTTGCCCATCGTATCGTAGGTATGAAAATAGATCGGATAATATCCTACCCGACCGAATACAAAAACAGATCAGATAACATCATGCACCACCCATGATACCTCTAAGTCACAACACAAATATTTTCAAATTAGGTCTCAAATTTGAGGCTTCAAAAGCAGTCAAAGTTTAGTTTGAGCATATAATCATAACGTTGCATAACTGGCTAATATTGTAAATTGCTATGCTGCGATCTTCTCTTTTTCTTGCAGTAAAAACTACAACGTAATAGTATTAGCTTGTACTGGTATTCTGAACTTTTAAAATCTCATATATATGAGATCAGGCAGTGCTGGTGCACTTGTTCCAGAAAAACATCTTTGATGAATCTCGGGATGCTACTGATTGGCCTGAATGCGACAACATAGGGCTTTTTCTTTGGAAGGAGAGAGGGCATATACTTGGTTACTCTCTAAACATAAAGGTCAGCTGCAACGTGCAAGAGAACAGGGCATATGTGGATACAGTGACATATTGAAGAACTTGCAATCTTTGTTATATAATAAGCGCATTTCCCCCATGAAGCGATGCAGTCACGCGTAGCGGCGAAGATGATTCACAATCTCCGTGATCTGCTGAGAAGATGGTAGAGTATATGCTGGAATTGCCAGAAAATCCCTTGCCATCTTTGCTACATTTGGATACCTATGACAGTTGCCTTTCCACCACTTGAGAATGTCAAATTTCTCTTGTGTTATAGGGACGGTCTCGTCTTGCAGGTAAGCGTCCAGTTCAGTCTTGCACTCTTGTGAACTGGGATTCGCCTCCCCAGATGGATCGACGGTTTCACAAGTACTTTCATGCACTTGATGTGAGGAATCTACATCCTCTTTATCTGTCTGATCTTTGTACTCGGTGAAGAGGCGATGAACTTCTTCTTGTACCTCACAAGTGTAGTCTGCAGGAAGAGAAGCATTCTTGAAAAAACTTTCGACGTATTTCAGCTTGAATCTGGGGTCGAGAACAAGCGGTATGCTTAGTGGCAAATACGATCGCTCCAAGAAAGACTCCAGATTCTCATTTGCGGCTTCAAGAGCACCAGCAGCACTTCGAATGAAGAAACTGTTAAGCTGTTTATACGTATCTGCCTTACTTCCACATGCATCTTTATATTCAGACTGCAACTTTTCTCTGAGCTTCAGCAATTCTACAAGGGCAATGTTGATGGCTGGAGAACTTGATGCAGAAATTCCTTCCATGGCACGATATATGATACCCAAAGTAACACGATACAGCTCTGTCAAGTCTGTTTCTTGGAACACGTCTTCTCCGGCTAATCGTGCAATTTCTGCTGCCTCGGAAGAGCATTCATCATGAAGAATTTCCAACGCGTAGTAGATTGTATACCACGGCCAATCATATTCCCAAGGATGTTTCAGCCGCAGACTCGAGGAAATCTCTCTGTGCTTGTTCATGCACGAACATGACTCACTAAACGCGTTGAGCCAAGATTGCCTGGTACCATGATTCAGATGGTATATTAAGGAATTGGCAACATGAACCAACTCTGAGCACATGTTGGTAGCACCAAGGGATTGCATTGCCTGCATATTATCCTTTTGTTTACCATGACCATATGTACGTGATACAGTGGCACCTACCCTGTCCTCAAGGCCCCAACAAGAAACAGCTTCCTTCACAACATCACAGCTGAATCTGCATATTTCTGTGGGTTTAAGATGGCAATCTTTGACATCGAGTATTTCCCCACTGATGCCATCATCTGATGCCTTGAGCACTTCAATGACCCTCCTGTGTAGACCCCATGCACCATCAATGAAGTGGGCACCCAAATACACAACCCTCACATTCTCAACATGAGCCGTGCCTAATGACAAGCTAACCCTCCCAGGAGCCCCATCAAGCAAACCCCTCAAGCTGCTCATCTCCTCGTCGAAAATGGCGCCAGACACCTCCTCGACCCGGCCTCGCGATGGCATCTCGAAACCTGGGCAGAGCATCTCCGCGAACCTCCTGAACTGGTCGTCTTCGACAATAGACGACGGGTACCCATGCAACGCGATCATTCTGGCAAGCTGATGCTCACAGGTGGAAGCTGCAGGTTTCTTTTGCTGCTCTGAATGGGCAGAGCTAGACTGCTGCTGCTGCTCACTATCACTCACACTCTCATCAAGGTCACTACTAGACATGGCATGCTGCTGCCTACTCCCAGGCTCAGTCTCGTAGAACTTCTTCATCAGACGAAGCCCCTTCATGAGAGATGTGCCGTCTCTGCTGGCGTCGCCCCAGAGCATGGCGTTGCAGTGCTTGCACACTGCTTTCGGCTCGAAGTAGTCCCGGCGGCCTATCCTTGGCCCTGTCCGCCTGCTGCAAGGAGCTTCAGAATGTTTGCTCCCCTCTTCCGCCATCTCGCTCTGCCTCTCTTCTTCGTCAAAGGGGATCTGGCAAGATGCAGAATTTTTACATGGGTCTTGGTTATAATTCCAGAGCTCCACTAATTGAAATCAGATGGGTCCTCTTTGATTACGGTTCGGTTCAGTTTGGTTTGATTGGGCTAAAAATTGAGAGCTCTTAGAAAGAAGTACAAAAAAACTAAAAATGTTATATATAAAAAAATTCAAGATCTTTGAGTAAACCCTATAAAGCTGATAAATTTTAGCGACAAACCTAAACCGAACCACAAGCCAAAGAGGGCCATTTGGATATATATGTCTCGGAAAAATTCTCACATCATGTGAGAAGGCAATAGGCCGCTGCTGCATATGCCAATTGCTGGGGAACTGACGGCACTAATCCTATCAAAGCTTTTACAACAGAACAAATGACATGATGCTAGCGATCCACGGATCAATCTTGGAACAGATCTTGGAAGATTGAAACGCAGGCTGTCAAATTCGGAGGAAACTTACGGAGGCGGGTATCGATGAGGGAGGCGGCGGAGGTCGGCGGCGCGCTCTGGCGGTTCCGTTTTTGTCTGAATTTTCGTAGGCGGAAGAAGAATAGAATCGGCGGCTCCGGGTGCGCAAACCGCAAGGGCTTTAACGTGGGCACTCGGGATGATGGGCCTGTGCAGCACTTTGGCCCAAGTAGAGCCCGCCGCTGCATGGTGAAATAGGCAGGCCCAGTACTGATTCTCAAGCCCAGGAAAGGCCAACTTCGCTTTCGGAGAATGGGCTATCACAAGGTGAGCTTGCAACTCCGTGTTCTGGGAATGCACTTTTACCCTCTTTTTCTATGTTGGGAAAATTTGATGTGGGATATTGCAGGTTAATCTTGTATGTCAAAAATGGGATATTGCAAGTTAATCTTCTATGTATTTGCTAACCGAGTCATTGATGCGTGGTTGTAGGGCTTGTAAAGTGACATATTGAGTGTCCTGTACCAATGACAGGAAATTTGCAGTGCCCCCGTGTCGATTGCCCCTTTTTTAGTTTTCAGTATAATCGGCAGCGTTCAAATTTATTGATTATCTATTGGAACTAAACTTTGACCTCTCTCGCTAGTTATTTAGAATGCCGGAGACAGATAAATAATAACAACAAAACGATAGAGCGTAACATATAATCGAATAAATTTGACGGGGAAAAAAAACTACGTGGAACATTATCTCCTGGTGTCGATTCTGACGCATCAGCCATAGCTCTCTGTTGCACCACAATGTACCAACTTTTCCTTTCTTTTTGCTCCAACAAATCAGCACTTTAATTGCTCTCTTTAATCACCCAAGTGCTTCTCTTTCTGTCCCCTGGTGTGTGTATTACGAGCTAGACCTCCGCGAGAAAGATGAATTGGTGCTCCGCATGTGAGAAAGCAATAGGGCCTACCCAATTACATTCGATCCCCTTTTGCAATCAATAACCCCTTTGATGTTTTCCTCTGAAATATGAGCAATTTCATTGCGTTTTGTTTGCTCCGTACAATTTTTGCCACGGTATGTTCCTCTCACTGCTTGCCATTTTGCTAAAAAAAAAAGTGTTCTGATTTTCGGTCGATAACTAGGTTTTTACAAATGTGATTCCGATTAATGACTCAATTGCTAACTGCAGTCACTGGTTCTGATTCCGATTCAACCGTTAGAAAAACGTCACACATAAAAAAAAAAAAAGTTCAGCCACCTTATGCATGATGGACAGTCCCATATTGCTTCATTAGTCAGCCGTAGCTAGAAGTGTCCTTGGATTACATAACCGAGCCGATAGGAAAAACCGGGGGAGGTCCGGCTCGGCTAACCGACCGGTTTTCGCGGTTAACCCGAAATTTCGTTGAAAAACCGGCCAGATTCAAATTCATATTCAAAAAACGGCCCGGCCGGTTAACCCATCAGTTAGAGAAGGGGACTGTTGCGTGGGGGACCGCGTGAAAAAGCTGTTGTTGCATGTTGCGCCTGCAAAAAGTGCTAAAATGCAGGCGCCTGCACAATAGCACATCCCATAAGGTAACTAGGTTTTTACAAATGTGATTTGGGTGCAGATAGGGGGAGATTAATGACTCAATTGCTAACTGCAGTCACTGGTTCTGATTCCGATTCAACTGTTAGAAAAACGTCACACATAAAAAAAAAGAGAGAGAAAAGGTTCAGCCACCTTATGCATGATTGACAGTCCCATATTGCTTCATTAGTCAAGAGCCGTTGTTAGAAGTGTCCTTCTCACGCTGAAAGAGTGGCCAATCACACCCTCAGATTAGTGGTCTCATTCACCTTGACACTGAATTCTTGGTGCCTAACTGCAGTCTGCTTATGCTTACCATGGTCTAAACTGACCAACTCCAGCTGGTTACGCACAGATTACAGTCCACATCGAAATTTCGCATTCAG
The DNA here is from genome assembly GCA_005191435.1 of Raddia distichophylla. Lineage (NCBI taxonomy): Eukaryota > Viridiplantae > Streptophyta > Magnoliopsida > Poales > Poaceae > Raddia > Raddia distichophylla. Next base: position 149,297 of record SPJY01032216.1, on the reverse strand, counting down.
TTCGGCATCGCTTTGACGTCTTACTCGATCTTTGCTAGCAGTTACTCTGTCGGTGAACCAGTAGCAGTTAGTAGTTTTTTTTTTTACTTTTTTCTTAAAAAAATGGTTTAATTCCTCGACAATTTACAGCAGATCAATCTTGCACCGACAGTGGTAGTTAAGTTAGTTAAGTTTGGGACGGCAGTAGAAGTAGAACCGTAAGATGTAACAAAAGAATTACAGTTTACAAGAAAAAAAAATGACTAGCAGATCAGGGCATGAACCTCGCAGACTTCTTTCTGTGAGCAAAATAAAAGGATGGAGTACAGAGGATGTACTGGAAGCTGTAGAGAGAGTATGACGATCAGACAAGAGCTAAAAAGATGAAAACTAACGAACTCCAGGAATTACTCAGGGGTAAAGGAAACTTTTTTTGACCGATTACAGGCAGACAGGCAGTGCACCCTCTCAACTAGTTGATTGATCACCATGTGGTCAGCATGACATCGTCAATTCGTCATCACCATCACCACTATATGTACAAAGAACTGAAGAAGAAGCTGAAGATTCTTGATTTGAGCCCAACAAACTAATCAAGAAAGAAGATGGCTACAAGTAGTCCTAGATTGTCTCTACAAGCACCTCATCTCTAGAGGAATTCAGCCACGAGGTTAATGGAGCAATGAAGCATTACAAGAACAAAGAAAGTATGTACGCGCCAGCTCTGCAAGGTGCACGAGCACGGCGGCGTCCGTCAGTCGAAGCTGACGGCGGCGGCGCCCATCTCGGGGCACTCCACGATGCTCTCGAGGCTGGGCCGCCACCCGTCTCCGGCGCCGGCGCGGACGTCGCGCTTGCGCGCCATCTCCTGGAGTACCTCCTCGAGGCGGCGGTCGCCGGCCTTGAGCTGCGCCATGAGCCACTCCAGCTCCCCTTTGGTCAGCACCATCTTCACCTTCAGCACCGACCCTTCCTCCGCCGCCTCCCCGCCGCCGCTGCCTCCTCTCGCTCTCCTCTGCAGCTGCACCACGCCGCCGTCGCCGCTCTGGAGGCAGTTGCCCATGGTGAGCCAACAACCACCACCACCAAGAAGAAGAAGAAGAGCAGCAAGAACAGCTGGTAGCTCGAGCTGCGGTTGGTTTGGCGAGAGGGTGAGGGTGTGAGGAGGTAGGGGCATATTTGTAGCCATTTTGGGGGAGCTGGGGTAGAAGCTTTTGTTTGATAGCGTGGTGCGCTCCAATGGCGATGGCCATGAATAACCATCCAAATCCCGATCGCTGTCGAGGGCACATGGTGGGGACGACGGGTTTGGTCGACGCAGTTAACCTCACTTTGGAGCTCTGCTGCATGCTCTCACTGTGGAGTGTGGAGGTGGTGTCAGTGAAAAGCCCCACTGTGGATTGGGTCCACCTGTCACCGAGAGTCACGATGACTTCGGCTGCCGAGGATGTCAATCCCGTGAAAAGTCATCCGCCACTGTTTGGTACTGTCAGACAAAAACTCACAGAAATTACACAATTATAAGGTTCTTTATGTGAGTTATACGTACGTTGGACAGATGTCATATGTCACCTATGTACGTCACTTTAGGAAAAGAAGGCGCCAGAGCCGCCCTGAGATCCTCCCCACCAAAGTTGATTTCTCGCATCCGGAATCAAAGTCCTCGCTGCTTGCGCCCGGATTCATCGCGGAGCTAGGCTTCGCCGCCACCGCCTCTAGGTGAGAAACCATGCGGGGTCAGGGTTTGAGTTACTAAACTACGCTTAGGTGTTTATCTTCTCCCCAATTTATGGCGCCTATCTTCCAGATTTTCGACGCCTTAATTAGACGCCATGCCGACGCTATGAATGCCTCAAGGACGCCATAGGCGCATGTGGCAAGGCGTCCCCTAAGGAGTCCTCTTCCTTTATATACACTACAGGAGGCGGCCACAGTATCGACGGCAAAAGCCGTCGATAAAAAATGAACTGCCGTCGAGTATACTTAGTCTCGACGGTTGGCCGTCGAGACGAGGCCGTCGAGTCAAGGTCGTCGAGAGAGGCTAGCAGTATCGACGGCCTGGCCGTCGACACTAGTAGTATCGACGGCTGGAGCACAGCCCGTCGAGACAGCTCCCCAGGACGCCGTTACCGGCCTGGTCGGCTCTTTCTTGACGGCCATTAGGGGCCGTCGAAACTAGCACTAGCGGGCCCCACCACGGCGAGGCCCAGGTGACGTGGACGGAGGGCACATTCTCGACGGTTTCCTTGAGCCGTCGGTAAGTTCCCGCCTGGGCAGTGTCGACGGCTGAATTCGGGCCGTCGAGACAGCCTCCCCTGCAGGGCAGTATCGACGGCCATGTAGTGCCCATCGAGACAGACTAAGAGCAGAAAAAAACTATTTTTTGTATTTTGTTAAAAAAATCACAAATTCATATATATACCCCTCGTCGCATATATGCGACCACAATTAATCCAAACCATAAAATACGCAAATTAAACATTACCACATATCCACAAGCACATATATATCACATCGAAGTCCACAAGCGATCAAATAACAAATCCAGGACAAAGTTTCGAACAAAAAGTAGCAAAGTTAAAAGTAAAGCAAGCTAGCTACTGATCAGGCCGAGGATCGTTCTCCGGTGGGTTCTCTGGGCGATTAGGCGGCTGGGTGAACAACGGCGGGGCGCTCGCAAAGAGGTCGGTGACCCAGTTGGGATTTTTCGGGCTCACCGATGTCTCTCCTCCCTCCTGGCCATGGTTTTCACCATGAGCCGCTGAACCAGAACCCTACATGTGTACAAAACAGTTGGTTATTAGTTCGTCACGTTTAAACGATTCGAAGCATGAGTTAATGACTTACCGCCTCCGTAACATACGGCAAGCCACCATGTGGGCGAGCTGGGCCCACGTATTTGCCTAGTGGAGTAGTCTGGCTGCCGTAAGGGATGTAAGGAGCCGGTGTCCATCCACCGCGAAACGGTGGCGGACCCCCGTAGAAGGTCGGACCGCCAGCAGTACCACTGGGACCAGCCTAAAATTTTATGGACATCTAACTTGTGAATGAAATTGTAATAAACGACATGTGGATATTGAAGGATCGAGATGTAGCCTAGAGGGGGGGTGAATAGGCTTTCAAAAATTCAGCTTAAAACAATGCAGCGGATTAAACAGTATCGGATGTTCCGATGTCAGTATCGGATAGTCCGATATGAATCAGACTATCTGATCTAGAATCTGAACGTCCGATCTTGCTGAAAGGAGGATGAAAACACTAGAGTGAATAAACAGTAAATCCTGCACCAAATACGGTTAGAGAGCAAGCTAATGAGATAATAAACAAAAGGAAATTCACGAACACAAGGAGACTCGAAGTAGTTGTTCCCGAAGTTCGGATCCTTGAGGGGATCCTACGTCTCCGTTGAGGCGGCTCAGTCACACTTGAGCCGGGGTCCCTCTTGACCCTTAACCTCCCGGGTTGCACCAAGCGCTCCCGGTTCACTCAAGTCAGACAAAAACTTGCAGAAATTACACAATTCGAATTCACTTCTTCGTGGGCGCCTGTATTTTGTCCATCTCGCAGGAGCTCGCTCGCCCAGCGTCGCTCGCGCAGGCGCAGGCGCAGGAAGCGCTGATCTCCGCTGCTGCTCGCCGCGCGCTCGCCGCCGACGCCGCTGCTGCGCCGCCGCCGCCCGCGCGAGGACGCTGCTGCTCGCCGACGCCGCTGCTCGCGCTGCTCGCCGCCGCCGACGCCGCTGCACCGCCGTCCGCCGACGGCTCGTCGATCTACTCTTCTCTACCTCTAATTTGCTCGATTTGTAGCTTACCGAGTTTTTTTTTACTTTTTTGTATTGTTTTTTCAGTACTTCTGTAAGGTGAAATTTCTATACAATCGTACTGAAAAAAGGAGCGCCTGCACGAAACGCAAAACGCAGGCGTCTGCGTTCTAGTCGGTCCCTACACAATTATAAGGTTCTTTACGTGAGTTATACGTACGTTGGACAGATGTCATATGTCATCTATATACGTCACTCTAGGAAAATGAGGCGTCGGAGCCTAGAGATCCTCACCACCAAAGTTGATTCCTCGCATTCGGAATCGAAGTCCTCACCGCTTGCATCCGGATTCATCGCCGGAGCTAGGCTTTGTAGCCGCCACCGCCTCTAGGTGAGAAACCATGCGGGGTCGGGGTTTGAGTTACTAAACTACGCTTATGTGTTTATCTTCTCAATTTATGGCGACTATCATCGAGATTTTCGACGCCTTAATTAGACGCCATGCCGGCGCTATGGATGCCTCAAGGACGCCATAGATGCATGTGGCAAGGCGTCCCCTAAGGAGTCCTCTTCCTTTATATAAAATACTTAATATGATTTGGTAATGCCATCAATCATCACATAGAATTTTTTGTTAGATATAATTTAACCATTTGATTATATAGTTAAATATTAGTTAGTCAAAAATTCTAGCCCACTTCAATCTATGGACTAGGCTCAAGCTCTTTTTTTTTCCCCTAAAAAAGCTCAACCCAACCTGAAGTGGCTATCTCTAGGTGAGTTTTATAAGGGTTGAACCGGGCCGTACAAGGGCACGGACCGCCAAGATTGAGGCACAGCGATGGAGATGTTGATGCATGATTAAGAAGGCAAGTGATGGCACCATCAAGTAGTGATGGTGAGTCGTGACTGCTAGGGGCATTGTGTGCATGGAGAGAGAGAGAGAGAGACCGAAGTTTTCCCATTGCCATCAAACTGAGGTGATAAAGGAAGGAGGGTCAGGCCGTTAGGGGAGGAGGATGGTGCCACCGTGTCGGGGTAGATAGGGAGGGTCGGGGGGAGGGGGTGCTGGAGTGGCTAGGGTTTGTGTGGGGGCCAGGAAAGCTGGAGAAGGAGAATGCGGCAACCAAAAGGGTGGTCGGGCCAAGTGGGCCGCTACAAAGAATAAGCCAATGACGAATCCATTAAGAGGTGACCCGTTGCGGGATAAAAATTCTCTACAACCCGGTTGTAAATCTTGCCTTGTGCGCCCTTACCCGGATGGCCGACACCTGTCCCGTCCTCCTGATCTCAAAGCAGGACGTGGCTGAGCGCTCCCTCTCAATCCCCAAATCACGATTCCCATATTCCCTTCACTGCCTAGCCCTAGCCACGAGATGGCCATCGCCGCCGCTGCCGTCGGCACCGAATCGGTCGCCGCCTCGGCCCCTGCCATCGAGCTCCCCGCCGCCGCCTCGGCCCTCGCCATCTTGCTCTCTGTCGCCGTCACCGGCGCCGCCGCCTCGTCGTCCTATTCCGGCGGCACTGCCTCATCATCATCCTTCGCAGGCGCCTCATTGTCCTCCCCCGCCGGCGCCGCCGCCGCATCATCCTCCTCCGCAGACTCCGGCGCCGCCATCTTGTCTGTGTTCCCAACCGGCGCCGCCACCTCCTCCGCCCACACCGCCGCCTTGTCGTCGTTCCTCGCAGGGGCTGCCGTCCGTCGACGTCCTCCGCCACCGACGCCTCCTCCTCCTCCTCCCCAAGCTGCACCGCTCCTCATGGCCTCTCCGTCATTGGAAGCTTGCCACTTTGGATGATTTTTTTGTATGAAGCAAGTTGATTTTGTAATTTGTGAGATTCACATATTCTGTTTATGTTTGAAGTTTGTGTAATGTGAGATTCACAGATTTTGTAATGTGTGAGATTTTTGCTGAAGCAAGTTGATTTTTGTATAGAAGACAGCTCAACCTCTCTCTTTCATATTCTGAAATTGTATGAGGAATTGAGGATAATGTACTCTTGTTGCTAATCCATCAATGGGAGGAATTATTTATGTTAATGTCAAAGTTCTGAATACCAATTGTTAATGTACTGATTGAAGCTGATTCTGAATTTTTTTACGTCACATATATTGTTCCTGATTCAGAGAATTTTTTATGTCACGTATATAATCAGCATGAAGAGCATGAAGCTGACTGAAAACAGTGGATATTCTTACTATTTTTACAGACTTGTGGATACACAATCTGAATCATAGAGAATTTTTATCCACAAGCCTCTCACACAGCATAGCAGGCTTGAATAGAGGCAATTCACAGCACACACAACACAATTGTGCGACAGTGGCAACCATAATTACATGATATGTCATTGCACGCACAGCACAGCACATAATTACATGATATGTCATTGCGGCAGTGACCATATTTACATATTGTTCTGATCTTAGCAACCATAATTACATCAGTGACCATATTTAGCTTGAAAAGCTATCACAGTGACCACATTTACAAAAGCATGGGCCATAATTACATCAGTAGCATATTTAGCTCCAAAAGCCATAACAGAAGAGCCATTTCTGTGGCATAATAGTGGCACTACAAAAGCATTACATAATCAGCGAGCACCTTTACATCCAAAACAAAAGATAGTAAAAATTTAACATTCTAGTGGTCAAAGAACCAGGAGCATCTTGAGCTCCAAAACCCAATAGCAAGCTTGTATATCCTCCTTCAATCAAAGTAGGCATCACGGTCGAAGAACCCCCATGCGCATTGGTCATCGGTGCAGCTCCTATCTTATTTGTTGCATTCTCTAGACTTGCTTCTACATAAGAAACAAAAAATAAATCCTTTTAGGTACGTATGCAGATGGGAAAATGGCAATGTGAAAATAAATCCTATTAGGTACATATGAAGATGGGAAAGTGGCAATGTGTAGCATTACCTTGTTCCTTGCTCTTAGAATTGTTTGTCCTCTTCTTCTTTTTATCAAGTGCATTTTTGGATCTTGTTTTCTTTTTTCCTGGTATGATCGGAGGAGCTCAAAATGATACTTTACCATGTAGTATGTCTTGATCACACTCATCTGTTGTTGGAGAAGAACCACAAGGCTTGGTAGCTATTTGGCATAGTGAGTTATCCGCGTCCAAATCTAACTTATCTATAGCCTTTTCGAATCATCAAGAAGCTGTTTGGAAATTGAACACTTGAATGCAATGGATGTAGCCTTCCGAGATATAGGCGTGGCCTGTGTTTTCAAAGTTTCCTTCTCAATTCCTTGTTTCTGAGAACAATATCCTTGTTTTGCATACTTTGTCCACCTACGGAGAATATACCGAGAAGGCAAATCAAAAACTTCATTGATATTAAAGACTCTAAGAGTATGCTTGCACAATATACCTATTAGACGAGGTAAAGACATGGTTAGAGCAGCAACAGAACTATAGCACACTTTAAATGCAATGGTAAGAGCAGCAGTACAACATACCAATTATTTCATATTTTCTACAAGAACATGTTATGGTAAGAGCTGCAGAGTCAAAAAAACCATTGCCTCAGCTTGGAATTCCATAGGCATAACCTTGTAAACCATAATTGTCCAATTAGTCTCTAACAATTTGCATGAGAAAGAAAACTGTTCTTTAAATTCTTGCTCAAAATCAGAATAAAGTCTCCTTGTATATAATTCAGCTGCTGTCTTCAACAAAGGCAGATTTTGTATACAAGCAATCGGGCTAGACTGCTGTGACTTGTAGTCGGCATCCAATTCATTATCACGAAGACTAGTGACGCATTTTTCACATTGTTCTATAAGCCCCGAAAGGCCAAGCTTTCTACGAAACCAATTCTTAAAAACATTATTCATGCCTTCACTCCTTTGAGTTGAGGTCATATCAGCAGTAAAGGAGTCACGGAAGACTAAAGCCCACTTCTCCCGTAAACCATACAGATTTTGAAGCCATGAGTTAAACTCAAGTTTATAGCTACTCAACAGATCATGCCATAACTTGTTAAAGTACTCCACTGAGCTTTCTTCATACACACACGTCTTAAAATCAGCAAGAAAGCGAGGATAGTCATTTATTACATGGCTAAGATGCTTGGCGGAGTTCTGATAGATACGCCACAACACAAACAAAGACGGTGCCTTGTATTTGGGAATACAATGTTGATTGTTGCTGCCATGGCAGCGCATTGATCTGTGAAAATTGTGCTAGGATGCTTCTTAGACATTGCTTCTAGAAATGCTCTAAAAAGCCAAATAAATGATTCAGTTGTTTCATTGTATAGCAATGTTGCCCCAAAGATGATAGTCTGCCCCAAAGATGATAGTCTGCCTATGATGGTTGGTTCCAAGGAGTGGAGCAAATGACATTTGAAATTTGTTTATTTCAAACGTGGTGTCAAATGACAGAGAATCACCAAAGCATGCATAATCTATGATAGACTGTTCATCTGCCCAAAAGAAATTAGCTACACGACCATCCTCCTCATCTAACTGTATGGCATAAAAAAGTTAGGATCCTCTAACTGCTTATTCTTCAAATATTTCAGCAGTGTTTTGGCATCATTAGCTGGCAAATATTTCTTACGCTCAAGGCCTATCTGATTATTGCAGTCCATCCATGTGAAGGGTACATTCTCCTTTCCTCCATATTGGACCTTGAAGAACTCATAGACTTGAGCAGGCTTTATCCCAGCATCTCTTATTTGGCTAATTAGTTGTTTATCCGCACGTAACATACGACATTGAGACCTCAGATTGTGTACCTTGTTTGGACTAGTAAGGTTGTGATTGTGTTCGAGCACAACCTTTTGCACTGTCCAAACTCTCCCTCGACATACACTAAACTGAACACGTGCTTCGCAAGAAGTTCTAGTACTGGCAGATTCTTTCAAAGTGACATGCTTTGAGTGATTACCTCGTTCTCCTTGCTTACTGCAGACCATATGCTTCTGGTATATGGTCTTATCTCCTCTCCGCTTTGTGTTGCTCTTTCTAATACTAAATCCAATGCTTCTAGCATAGGAGATGTACATCTCATATGCCTCATCCTCCGATTTGAAAGCCATTCCAACTTGGCTGGTGCGTTTGCTGCAGCGAGGAGCTCGATGCCGGCCAGGTGCAGCGGCGGCAGAGGCGCCGGCAAGGAGCTCGATGGCGGGGGCCGAAGCGGCAGCAGGGAGCTCGATGGCGGCGGCCGAGGCGGCGGTCAGTTCGGTGCCAGCGGCGGTGGCGGCGACGGCCAGGCCATGGCTAGGTTTTTTGGGCAGCAAAGGCAATTGGGGGGGAATCGAAAGAGAGACGGAGGGACCGCGCCACTTTTTAGCTCTGCGATGTTTTTCTCGGGCGCTGCTACACGTCGGGCATCATGATAAGGGCGCACGAGCGGCGGTGTGGAACCAGGTTGCAGAGAATTTTTATTTGACGCGCAGGGCATGAATAATGGATGAGTTCCACAGTTTTGTTGTGGGGTCGGATCGGATCGAGTTAGGCAACAAGCTATCCTAGGGACCTGACCTGACCTTCGACCGACTAGTATGACCCGATAGGTTGAATCTAAATATAGACCTGACTAGGCCTAGTAGCTGTAAAAGTATAGAAGACCTAGGGTTTTGGTCAATGCATCGTAACCTTAGCAAGCGTTGGCTCTCATCTTATATACCAAGCAAAGATTGTGATGATTGTTACAACATGGTAACAACGCCAACTCACATGTGATGATGATCGCCTATCCATATATATATCACCTATCAATATATAACCAATTATTATCTCTAACTGTATATAGCGGGACTACCACGCGAGTTGTTGGCAGAGCCAATCTTGTGCTCCACACATATTTAACTTAGACAATTAATGACCCACTTTTTGCTAACCATTAGACGACTAAGACTCATTTAACTCTCTGTCGATTTTCTCATATATCTAGATGTTTTGGTTGGATCTTTTTATGTGTGCTATGAAGATGTTAATTTCATGTTGGATCTACGGTTCAAAAAACTGACTGAGAGTTAAATGAATCTCGACCAATTCTGATATCAAGCCAGTCACTCACCGGCCGTTTGTGAAAATGATGGCAGAGCTAGCTAGCTGCGGTCGTTCTTTCGATTACTAATTACTACGCGTGTTAATTAATTACGCGGGTTAATTTTACATATGTACCCCCACACATCATATACCGATCAAGACCGGCCGCAAGATACCAAAGCCGGGCATCTTCACAGGCTCGTACGTAGATGACAAAAGAGACGCATCCATCCATCGATTCATTCCTCACCGACTGCACGTACGTACGCCTGCCTTTACAGACCCTGCTCGCTGCACGTGAACCCGCTACGATCCACACGTACGCACCTAATCCGTCGCCGTGCGTGCATGCCTGCATGAGACCATGCACGCGCGCACGTACGCACGCTCGCTCGCACGTACGTACTGTACGTGCGAGCACCAACACGGCATGCAATTATATGGGCACGAGAGCGAGCTAGCAAGTAGCTAGCCCAGGATTCTATTTCCGTTTCGTACTGTTTCTGTGTGTTTCATCTGGCCCGTGAACGTTCTGCCACCTCGAAAAAGTCGAGCTGGATCGGCACTGGCCTATCTGCGAAAAGGCAGACAGCACGACATGATATATATCAGCTAGGTCCAAATTAACATATGTGACTAGATAGAATTAATGTCATATATATGTGGGTCAATGTACACCTCGTGTATGTTAATTTGTACCATGTACCGTAGGTAGTATCTTCAAAGTCGTGCAATAAAAGAGCTCTAATTTTTTTTATAAAATTAAAGGTCTGTTTGAAAATAAAGTATTTTCATAGACTCATAGTTTAGAAACAAAAAAATGATTTTAAAAATACCACATATGGTTTTCAAAACCACAAGATGTTTGCATGACCTAAAAAATATTTCATTTCAAAACTATGATTTAGTAGAATTCATGGTGTTTTTAGAGTATTTAAAACTCCACTCCTACTTAAAGTTTCATTGTTTGCCTCTCACTAGCCCTTGCATTTAGCATCTGAAATACGCCGTATCTAAACAGGTGATAGTTCCAACGAATGCTATGATTTTAATCGTGTTTGGTGAAACAATGATATATCTATAATAAAACAATGGTGAAACTATATTTTGCAAACTTATGATTTTGATTATTTTTTTTTTAAAATTAACAGGACCTAGTTAATTATTCCATTCTTGAGTACATGCCAACTTAAGTCGAGTGGGATGAGTATGGTATACGACTATACGTTCAAACGTATAATGTTTGTAGACGACAATGCAAACGTCGCATTAATCATGTGTGCATGATGATTATACTAAAGCATTAATTTCAGGGAGAGAATATAACATATGGATGGTTGTTTGCTAGTCGGCGAATTCAATACGTTTACGTCGAATTATATTAGAGTTGGACTGTTGGACACACAGGACGTACACCATCAACCACTCCGTAGCTTGTTGGCCACACAGGACTCATGGCGCGAGCGTTTCATATATTACGATTGACGTACCGATCACCGAATGCCGATGTACGTATATTCCGGGTAGAATGAGCGGTTAGTAATAATCACTTATACTACTTCGATCGGATGGCATGCATAACCTCGCATGGATTTTAGGATAACACGGCTAGCATACGAGCATCCAAGCAAATGATGCTCCCAGTCAGTTAATTTTGCATAGAGGTTGCTGGAAACCTAGAACTCGACGACGGTACATATATATACCGTGAAATCCGGCGGGAAAATTGGCTTACTTTGCATTACGGGACAGATCATGGAGGTGACGAAAACCTTATTAATGGTGATCACATGCATAACAGTACGTATGCTAGGATCCAACAGGTACAGGAATGAATTAATTAAGGCGAGGCTAGAGACGTGATGAGAAGACCATAGACTAGCTTGCAAGTGTAACTTGAACCGCATGTGCCCGCATGGACGTATCCTTCTGCACTGTTTCCTCTGTCCCTGTATGCTTGTGAAAATCGACGTGTGGAACCGTTAATTCGTGGCTAAATACTGCTTTTAAGAGCATCCCCAGCAGGCTCGGTATTGTACTGTAGCTACAGTAAACGCGTCCAAAAAATTCAAAAAACAACGGACTACTGCTGGTGATGTGCTGGCCGGTGCGGCTGTCAACCAGCTGATACAGGGCCTTGATACAGCCCGTGCTGTGCATGCTCTAATTGTCGTGGACACTGTTTTTATGGCTATTGCTTTTTTTTTTTACTCTCTCCTTTTGTCTATGACGTGAATGGCACTAAACTAGACTCCGTTGTTCAAGAACGTATTCATCAAACTATTCATAGAGAGTATTTAAAGAATGAAACTCGATCATGTCTACGAGCATAGATAAAAAAAAAAAAAACTACAGGCCAACAACGATTGAAGAATAAAAATGGGCTCGGACTTGGGGTCGGACGTCCGACGGAATAAGTTTTCGTCGGACGCCGCCCCGGCCTGAACGGCCCACCAACAGCCCACGTCAAATCCTGCTGGAACAAACTCGACCCCGCATGGAACAAAACTTCTCTCCGCTGTTTATTCGCGTTTGTTCTTCCCCAAATAGAAGGCCGATGCAGCATGCCTGCGAATCCTGCCGCCGCCATGGGGAGAAAAAGGATAGAGGGAAACTGCATAAGTGAGAGAAAGAGGAAGGAAGAGACCATAAGAGAGAGAAACAATCACCAATGAAACAATGAAAAATGACTATCGAAACAACGAACTTGACACACTGAAACAATGAACCTGACCTATTGAAACAATGAGAAATGCCTAATGAAACAATGGAAAATGACTATCGAAACAATGAACTTGGCACACTGAAACAATGAACTCAACCTACTGAAACAATGAGAAATGCGTACTGAAACAATGGAAAACGACTATCGAAACAATAAGAAAATGACTATCGAAACAATGAGAAAATAACTATCGAAACAATGCACTGAAACAATGAACTTGACCTATTGAAACAATGAGAAATGCCTACTGAAACAATGAAAAATGACTATCGAAACAACGAACTTGACACACTGAAACAATGAACCTGACCTATTGAAACAATGAGAAATGCCTACTGAAACAATGAAAAATGACTATCGAAACAACCAACTTGACACACTGAAACAATGAACCTGACCTATTGAAACAATGAGAAATGCCTACTGAAACAATGAAAAATGACTATCGAAACAACCAACTTGACACACTGAAACAATGAACCTGACCTATTGAAACAATGAGAAATGCCTACTGAAACAATGAAAAATGACTATCGAAACAACCAACTTGACACACTGAAACAATGAACCTGACCTATTGAAACAATGAGAAATGCCTACTGAAACAATGAAAAATGACTATCGAAACAACGAACTTGGCACACTGAAACAATGAACTCG